>CM034155.1:568418065-568735033 GCA_019776745.2 Taxus chinensis | reverse complement strand
ATACGTAAGACAAAGTGTCCGCCGACACCCATACACACTGACCTGACGCGATTCTCTCACAGCGAGGACTCGTAGGAAGGGATTAAATTACAAGCAAAAACAGCCTTAAAAAATTAATTACATGCCATGAATAAATGTGTTTTTTTTTAACACCTAAAAACATTAAATTGAGAAGGAGGGGGCCCACGTTGGATGTGTATCTCCAACTAAGTCCACGTAAAACACTAGGACTGATTGTAAGGCACGTGTGGAGGAGCGCTTCATTGAAATGGTCGAGTAGAATCTGAAACAGTTCTGTGGAGACTAAGTTTGATGGAGCCTGTTTTGTGTTAAATGTAACCGCCTGCGTTGAGAGTTTAAATGTACAAGCAGAGAGCCATGCAGTTAGCTCCACACACAGCAACGCAAGAGCACGTTGGAAGGAGGACCGGAGAGCTAGGATTTCATGGTGGAGTCGACCACGCACAAAGTTGGAGCGGTTCGAAAGTTGAACAGCTGAGTGCCAAAAAAGGCTCGGGATAGATCTGAAGCAAGGCACTGGATCTGAATCTGAAGCAAGGCGCTAGATCTGAAGCAAGGTGCTAGATCAGAATAGTTGAGTGCCAAAAATAATATCAGGATAGATCACACAAACCACATTGATGTCAAACCATTGAGCAAGGCACTGGAGCTGAGGAGAAAACGACCGAGCAGAGGAAAAAACGTAGGTTGTTACGGCTAGACCACGTGCTAATGAGAGTTGGAGGGGCAGAATGCATACACCAAGCCCTTCACATGCCAATAAACATGCTAGAATCATGCTGAACTGGGGTCAAAAATGGGTTTGTTTGAGCAGAAGCCAAAAAAAAGTCCAAAAGAATTGAGGCACGGTAAAAAAACGTTCAAACCATGCACGGGTAGCAAGCAAACAATAAGAGCCAAACCAATGTAGAGCCAGATCACAACAATAACCCACAAGTCCATGCCAAGAAAAAAATGAGCTCACGCGAATAGAAGCAATCATGAACTCAGCAATAGATAACGGAAACCTGATACAAAACAACATGGCAACCTCTGAAGACCGCATGCAAAAGCTGTAAAACCACGAAGACCCCAAAAACACCCACGATCACATGAACAACTGTAAAAGAGGTATACAACCTGGAATCAATGCAATAAACACATGAACAGAATATCCATTACAACACATGCAATGAAATCTGAATATCATGCCAGAAGCCAGAAATATGAACGAGCAATGCCGAGGAGTGCATGGCTCCACAAGATCCGCTCTGATACCATGAAAGAGGGTTTAAAACCCACAAGTGAGGATCATGAGGGATGATGTGCACATCAACAGACGTGTGATCGGAAGCGTGAAGAGATCTTGGGAGGAGTGAACATCAACCGAATGTGCATGCAAATATTTGAAACACGAGAAAAACCTGGTTAAGCCATAAAACTCTCCTCTATCTCATAGATCAAATGGGGTGTACATATAGGAGGTGTTGAGTAACCCCCAAAGCTACAATCATGACAACTCGAGTAGAGAGGGGGAGTTACATTCCCAGAATAGAAGTGTAACTCCCAATGACACATGACGCACTAACGCATTGATGCGTAAGAGAATCTCATAATGACCCCTAAATGACACGTGGACCCACGATCTCACCTAAGTGAGATGACTCACCTAATGATGTGGAAAATAATACACACCAACAAGAAGGAGTTAGGAGAATATTTAAACCTTAATTATGAGTGATTCTCTTATAACCATTTGATTGATAATCAAGAAAAAGCTTCAAGGAAGTTGGTGTGAGATTTCTTTTGTGTGTTTACTCTTTGTGTCTGTTTCTAAGAAATCTTGTGCATGGCAAATGATTGTGGGAAATTGTTCATGCAATTGTAAAAGAGATTAATAATAGTAAGAAGGATTTTTCTGTGTATTTTCTTTGATACTTGTGAGATTCTATTGATTTTGTGAAGGTTTTCTTAGTATTCCTTATAGTACTCTGTAACAAGTTATTATGATGCAAGACTAACACAGTTCAGTCATTTCCTAGTATGATAGATGAGTTTAACTCACATAAAGAGATTGAATGTTGTAAAGGGATAATTTCATCTTAAATTAAACCATGGGCTATGAAGGAGGGTCAGTCAGTGTTAAGCTACTTTTCGCTTGCTTGATAATCAATTAGAACATGTAGCAGACTACTTCAGTGTAAAATGCATTCTAATAGATGATTTTGGGAAGAGATTTGATTAAAAAGTGGTGCATGTAAATGAGAGGCATTCTTATTATACGTATAGACCTTAATCCATATTTTTTAGTTGTGATAAGGAACATTTGTTCAAGATTTTCTAAGAAACATCAATGAAAAGGAAAATACCCTATTCTGAGGGTAGAATAATGAAGTTTTTTGTGATTAATCTCGAATTTGAAAACATCCTAAGCCTACTGGTAATAGAAACAAAAAGGTAAGGTATTCATAGGTATATGTAGAAATTTATAATCCTTGAAATCAAATTTCAACCATTTTATTTTAAAAATACTCCTACCATGTAAAGGAGAAACCCTACCTAGGGTTTGGTGGAGACTTAGTGTTTGAAGGCCCAAACGAATGCTAAAAGGTATGAAACTTGGTACTTATGATCTTGATAGATTTCTATACAATATCCTTGAAGGTTTAGATTCTAAATTATCACCAAGTCTTATCTTTCTGTGATAGTGTGTCTTAAGGAAATTATGCGGTACAATATTACAAGGGAATAACAGGAAAGTTGGTGATTGAGTGAGTATTAGTTAAAGTAGAGCCTTGGGATTGGATAGTAAGCACCTAGAGGGAGTTTTGAGATAGAATCAACAAGATTTAACCCCTGATCATGTCCAATCTTCTTGTACTTTGTGACAGTGTGTCTACAATTATGTAGAAAGTATTCAAGACCTAATTTTGGAGTCTGAATAGTATATATGAAGAGAACTTTGTGAAGGAAGACCTATCTAAAATTTGTAGAGAAATATATGGCCAAAATGGGTATCTTAAACAACTTCTAGATTGTTAAATAATTACCTAAGTGAAAAGTTGTAGTGGAAAAAGGGTGCAAACAAGGCTAGTAGAAGCCTGGGAGAGTGAAAAAGGAATGTGAGTGAAAGAGTGACCTAACAAAATAGTTTAAGAATAAAAAATTTCATACACCACAAGGTCCAAAAATTGTATTGGAAAATGTGTACATTCTATTAGGGGTTGTCTTAGATACCTCCATTCATGAAATCACCAGTGGAAATCACTTGAGAAGCACACGAAGGTCAGTTTTGCAAAAGAGTAAGAATTTTGAGATTTTGGGTCATTTTGGATCAATTTGATAGTGCAAATAGCATTGAAGGAGGCATATAAATAGAGTATAAAAAGGATTCAAACCTAAGTAGGTGTTGTAAGTTAGATTAGCCTCAAGAAGGAAGAGCTTAAGCTTGGGAAAGTGAGTGATTTGGCTTGAGAAAACACTTTTTTGGAGATTGTGATCAAGTTAACATTGTGAGATTACTTGTAAGTGTTTAGGATTTACATCATATGACAAGGTATATTGGGTTTCTGATATAGCTTTCCAATTTGGGAGAAACTTGCAACCTAGTGAATGTGGGATAAAAGAAATGTGGAATTAGAAATGGATAAACAAGATTAATTAGATATTAGTAACTCATGGGAGTTTGGGAATGTTTAATTAATCAATTGAGATTGATTAATAGGATAATATTAGCTTATAGAAGCCACTTGGAGATGATTTAGAGGGAAATGAGTAAAATTAGAGGGGTTTTGAGAGGGGAATTCAATTAATAAGAGGGTTTATTAACTAAATACATGATTGCGGAAGGGTAATTAATTAATTAAAAGAGGATTTTAACTAATGAAGCGACGTTAATTTCAACATCCAAGATGACGGATAAGACTAGTTAATTAACAAAATGTCATTAATTAACCGAGAAGAAGGGGAATATTAGCTAATTAGTGGAATATCACTAATTACAATGAAATGACGGGAAAGAAGACAATTAGTGTAATTTTAGTATAAAAATTATGTGGTTAGAATTAGGTTTCTACAATTTTTATGTAATAATAATGTATATATGATTATGTTAATATATTACAAACATAGTTTGTAATATATTATTCTTTATACAGGTCTAACACCCACACGATTCTGGGAGAGAATCATGGGTTGTTGACTCCTTAACTATAGGACATCTCTTTCCTATATATTTGGTATTATACCTACGAGTATTTGAAAGAAGTTTATAATATAATATTATCATCTTGTTTTCAGCTGCAAATCTATGTCATGCTCTACATATAACCCACAAACCTAGTATTTCTTTTAGATGCAATACAGTTCCACAATCCATGTAGTCTCACAACTTTTCTAAAAAAGTTAGTTATATACACAACATCATTGTTCTTCTTACAATTAATAACATGGGCCATTTTTAAAATATGTCAACAATAACTAAGATGAATTCATGATCCTTCTACATTCTATAAAAACCAAAAGTAAAACCCATACTTAGATACTATAATGGTTTCTTAGGTACTAGGAGAGGTTGATATAACCCAGCAGTCTGACCCTGCCCCTTTTCTAGAAGGTATACTCTACATCTCACAACACATATGTAACCATTTTTGACCATAAGTACCTCGCACTTAATTCTAACATGTGAGATCTTAATCTATTCCATATTGACTCAATAACCCTCTACAATGTTTCTATTGGATCAAGTTCTTTCTCATTAATGCTTACAACATGCACAACATATTGTGTCACTTTAGATGACAACCCTTATTGCAAGTTACATAACCAAGGAATGTTACTAGTGCTCACTAGTTTTGTACATGTTTTGGATATGATCCTCTAAAATAATCATCTTTTTCTTAGAGTTCCTTCAAAGTTGTGAACCCCACAACTTCTAGTTGTATCTCACTCACTAAGAGGCATATTTTCTCAATACATTTAGAACTATTTTTTACTCTCCAATTCTATGCTTCAAGAAAATGAGTGGTTATATAATAATTTCAAATTTTTCATTTACATTTGGTTGATATTATGAGTTTTTAATGAATTGGATTTCCTAATAGTTTATGTGCAACATAAAATTCTTAGGTTACAAGTAGTGCCTCTACTTCTTCAAAATTGCACCAATATTGTGTAAAACTCTTAAACATAAATTAAATATATTCATCTTGATTCATTCATTTTCTTACAATAATATATGATAGGACTTCCATCTTGATTTAATAATGTTAAATTTGTTATTCCACTCACAAGAAAATCAGCCTAAAATACCATATTGAAATCAAGAAAGGACAACACTAGATGTCTTATGATCCTCTTCTTAAACTTCAAAAAGCCATTTTTTGTCTATGGTCCATATAAAAAATCTCATATTTCTAGATTATTTCTATGAATGGTGTTAAAATATAACTAAATCATCTTATTATGTTCATATAGAATATTTCCAAATCATAGATGCTTTAGGCCTCCATCCAATTCTTGGATGACAACTATTTAGAAATAGGTGATAAATTATCAAAATCCATCTTACATATGATTTAATAAAATCTTAATAATTTTATTAAAATCTGAAATAAATGTCTACTATAAATGACATATAATGAAATATAAATGCTAGGCAATTTATTGGATTTTAATTATAAAAGGAAATGATAGAGATAATACACTTACTTGTCATGAAGTGTTCCTGGGCTGAAGAATGTGATGAAATAAAAATACAGACCATCACAACGAACCTTAGAAAAATGCAGAGGAGGTGGAAATGTCTAGACACAAGCTCTTGGGAAAGAACAGGGGTTACTATGGGTGCCCAAGACCTCTGTGGGGGTGTTGGAGTCTGCAGAAAAGGTCAAAACCTGGTTCTGATACTGTCACTAGGGTTTCACACTTGTTTTCCTTTGGTCATCTGCATATCACACTTGGATCTCTAAGGTTACCTCTAAACCTGCACATAAATATCCTCCTAAAAAACCCTCTAAAAGACATCAAATCGTAAAAAATAAAGATGTGAAGTGAGGGGTTTGATTGTCCTCAGCTGTCAAATAGTGAATTTACGATTGAGCATTGCACTACATCTCAGACCTAATGTAGTTCTATGTGTTTATGTGTACAATAGTGCTCCTAGGTCACCCTCATGCCAACAATGCCAAGATAGTAGGTGACAGCTAGATAAAATACAAATGTGTGGATGGAATGTAATGAACTCCCCTTCCTATGCAGTGTGTATGCAAAATAATGAGCCCGAGATGCAGTCCATTTGATATGTAGATATATAAACCTTGATAGAAATTTCCTTCCCTTATTATGGTATGTATGTTATGTTTATATAGGGATCTCTTGTTTGATTTCAACACTAATGACCCGACATGCCGACTAGTGCCTCAAGATATGAGTGGGAAAATTGAAAATACCGACCTAAAGTGTCAAAAATAAGATCAAACATAAAGAGGACACTGACACCCATGATGGATAGGAGTGCCTAGGTGCTAGTGTCCAGAGACAGATGATGACAAATGACTGGAGATTGACTGATAGGGATCGTTGTGACCTAACCAAAACTTGGTGTATGAGTGACAAGTGTGAAAGATAAAAAGCAATAGAAATCAACAAGACAAATGGATGGACTAGGGAGTGGGTCACCAATGAATACTTTTCTTACACAAGATCCATATATATAAAACAACATACTTGGTGGTATAGTAAATAGTAGTAAGTGTGTGATTTTGTGTCTACATTTTACCCCCATTTATGCTATTTAAATGAAATTCAAGTAGTGTAAAAGAAGGAACATACATGGAAGAAAATTGGAGAAGCCCGTGTTGCAGAAGTGCACGCAAAATAATAACATATAGCATGGAAAACCATGGATCAACATGTTACTCAATACGGTGTAATGAGAGACATGAGACTGTTATGAGGATCAATAAATGAGATTGATGATTTTGATAGTGAGTGATTGGAGATTTTGATTTTTTCACTAATGGAGGTCTGTTGGTGTAAGGAGTGATCAGTTCCCAACCTGATTTCATATGTGTGAAAAAAATATGATTTAGGTGTCTAGACACCACATGAAGAGTGTAGGGAGAGAGGTCTATTTTTACTCTCCAACTTTAACTACATCCTTAAAAGGTCTAGCCGCTGTAGATGGAAAAAGACAAAATTTTGTTCGTTTGGATCCATTTTTTATTAGATAAGCTTAAAACAGGGATTGGCTCCCAGGGGCCATACAAAAGGAGGAGCATAAACCAACAAGAAAGAAAGAAATAGAAAATTCCTCAAAATGAGTTAAAAATTCTTAACTCATATAATGAAGATCAATAATTTAACCAAAAAAGGACAGAGAGTAAAATAGAGGGAAGAAACCAGCCCTAAAACATCAAACTACAGAAGTTCACCAAAATTCTACCAACATTCCAAAAAACCCATCTAATTTTTAGGAAAAACTTCACTACTTCCAGCATGAGTTTCTTTAACCACAACACCCTTAGCACCATTTTCATTCATTTCTTCCTCCAGCTCATCCTCGAAACTACTAATGCAAAAATTTAAATTCCTCCTTTTAGTGTCTTCCTCCATCCCTTCCAATCTATCACTCAACTTTTTGACCTAAAACTCCACCTCCAGAACCTTTTGTTTGGACTTCACCTGGGATGAGACAATTTCTTTGAAACATTAATAAAATCTAACATAGTTTCCCTTTGACCAAAATTGGTTTCATCCATCTCCTGAAGCACCCCCTCTAAATATTGCACCTTTCTACTCCACTCCCCAAATCCCTTAAAATTTCCATCACAACCCCTCTTTCTCGAGGTGCTCGCTTCACCATAACCTTCCTCACTCTTCTCCTTTTCAGAATCCTCCCCCACATTTTTAAATTTCCCAGCCTTCATCTTTGTAAGGCATTCCGCAAGAGTGAGATCATCCTCCTCCACCTTATCTTTTAGAGAAGAGTTCAGAATAGGATTCCCATTTTCAAATAACAGGAGGATGAGCCTTTCATGCAAAGACATCTCCTCCTTCTCCTACTAGAATGCCATCAAATAATTTTTCAAAGACATAAAGAAAAAAAATGAATGCTCACCATGACCTTATGGAAAAACATATTTAGAAGGTTTATATAATGAGTATATATTTTTCAGTATTTTCCTTCCAGAGTGATATACTTCATGATTTGAAGGTACACTTCTCTCCATATTCCTAAGATACATGGCTTGGTGATACCACCAATAAAGAAAGAGCACCTTTCCTTACCCACGAAGAACAACTCAATTTCATGCTCTCTACGGGTTCTATCCTTAAATATTTTGAGCCCATCCATTTTCATCTCCATTGCAAGGGAAATGGTGGACTCTGAAACCACAATTTGATCCATTTTGATTTATTTAGATCAAACATGAATAACCCATATATGATTAGTATAGGAAAGGTAATGACATCTCATTTCCCCCATTCCAAGGGTGTCATTGTAATGTGTATGAGATGGCTTCCATGTTAGGTCATCTAGAAGTAGTAGAAAATATAGAATAACTTCCCGTATTAGGTCATCTGGGAAAGTGGTGATATGACTCCCAAGTTAGGTCATATGGGAGGATATATACATTGTGTTGTATCGATTGTTTGATGTGATTTTGAATTGTAAAATATTTGTGTTGTCAAGATTTTAATGTATGTGATTGATTTGATCAATTACTCATGGAGATATTTTACACTTATCACCCTCAGATTAGGTCATTAGGGGGAATTTCTAGAAAGTAGTGTGAAATTTTGTGTAATGTACGAGAAATTTTTTGATTATGAGAGAGATTGGAATGTAAAATAATCATGTAATGGTGTGAGGGGGATTATAGGATGCCTCGATTGTATGCCCCACCTTTTGTTGAAATGGGTAGTGATAATGAGAATGAAAAGTGAGCCAAAAGTAAGTGTGTAATGATGTAATAGTGAATGTATGATAGGTATCACAAAAGCGTGTGTATATCGAGTTGAAACTATGTTAAAGAGGAATATAGTGTTTATGGAATGTGCACGATATGATAGTAGGAATAATTTTGAAGAGAATCACACAAACGAGATAGGAATTGGAGTAGGAATACTCCATATATGATTGAAACCATGCGATGTTGGTTAGTTCAGAGGATAGGTGTAAATAATGATGATAGCATGGTAGGTAATAAAAAGTTACTATAAATAGTAATATGAAAAAGCGAAAAGGAATCTCATTTGATTATTGTGTGAGTGTGATTTGGAGCTCTAAGTGTGTGAAGATGCCTCAAGTGAGAGCACTGTGATTGAGTCACTTTGAGATGGTGGTGATAGTTGTGGCATCACATACGACAACTGAGCTAGTAAGTGTGACTTTTTTCAAAAATTGTGTTGAAATTAGCTATTTTTTGGTGAAATTTGGAAAAAATATAGTTTTTGATTTTCTAGGCATTTCAAACCTAGGAAAGAGCGGTGAATTCACTAACTACCTTTGGGACTCCAACACCTAGGCATGGGCATTGGTGACCTACTCCTAGGAACCCATGTTTAGCTACTAGGTACTAGCGACCTAGAAGGGTAGTTTTTATCCTCGAGTGCAAGAAATGTTAAAATTGATGTTTTTTGATGTTATAGTTAGGTGTATTTACATACATACATACATACATACATACATACATACATATATATATATATATATATATATATATATATATATAAGATGTTAATGTTTTTTTCTTATTGATTTGTGGTGTGCAAAGGGATATTCATTCACGAGAGTTTCATGGTGGCCGTCATTTGAGCACATTGTTAGGATTGGGTTTGTGAGATGATGAGTGGGATGTATTAGACCGTATCAGACTATGACACATAGTGAGGATAGGGGATTTTCCCCATAATATGTTGATGATCACCACATTGTGTGAGAGATGATGTGTAAATACTTGCACATTTTGGTTGCTTACGGGTGAGATGACAGTGACTTTTGAGGACATATATCACATATTAGGATTGCCTATTGTTGGTGAGAGGGTTTAGGTGATGGCTATAGATGATGCTCAGAGACAAATGAGTGGCTCTAAGTAGTACTTTACGGGGACCTGAGTTTATACTGAGGCCCACATTAGTTTAGATGGTATACTAAGGTCAGGGCTTCTACGATTGTGGAAGTTCATTTTTGTGATTTCTTTGTTGGTTGTGGTAGAGGGTGGTGGTGTAGGCATCTTGTATAAGATGCATGACATTTGTCGTCAGATAGTGGAGGATGGGACGACATATGCTTGGGGACAATATGTATTGGCCTACTTATACAGAGATCTATAAAAATTTACTCAGGAGGGGCATGGGGGTGGGATTTGAGTGACCACATTGCTACATGTATGGGCATATGAGCTCATATTGTGATATTAAGGATGGTTGGTGGACCACATGTAAAGTGGGCGAGGAAATATATATTTGCTAGGAGATGGGTAGGTATTCGTAGTAAGAGGATGGACACAGATACCTACACGGTGATGTTAGATTATATGCGGCCAGAGGCCATACCGAGACTATAGAGGGTGGAGTAGAGCTAATATGTATTCAACAGACTATGTGGCTAGAGGATCAGTTTTCAATTTATGGGGGTGACCAAGCTATTCTAGGTGGATTGTGTTTCACGAAAATTTGATATGGTGTAGGATGTACCCCCAAAGCCATATATATGGGCAAGGTTCATTAGGGCACCGAGGAGGGTTAGAGCTAGATCATGGCCCACATGAGCGTAGCTAGTACCCGCTGGGTTAGACGAGGTAGATGCGATGATAAATTTGATGGATTTGGATGATGTGGGGTGTATGGAGGCATACCTCGCATGGTGGGCATCACATCAATGGGTATTTTTATATCCAATCTTTATGGATGTAGTGGGAGCACCACCGGGGGAGGAGTAGAGGGACATGTCCCTGATAGTATGGTAGTAGCAATAGCAGAGCGTGAGTATTTGTATAGTGATACTTGTGATTTGTTAATGTGATTGTGTAATTTTCATTGTTTCCTAATGTGTTGATCTATGGATGCAGGTGATGTGTATTGGTCATTGATTTTGGACACATCTATCCACACATTGACATGGAATTTTCCCACCGATGTAATCATAGGTGATAGTATGCTAGAGTGGGTAGATGCCATTGCAGGTGAGCATGCTCATTTATTCGATCCAACGGTGATGACATGTACTACGTTATTGAGCAAGAGGGATGAGGTGCATGGGGAGACATGGTGAGCCATAGAGGTTGTGGGTGGAGGTCCCCTAACATAGGATGTATTTACAAGGTTCGTGGAGCTACAAGGTCATGTTACAGAGCAATGTACTAAGGTTACATTATTGTGTTGACAATTAGAGAGATATAAGGGTCGTAATCAACATCGTAGACTGAGCAGTAAAACATCTAGTTAGATCTCCCATAGTTTTAGATAGTAATAGTGATGAGATATGATATTTATAAATGTAACGATGTATGGGTGGGGTTTCCCCCCAATGTTGACATTTTTATAACTATGATTGTGAACGATATATATATATATATATATATATATACACTATTGTCGTGTGTTCATTATAGTTGATGTTTATTGATGTGTGATGTGATGATTGAGACTTGTATCTTGATTTATGATGCATTGATAATTGTGTCTATATTTGATGTATGATGTTTTGATCATTGTTTTGTTGATTTGATTTGCAATGTGTAGTTATTGATGTTGACTAATGAATAATGATGATAAAAATTATTATAGATATATAAATGAGGAGATAGTGTATTGTATGTGTGAATAGAGTTGTGATGAAAGGTAAATTATGCATAAAATGAATGATATAAAAGAGTATGTGAATTAGATGGTCGTTAAAGCACACTTAAGCATGTGTGAATATGATTTAGAGGCTAGGGAAGGAGAATAGTAATGCCCCCAGTGTGTAGATGATAAAGTTAATTTATATAATACCCCTTAATAGTCAAGAATAAACCGTAAATAAAGAGTGCGTCATTGGGAAGTGAGATGATAATATATTCTAGATAAATATATTGATATAATGTATAGAATAGAGATATGGTGAGGTTATTCTTGTAATAGATCCCTCAACAATCACGTAAGAACTGTAAGAACACAAGTGCATCATAGGGGGTAGGGTGAAAAAAATCATCTACTAAAGACCTAGCGGGTGTGGAGCAGTGGAAGCATGTGGAATTGAGGAAGAATGAACATATGAACCAAACTGAATACCTGATGAAATGATGAAAATGATGGGAGATGCAGTATTGGGAAGTGTAGATGTAGATGGATTAGGAAGCCAATGTGTGGAAGTAGCATTGTGTGGTGGATGAGATGGTGCAACGGTGAATGAATGAGATGGAGAGTGCCCATGAATAATGACCTATGGTGGTGGATGAATAACGACCTTAAAACTAGACAAATTAGATAATTCAATTGCAGTAACAACATGCTTGCATGGAATTAGAGACATAGACTAATCATGAGAGAGAGAGAGAGAAATAGAGAGAGCCAAAGGAAATGACACCCTTGTCTTCTAATTGTTGTAATCTATCATGAAGGGTGCAACAGTCATTGTCACGAAGACCATTGATACAATGATAGTTGCAATAAGTTTGATCATACTGGTATTGTGAGCGATGAGGTGGATGATGTTGATTAGAAGGTAAACAAATCAGACATTTGTCAAGAAAGACATGCAGCACATCATAAGGTCTAACATGATGAGAAAAGTGTAATGGTTCCTGTGAGGAAGATGCAAAAGCATGAGGTGGAGGAGATGAAGGACGCTTATGCTATGGAGAATACCAAACTTTCTTGTGAGGTGGAGGAGATGGAGACATATGGAAGAGGAGAAGAAATAGATGATGCAACTGTAGTAGAACTATGAGGAGGATCAATGACATGTGTAGCGATAAGATCATGTTCTAAATCAATCACTTTATGGCACAAGAGTATGAATGATTCGCATGTATCATATTGCAATAATTTCTTTAAAGAAAGAATCAAACCATGATAGCAGATGAATTTATTTTCTAAATCAATGGGTTAAAATACTAATTGATGCATGCAAGCATTGAAATACAAAATGTAATTAATAATAGGTTTTTTCTTGCCTTGATGTAAGCTAGATAATCGATCATGTGTGACTCTAGGGCCATTGTTAAGTATAAAGTGTCAAAGGAAGGCCTCTTCCATCTCACAATAGGTACTAATAGATCTGAAAGGTAGATGTGTGTACCATTAGATAGCATCATTTGTAAGAATATGATGAAAGGATTTCAGCAATAATTGATCATTGGCGTAAGAAGCTATAGCAAGATGATAATGCTTGAGATGTAAATATGGGTTGTCAGTACCATCAAAGCATGAAATGTAGGCATAATTAAATCATTAGCCATTAGAGTTTTAGTGGATCCTAGGGAAATAAGTTCTAAGCTACAAGATCACAAAAATTATTTAATAAAATCTAAATAATTGTTATTAAAAAATGAAAGTAATGTCTGCTACAAATGAAATACAATGAAATGTAAATGTTATGCAATTTATTTGATTTTAATTATAAAAGGAAATGCGAGAGATAAGACACTTACCTTGATTTTTCTTGTCATGAAGTGTTCCTGAGTTGAAGAATGTGATGAAACTAAAATACAAACCGTCACAATGAACCTCAAAAAAATTCAGAGGAGGTGGAAATGCTTGGACACGGGTGCCTAGGCAAGAATAGGGGCACCTGTGGGCTCCCAAGACCTCTATCGGGGCACTGGACTTTATAGAAAAGGTTGGAACCTAGTTTTGATACTATCGCTAGGATTTCACACTTGTTCACCTTTTTCCATATGTATTTCACACTTGGATTATCGAGGTACCTGTAAACCTGCATAAAAATATCCTCCTGCAAAACCCTAAAAAAGACATCAAATCTGAAAAAATAAAGATGCAAAATGAGGGGTCAGACTATCCTGAGCCATCAACTGGTGAACTTACAACTGAGCATTGCACTACATCTGAGACCCAATGTAGTTATATGTGCTTGTGTGTGCAATAGTGCTCCTCGGTCACCCTTGCGCCAACAATGCCAAGATAACATGCAGTAGCTAGATAAAATGTAAATTTGTGGATGGAATAGAATGAAATCCCCTTCATATGTAGTGTATATGTAAAATAATGAGCCCAAGATGTAGTCACGTTGATACATAGATAGATATCCCTTTATAGAAATTGACTGCCCTTATTATGGTATGTATGTTATATTTATGTAGGGATCTCTTTCTTGAATTTCGACACTAATGACCCGACATGCCACCTAGTACCTTGGGATATGAGTGGGGAAACCAAAAATACTAACCTTAAGTGTTAAAAATAAGATTAAACATAAAGAGGACACGAGCTCTCAAGATGGACATGAGAACCTAGGCGCTACTGTCCAGTCTTGGGTGTTAGTGTCCAGAGACAAATGATGAAAAATGAGTGGAGACTGACTTACAGGGATCCCTGTGACCTAACCAAAACTGGGTGTATGAGTGACAAGTGTGAAAGATAAAATTATAGAAACCATCAAGACAATCAGATAGACTAGGGAATGGTTCACTAGTGAATACTTTTCCTATGCAAGATCCATATATAAAACAACATACTTGACATTATATCAAATAGTAGTAAGTGTGTGATTTTGTGTCTACTACATATTTCTTGAGATGTCACATAAAATAATTACAACCACTCTTTCTGCAAGAATTTTATCTACTTCAAGTTCACCAGTAGTTTCTTCTCATGAGAACACTCTCACTTTATACAAATGGATCAAGTGTTCTTCTTTTATTTTATTGAAAAATTGAAATGTCTTCTAATTAAATAATTTTAAAAAATCCTAAAAAAGGATTTAATGCTCTGTTCATTAACTGAATTGATCATTCTAGGTACACTAGTCATCCCAAATGAATCTTTAGATTCATATATTTGAAGAACCTTGCTCCACTTAAATAGTCCAACAAATCATCCACATGAGGAAATGGAAATCTATATTTGATGGTAATATTTTTGATGGACCTAAAATCAGTACACATCCTCCACTCACTCTCTTTATTTGGCATTAATGTTTTATGTATTATGCACTCAAAGACTCTCTAATCAACACCTTATGAGGAAATTACTTCGCTTGATTTCTCATTTCCCCATTTTCCATAGGTGTCAACCTAATGTAGCCCTTTTTGGTAAATTAGAACCTAGAGTATGATCCATCTAATGAATTATATTGTTCTTAGGTGGTAAACCATCAATAATATCATGTGATATGATATTTGTGAACCCAATGACAAAATTGTATTGTCTACTGGTAGAAACAGATGCCATTACAACATTAGAAGAAACAATTTGAATTGAATAAGTGTAACATGAAATAATGACAAGTTAAAGTGACTGGTCCTTGGACTAACATCATTTTAAAAAAATTGTTGGTGGAAAAATAAAATATATTTGTCTCCTGTGGGAGATAACTGTGAATGAAAGAAATTAATGGTGACGTGAATTGCCCAAATAAGGATCTATAAAGTCACTTAATTTTTAAAATTTAAAATCATTTTTTTAGATATATGCATGAGATTAAAAAAATTAAATTTATTGGACAATACATCTTAAGTTTTAACTTAATTCTTAAATATCGACAAGACAATTTGAGTTTTTCCTTTTGGAGAATAAAAACGAAAAAAACTATCAATTCCCTTTGACCTCTTTTAGAGTTATGAAAAGTGAAACCTTTCAATTTCATGCCTCAAATCCATTTCTTTCGAAGGTACTCAAAAACATGCCACATATAGGTAACTTTATTAATCATACACCACCTTTAACATGTTTTTATGTATTTACAACAAATTTATGTCTAAGGGAAACAATGTGGAGCTCGTGATTGGTTATTTTAAAGTAGGTGACAAATACCATTTAGTGGATTACATTTGTCACTTCGTTAGGCCTATTTCAGGGACTTCCATTCAAAATGTGGGTGTGTCAGACCTTCATCCTAGAATAGATCCTACATCATTGATCCTCATATATTTAACGATGCAAAATATTTACAAATAATTTAATAAAACATACTTCACATCACATATCCATATGTATCTATAGGTGAAAGCACCTTAGATTTATATGAAATCCATTGCAGTGAAAAAATTCAAACACAAAGCCATTAACACAAAAAAAGAGAAGAGAAGGGACTTTGAAAAAAGTATTCACATAAGCTTTTCTATTCACCAAAAAAATATACATTTAGTAAAAATGATCCTACATTTGCAATTACATCCACAAATTAATTCATAAAAACTATAATTTTTCACCAATGTCACCAATGTTGATTTCAAACAATTTTTCGACCCTGCGATTCTAGTTTTGGCCATATTTTCCACAATTTCTATAAGTTTTTTTTCCCGCGGGTTCTTTAAAAATTTCCTTGAAATGTTCTTGATCCGATACTCATATTTGATTTTATTACCATATAGGAACATGTAGATACACCATATGAATTATTGCCTATCTTTTGTTATCATAATTTTCTTTCTTTACCATGTTCAAGTCATCACTCCCCTTAAAAACATTCATACTAGCCTAGTAGGCCTTTTTGCAATCATCATAGTATATTGAGACACGATGTTGATCATTACCAAGATATTCAATTGAAAAAACATAATCTACAAGATACTGGTGTCATTAAAATTCTTCCTAAAGAACCCCTATAGTTCAAACACTCGCATTCAACATATATTGCACAATCAAGTACCAACACATTGATACTTTTTCTAGCACACTTTATATTCATGGAGGATAACAGTAACATGTCCTACTCAATTTTGATAATAACACGAATATTACTTATGAGGCTTTACACGCCCTTGGTCTTAATCCATCAAATATCACACCATTTCTTGCCCCATCTTACATCATTCAAGGATATATCACGTTCCTTTTTTCTTTCATTTCATAGGTTATGAAAACTAAGGTCTGTGTTGAAACCATCCCCTCTTTATTTGGGTCAATCTTTGTTGGGATACCTAAAGGGTATTATTGATGAGAATAATATTAGTATTACTTTCCCTCTACTCCACACTACAATTACTATTAAAAATGATAACATCACATAATATCAACCTAATATGACACATTATACCCATACTATGGCTAATAAAGGGCCACCTTATAAAAATGAATAATATATCATGGCATTATATCGCCTCCATGAAATAGGACAAATAAGACAACTTAATAACCCTTGTTTATGCAACCTATATAATCAAGTTGACCTCAAACACATCAATTTCAATCTTTACATGAATTATATCCTCAATGAAAAATAATATTTTCTTCTACCCTTGTTTTTATACATAGTTAATTTTTAAAAATAAAAAAACATTCAAACTAATCACATAATACAAAAAAATAAATATATAAAATCAAGACTTGTTTATGACTAGATTGGCTAGCTTGTCACTTTACATATGTGATTTTTTTCATATTGAGTTAATAGATAATATAGTTCTCTATATACTCTTTATACACATACGTTCACACGGTATACTAAATTTGATGCATGGGACACATAGATTGATACAAAATTACATGTGCTAGTTTATTCCCTTCTTAATGACACTAATCTCTAAGGGAATCCACTATAATATTTATGTGTTTTGTTTCATTACAGTTACTTTCTGCTTCCTCATTATGCTCAATTATTTATATTATGTATATTATCCTATGAGATGACATGAATAACGTATGTGTCTTGTGAAATGCTAACCTATCTTGTTATATATGTTTTTACTATCATTTTTACTATACTTACTTGTTATATTATTTTCCTACTTGATTGCTATGACTACTTGTTTTCTTATTGTATGTGGCCTAAGTGACTTGATTATATTGTGACACCATCGATGTCCCATATTTTAGGCTCTAAACCTATCTTGTACGCATACACTTGCTTCTTTGTATGTGACCTTATTTCCTTCTATGTGATTGTCTTGTGACATTGTGGGTGTCCTGTGTTAATAGTTTTATGCCTTGATGCGACTATTTTCTATGTTAGTGCTTATGTTAGATTGATTGACTATCTCTTCATTATTGTACTTATTTTCTTCTATACATATGTACTATTTTATTTTGTTGCATGTTGTTTTATTTTTAGACCATGGTCTCCACCATTTTCAACCTCTTTTGTAGAAACAAAATCCTAATGGTCTCCACCATTTTAGCCTTCTATGTGGTCTAATGAATATTATCAAACTTATCCAACATAGGTACACATATTTTATTTTGAACCATGCACTTTAAATGCTTTATCACATACACCTCAAAAGAGGGGGGAATTCATTGGTGTATATTCTGCACCTATAGCTGAAAGAGGTAGATTACAAAGCACATAAACATATTTCTACAGGGTTCATATCCTTAGAAATAGTTACAAATACAAAAAAGTGGTAGAAATCTATACTAATAAAAACCATACAATTTAGGTCTAGACCATACTATGGTTTAGACCTTTACTAGATGCTCCCAACCTATGGGATTTTATTTATAAAATTATAAGTTCATATTCTTATAGATATTTTCATACTTTTGATACAAATTCAAACACAAATGACACAACTCATAGAATTATACAAAGGGCATGAGTACTTCATTCATTTCCCATTACATTACTCATATATAGTTACAAGAACATGGTTTTGGGGGAACAAGCCTTCTATATTCTCCGCCTTTCATTATTCAGACATTTGCATATTTAGATTCACTTGTACAACAAATAGTAGAGGTGTCATGGCGCATAAATTACCTTTTTTACTATGTGGTGTATTTACCAAATTGGGACTTGACTCCATCTATAACAGTGTGGTCCATGGGGTTTGGAAGGTATTGTAGTGGTTGAATTCTTTGTAGGCTATTTTCCCTCATCCTATCTTTCGCATTTACGTGGGAAGATGTTAAGGTTACTTATAAAACATTGTACACTACTCTTTCCTCTTAATGGGGTACTTTAGTATCTCTACTCTTCAATTTTTGGTCATATGTACTCAACTCCATCTTCTATTTTGTTTTCTCCTCTTAGAAAAATTGGGGGTTGATCACTCCCCAGTCCTTTGAAATTTTAGAAAAAATCCAAATTCTCCGAAGAATAAATAAGAACGGGAGATTCTCCCTCCGCAAAAAATGAACAGAGTTTATTCCTTCCATGTTTTGTCAATCTCTTTATTTTACTCCATACAATTTTAAAAAATTCAAATTTATTGTCATTATTTGGATTTGAATTACAGTTCGATTTCTACTATAGATATTGACTACACTACTATAGTGCAGGTTTCATAATGGAGCGTACTAATACCAACATAAGGGAACATAAAAAACTCTAAGCAAATAGAAAAAGTGTGTGTACACGCTCAGGTATATTTTTTCTGTGAGAATGCAATTTTCATTTCATACTTTGGACGGGCTGAAATGAAGACACTGAAATTTGACAGCTCGATAACTTATCCTTTGGATAATGAAAAGGTTGGCTTTGGTCCAATGCTACGACACATGCTCACATTCTGAAGTCCAAATCAACACATATTTATCTTTGTATTGAGCTTCTCATCTCATCACTAGTGATATATTGTTCATCTAAGGAATATTAATTAACCAAATAAGCAATTCAACTCTAGGAATCATTTTTGAACCTTTACTCTTTTGCATTAATGTCTGACGTGGGGAAATTATACAGTTTTGTTCTATATTGGACAACAATCTTGGATGACATGTATATGCTCCTACACCCCTCCATCTATTGACTCCTTTCCAATTTAAAAATCATTATGTGAAATCAGTGCATTTTTGTAGGTTGGTCATAATGACTAATATTTACCCTATGGAAGTTTATATAAGTAGGTCAATTGCACTTTATTACTCACCTGGAACACTATCATAATGCTCCTATTACAAATATCAACACTAAAGTGCATTCAAGGAATCTCCAAAATTATTCCTAAAGTAGTTGCACAAAAATTATAGCAACCACTACAATAGGCATGAAGATCTCAACCAAGTCAAAGAGTCTATCTTTCTCTATTATCAAACATCCAAAGAGTAAAGAGCCATATCTTAACAAGGCCAAAGTCATTCCTAGCATTATCAATTTATTAAGTTTACAAACTAGTTGCATCCATATATGATATCACAAGCTAGGTAGAGAGTTGCGTTACATGTAGTTTAATGCATATTCGGAGTAATAATACTAACATAGGTAGTGCAAGAATTGCACTTCAACCTAAACACTAATATTTTTGTAAGGTCTTCCCATGTGATGGTTAGGGTTTGAGTTTGGATGACATAATTCATAGTGATTTCATAAATGTGTGACACCTAGGGATTTAGAGAGAAGGTCATCAGAGTCACTTGTAAACACACTGAAATTCGCAGATGCCCCACTATGCACACATGTAATACCATACCAAAGAAGTCATAATAGTAAAGATAAAAGGTTAAGACCATACAATAGTTTTATGGTCCTAGAGACAAGAGTAGTTTCATATTACAATGCTACAGAGGAAGCATTCCAAATTCAAAATATCATCTAGTTTTATGCTATCTATCCTGGACCCAAATTATTCATGTATCGCTTAATGTATAGCTAAGTACTTATCCCTTTGTGTGTTTCAAGAAATCATCTTATCTTTTTAGCATTATTACAAGTATTAATACGTTATTTTAAATGTGCATGGTTGATGTTAATTAATTAATTCATAATAACCTCCTTTAATGGACCCTTACATCTTAATATTATATAATAAACAACCCTTTTATATTTTTAGGGTGTAAACACCCACTAATTTTTGCTAACCTGCACACAATTTCCAGGGGTAACAAACATTTTCTAATTATTTAAAAAACTCCATTCATGTTTTCCAGGCATGATCTCCAAGCCAGAAAATATTTCCATTCGTTGTGATGGGAAACAAGGTTGATTTAAATGGGGGAAGCAGTATAGTGGTATGGTTCTTCTCCAAATATATAATTACAACACTAGAAATTGTATGACGCATGAGCTGATGGATTTTCATTTAATTTGTTCATGATAGGTTAGATTTCTGAAAGGAAAGCTAGAGATTGGTGTGCCTCCAAAGGGAACATCCCATACTTTGAAACATCTACTAAGGAAGATTACAACGTGGAGGAAGCATTTTTATGTGTTGCCCAAATTGCCCTATCCAATGAAGTTTATGATCTACATGATAGGTAATAATTATTTCATTTATTAATATATATGTCTATCATATGTGTTTACTGGTCAACTAACCAACATTAAGATGTAACTTGTTTATATTTATGTCTGTATTTGATGATAAAGTATATTCCTTATAGAAAAGAACTGATTTCATCTTTTATTCATTGCATTGATATGTGAAAAGCTAGTATGAACCAACTGAGTTCATCATTAGGATTAACCACGATATAGCTCAAAAATTTTGGTAGTTTGAGTTGTTAACATTTAAAGATCTGTTTCATGTGCCAATTTTGTTGAACTAAATCTTGATTTCAATCACTTAGAATCATCTATGTTTTTATAACCAGCATATTTAGATGTGGAATATAATGTGCCCTGCAAAAACACAGATTGCACATTGATCATAACATTCTTTACAGATGTGGGGATGGTCTTATATATGTCATTGATCATAACCATGTCTTTACAGTTGTGGGGGATCCTTGGGTATCTATTCATAAGGATGTGACTTGCTACCATGGGTTCAACTGCTATCACTATTTCCTACAAAATTGGGTAACCGCACAACATTAAGGAGGATAAATCTGTCTGGAAATTCATTCTTCGAGGATCTAGATATTATAGGTTCATAACAAATGGAGGAAACTGATTGAACTGAAGCTGTTCCAATTGGATTTCCAATTCCCCAACTTCTACCTGTTCACTGTCATCCAACCATTATTCAACTTCATTTAAAATCTTAATGATGTCTTCTGCATCGGAATGCTTTACTGTTCCTTTAGACTTGGCATCGGTCACCCTGCTATTGTGTCATAAATATAACAATCCAGATTGTTTTTGTCCATTTTATTCTTTTTCATTTGTTTGTCCTCCTTTAGAAACCTCTGTGCATCACCTCTCATCCTTTTAATCTCTACTTTTTTCAGTATTCCACCATCGTTAGTATAGTGATTTAATTAGTCCCAGTCTGTTTGTGTTGGGAAAAGGCTTTTAGAATCCCTTCCACGCAAAGAAAACTTTATTTTGTGGCATCCCATGTCGTACATGTCCCAGTCTGTTTGTGTTGGGAAACTAGGCTTTTCAAGAATAAACTAGCCACGCAAAGAAACACTGGTTATGTTGTGGCATCACTATGTCGTGTCGGTTGAATTCCATCCAGTTCAATTCACCCAGCAAATTTTTATATACAGTCAAGGGTCTCTCTCCTTTGTAGACTTGAAACAATATGGTTGTTTGATCGTTGTATCTTGTGGTGACAGAAGTCCTCTATCCTAATGGGAATTGGAGTATTCCTAGGAATCACCACTTTCATGATACCACCGTTAACCAAAATTCTGATTCTCGAAGGTGTAACATCAGTGAGTATGAAGGGTACATCTTCATCATTTAATGTTGCTGCCTGCATAGCTGCACCATAGGCGACGACCTTGTTGGGATTTATTGTTTTGCACAGCTCCTTTCTGTCAAAAAAATTTCTCAGTAACTCCTGCATTTGGTATACGAGACGAACCTTGTCATCGAGTGCTTTGCATTTCAAGGGTGGAATTCAAACCCTTTTGTATCTTATCTTATTTGATATTAATAAGTGGACCCACTTTTTGGGCAAAATATTTAAATCAAATTGTTGTTAATTTGGTCCATACGAGATTAACCTGCGCTACCAAAACAATGTCAACATCTTAGATGCTTTGACATTTCAAGGAGTTAACGGAATTCAGACACCCTGGTATATTTCTTATTTGCCCATACTTAAAACTCATATTTCATACGGCCCATTTTTTGGGGCAAAATTTGTCAAATTCGAATTGTCTGTTAGAGAGACAATAAAAATTACCAGACCACTCCGCCATCATAGATGATATTATCTTAGCAGTTGATTACACAAGGATGAGTATTTGGTTATTGTCTGGCTAAGTCTTTACAATACTTGATATTTTCTAGAGCATTCTTCTAAATTCTGATATTATCTTTAGAGAGACAATAATAACCTGCCCCTGAATTTTATTATTGTCTCCAGAGAGACAATAATGAGACAATATTCTGAGACACCCTGTCTCTTGGAGACAATATTGATATTGTCTCTAGACGGATGAACAACTTTTTTATTGTCTCTATTTGAGACAATTCATGTATCAATCATTCCACTGTCTCTAGAGATTATAATTAGCAAATATTACCCCGACTTTGAGACAATAATGGGTGAGTACAACTTTTTTATTGGTCTCTATTTTTGAGAACAATTCAGTCAAAATTTGTCTCTATTGAGACACGTGGAGGCTTCAAATGAGCCCTCCTTGTATACTGGGTGTAGTCAACTTTTTCAAAGGTGATCAGGATCTAAGATGTCTCAAGAACATTTGAACTAAGTGAATTAATCCCCTACAGGCATTGAATAGTTAATCCCAGACAAATGGACAAAACAAAGGGGAAAAAGATACTTCCACAGATTGATAGGCTGATAGCTAATGGATATGCAAAGCGAGAAAAATTTCATATTGATTGATATTTGCAATTTTTCTCATAACTGAAGTAGAAATTAACCAGTCTTGTCTTCACTTTGTTTTAAAAAGAGACCTTCAAAGGAAATCCATTTTCTTTCTATCCATGCACACTTTGGACATATTTTCTTTTGTTCTCATATTGTTTGCTTGTAAGAAGTGTGCCCTTTCAGAGAAAGCCTTCCCTATGTCAGCCTTGGAAGATAGGCGATCCGAGCATCTGGCTTCCTCCTAGGATTTAGTGGTCAGTCAATCTCTCTCAATCATTCTCCTGATAACTTCCTAATGGGGATTTCTCCTGATAACTTCATTAGAATCTCTAGCATGGCGAGGATGATGACCTTTTTTGTGCTCCTGACTCTGACACATGCTAGAGCCTTGTTCTCCATGCTCCCTGATAATGGCTCGTCCCAGGTTTACCTGTTTGGTTTCATTTGCCTTCTCTTTTTTGGTTTTATTGCTTCCTAGCTTGAGTTTTATATAATTTTGTGTTAGTTGTTGGTCTTCCTTTTAGTGCTCTTGATTAGCTATTATAACATACTGTACTTTGGAAACACCTTGACGTACATTGGTCATCCATGGACATTATTATGACATCTTTATTTCTTTATTTTTGTAGCATCAACACAAGTTCTTCAGAAAGTAGTTTGGATTTTTTTACCTAGCAGAATGATTACTTGCTTTAACTAACTTATACATTTGCTTGTTAGGTATGCTCTGATATTTCAAGAGGCCTTGGCCTTCTTTTGTTGTTTACTGTTGCAACTGGTCTACTTTAGCTCTTGGATATGACCTTGAGGTGGCGTGGGGTCTTCTGCCTATCAGGTGTTCCTCCTGCACTTCAGTCTCCGTTAAATCTTCACCACCCACCAAGAGTTATGTTAGGTTGTGGAGCCTGTTTTCATGTGTTAAAGTGTTGAAGACTATACAGTAAGAGTACTATACACTTTTCATGTATCCTTGCCAGGGTTCGGGGAGGATACTTGAAATTTTTTTTTTAGGTGTAAAATTTTTTGGCCTCGAAAAATGCACTCGACATATCGGGAAGCCTGTTTTTCTCATATGGGTGAATTTTTTGACCCATAGGTTTATGGGACGGGTTTTGCCCATGGTTTTGATACCCACGGGTTTGTAAAACTGCTTAAGCAGTTGTCTATTTATATGGTCTTATGCATATGATAGATGTACAAGCAAATGTATTGCAGATGTGTTTTGAATTCGGCTGTGAATTCTGTAGAGTTTGTTGAGCATAGCTCCAAATGGATCTGGGTATTGTATTGAGAGAGCGGTATTTGTTGATTGAGAAACAGGGACGGAAGCCTGTGTAGATTTTATTGATCTCAATCAGTAAAAAATTACAGAGGATGGGCTGCAATATTTATAGATATTGCACAGCCAAATACATCCGGGAAAATGAGTTGCACAGGTGCAACCACAAACCAGAATAAACAAGCTTCCAAATCACCCGGGAAGCAACAATTAAATAAAAAACAAATATATTGTTGAAAACAATATAACAATATGCATACTGACAAATATGGTTGATTAACCATATAACAATATAACTATTTAAAATTAATTAAATAATTAACCTATGCATAATTAAATAATAGGATAATAAAATTTATCCTAACATTCCCCCCCTTAATTGTGCATTGTCTGAAGAGATGAGGAGAGAAATGCTCTGAACAACTCGAACTTGTCACGTGCAAGTGACTTTGTGAAAATATCTGCTCGTTGTTCAGCTGTTGGACAAAATTGAAGCTGGATGTTGTGCTTCAACACATGTTCGCGTATGAAATGAACCTGAACTTCAATGTGCTTTGTTCTCTCGTGAAAAACTGGATTGCGAACAAGTTTGAGAACACCTTCATTGTCTACATACATGGTAGTCGGTTTGTCCTGTGGTATTCCAAGTCCTTCCAGTATGCGACGTAGCCAAATCGCTTCACAGACAGCTTCTCCTGCAGAACGATACTCGGCTTCTGTGGAAGAGCGAGAAACAAAGTGTTGTTTCTTACTTCCCCATGATATTGGTCCAGATCCCATAAAGAATACAAATCCAGAAGTGGATTTTCTATCATCAATGTTACCTGCATGATCTGAATCTGAATATCCAGTCAAGAAGAAGTTTTCATTCTTCTTGTATTCTAGACCAAGATCCACTGATCCTTTGAGATATCTCAAAATGCGCTTTGCTGCTTTCCAATGACAAATTTTGGGTTCCTGCATGAACCTGGATAGATAGCTCACTGCAAAGCTGATATCTGGTCTAGTGTAGGTCAGGTAAATGAGACTCCCAATCAGCTGCCGATAGAGAGTGGCACTTACCTCAGGAGATGGATCTGAACGAGATAACTGTAATCTGTTCTCCATAGGTGTAGCAATTGGTGTGCAATCCATCATCCTAAACTTCTCGAGCGTTGTCTTGGTATATTTCATCTGAGAAACAAAGATGTGATTCTCTTTCTGCCATACTTCCAGTCCAAGACAGTAGTGCATAAGCCCGAGATCTGTCATGTCGAATGATCGCTTAAGATCTTTCTTTGTTTCATCAATCATCTTCACTGAACTGCCAGTGATGACTAGATCATCGACATAAACTACAACAATCACCATCTCCCCCCCTTGCTTTTTGAGGTAGAGATTGGGATCGTATGGATTTCTGACGAATCCATGTTGTACGAGATGCTCATCAATCTTGATGTACCATGCCCGGGGTGCCTGTTTGAGGCCATACAGAGATTTCCTGAGTCTGCATACCTTTTCTTCTTGACCAGGTACAACATATCCCTCAGGTTGAGTCATGTAGACTTCTTCTTGTAAATCTCCATTCAGGAAGGCACTTTTTACGTCCATCTGATGGACTTTCCAACCAAACTGAGCAGCTAGAGCAAAGATCATCCTGATCGTTTTGATCTTAGCTGTGGGAGAAAATGTCTCCTCATAGTCAATGCCTTCTTTCTGTGCGTACCCCTTTGCTACAAGTCTTGCTTTGCACTTGTCCACTGTCCCATCTGCTTTGTACTTAGTTTTGAATATCCATCTGCAACCAATGGGTTTCTTCCCTGGTGGAAGATCGACAAGCTGCCAAGTGTTATTCTTCATCACTGATTGATATTCAGAATCCATGGCATCTTTCCAAGCTTTTGACTGTAGGGCTTCCTGGACTGTAGATGGCTCGTCTGTTTCAATAACTCTACTCATCAAAGCAAAGTTAACTTCTTCTCTTGCTTTACTGCGAGTCCGTGGTCCAGGGGTGGATGTATCCGGTGGAGCATCCAATCTTGCATCTCGTAATGTGCTTGTACACCATTTAGGCATACGTTGAGCTGTTCCCATGGGTTGTGGTTCTATCTGATCAACACCATCATCCCCATCATCACTTTCATATTCTGAGGGAACATTAGCTTCAATTTTTACAACTGGTGAAAAATCTACATCTTGCGAGTCTGGAGGAGGAGTCTCTGCTTCCTTCTTCTCGAAAAACTCAACATCTCTGCTTGTGTAGACTTTTCTGGTCTTAGGATCCATCAGTCTGTACCCAAGAGTCTCTTCACTGTATCCAATGAAGATGAGATTTTGTGACTTCATGTCCAATTTCTTTCTGTTCTGTTTGGGTATGTGCATGCTGGCTTTGCACCCGAATACTCTGAGGTGTGCAATGGATGGTTTCCTCTTTGACCATGCTTCTTGTGGTGTAATTCCATCAAGAGCAGTTGTGGGCGCTCTGTTTAACAAATACACTGTTGTTTTTGCTGCTTCTGCCCAAAATGTCTTTGCAAGTTCGGAATCATCGATCATGCATCGCACCATTTCCATGATAGTACGATTTCTTCTCTCGACAACACCATTTTGCTGCGGTGTGTGTGGAGGAGGCATTTGTCGACGAATCCCGTGAGTTTGTAGATAGTCTCTGAACTCATCACTGGTGAATTCCCCCCCTCGATCTGAGTAGAGAGTTCTGATGTGACGACCAGTTTCTTTCTCAACTGCCACTTTGAACTTTTTGAACGTTTCAAAGGCTTCACTTTTCTTGCGAAGACAAAAAATCCACATTTTTCGTGAATAGTCATCAACACAGAGCATGAAGTACTGGAACCCTGAATGACTTGGCTGCATTGGACCGCACAGATCGGTATGAACCAGGTCAAGTTTACCATGAGCTCGAAAAGTACTCGTTTGGAATGAAACTCTGTGTTGTTTTCCTGCTAAGCAGTGAGGACACTTGTCTGTATCCTTCTGAAGAGATGGTAGCCCATGTACCATATTACACCGGCGAAGTGTTTCGAGATATTTGAAACTTACATGACCAAATCTCCGATGCCACAACTGAGCTGAGGTGGAGTTTTTAGCCACGAGTGCTTGATCATTTTTGTGAATGAAATCAAGTTGAAACATTCGTCCCACATTTGAGGCTTTTGCAATTATTTTCGAGCCTCTGGATTTATCTCGAATCAAACACATTTTCTTGCCGGATTGACTATCAAAGTCAATTTTCAGGTTGTGATCTAGGAGTTGACTGACCGAAAGAAGGTTCTTTGTCAACCCAGGGACATATAGAACATCTGATAGTTTGCATTTGCGTGAACCAAGGGGTAGAGAAATGTTTCCAATCCCCTGAACTGTATATGAAGAATCATCTCCCAACGAAACATGATTTTTCGATGGCGTGTCCCTCATTGAAATAAACCAGTCTCTGTGGCCGGTCATGTGTCGAGTGGCTCCCGAATCAACATACCAGACGTCACTAGATGACGTGGATGGTTCACTTGATCGAGCAGTGAACAAGAAGTCTTCATTGTCTGACTGATCTTGTTGCTCAGCAATATTACCTTGCTGGTGGGGTCTTCTTTTCCAGTTCCCCTTTTTCTGCCCGTGATAATTGTTTGAATGTCCCTTGTAAGTTTGTTGTTGTTGTGGTCCAGAATTGCTTGATGAACCTTTCTTATATGTGTTAAACCAACATTCTTGCAAGTCATGTCCTCTTTTGCAAATGGGACATCGCTTCTTCTGTTGATTGTCCCCATGATACTGATTTTGATGTGGGGACTTCTGATAGGATTTAGGTTTACCTTTACCTTTTCCTTTCCATTTTTGATGTGAAGACAGTGCCTGCTCCTCTTCATCATCCTTGTTGTACATTGCTTCCTCTTGTTGCAGTAGGTTTACTAACTTGTCAAAACTAATTGTCGTATCTGACAAGTTTAGAGTTGTGACAAAAATTCGGTAAGAAGAAGGGAGAGCTCTCAGAACAATGGGAACGAGAGACTCATCTTTGACCTCTTCTCCTAGGGCTAGAAGTGAAGCCCTCAACTCTGCAACTCTTCTTAGGAAGGCTTCAATTTTCTCATTCTGTTTGAATTTCAATGTATGTAACTGACTCTGCAAATTGAGTATGACATTCTTGTTCTTGGCCTCATATATTGTGCTCAGCTTATCCCAAGCTTCTTTTGCTGATGTGGCATCTCGAATGTGGACTTGCACATCGTCGGATACTCCAAACAAGATGATGAGTTTTGCTTTCTGATCTGCTCTATCAAATTGTCGTTGTTGTGTTGCATCTGTTGGTGATCTGGTTAGAGTACCAGTCACAACAGGCCAGATTTCTTCAAACTCAAGTTGTGTTTTGATTTTTGTCTTCCAAGCAGCATAGTTGCTTCCTCTGAGCAATTGTGAATCCGGAAGAAAAAATTTGGGGGCATTGGTGCCCATTTTGCAGAGATCACTGACAGGGTTTGGCTCTTATCACTCCAGGTATAAGGTCTCCCAATCTATATACCGTCAGTCCGATATACCGAACCTTTCTATATACGCGCCCTTCCGATATACCCGTCGGTACGTGGAAGAAGCTCGCCCTTTCTATATACCCGGCGGTACGTGAAAGAGGCGTTAACGTACGTGAAAGAATTCGATACGTGGTACCAAGACAGTACTGATGGGGTCTGTGTGATTATTGACACCGGCTCAAAGAAATATCCTCATACGCGCGCGTAACTTCGCTATATACTCGGATAATTTCTCAGTCTGGATTTATGTCTTGCAATCGTTCACAGACGGATGGGATGGTTCATAGTGTGTGCACTGTGACCTTATTACTCCCCGTCGATTTATAGGGACGATGCCCAGACGACGTTGTTGCAGCTATATTAGGCGTTAAGTGCAGTAGTAGTCGCGACGGCTTTACCCGTAAGCGCTTCCCAGAGGCACTGTATATACCGAACGCTGCGAATGAGATCTAGGATCTCGTGAGTGTTACAGAACCAATTTTACTTTTTTTTATTACAATTCTGCCAGTTTTTGAGCAGTTACAAAGTTTTGCAGTTGACTATGGCAACCTGCAAATTAGTACAATATGCAGTACAATTTTGAATAACAGGCAAAAAAATTTCAGTTTTGGGGTCCTGGTGACCTCCTGAGCCCTAAATGCTAAAAATTGCAAAAAAATAGCTGAAAATGCAATTTTTAGGTGGGTCTCCTTTTGCAAAAAATGTCTGGAATGAGAAAACAGACCAAATAGGAGAAAAAAAAATTTTACCCTAAGTTAGGGATTTCTCCGCTAAATTTAGTTAGTCGTAACTAAATTCAAAAAAGCCTGCTAAATTTAGCAGTTCCGCCAAAAAATCCGCCAGATGCAAAAGGAGAGTTTTTGAGTGTTTTTGGTGGGATTTGATCCTCAATCCTCTCACTCCCAAGGCACATGCACTAACCAACTTGCCCACTTGGGGCGCTTGGACTATGGAAGGAAGCAATTTGTATTTATTGACAAATAAATTGACTTACCTCTTGGAAAATGGATGCCACGTGGCGCATGCTGGTGAAGGGGCGTTTTTAGGGTTGTATTTGCCCAAAAAATGGATCTGAAGCATTTTCTCCTTGTTCAGGCCACATTTTCTTGCTCAGGCCGCATTTTCTCCTTCCTTTGGCCGCGTGTTTTAGTGTTTGGGCGCGTTTTTCCTTCGGACGCACTGTAATGCATGTACAGGCCGCGTTTTTTTTTCTTTGGGCGCTGTATTTTCTTGCTTGGACTACGTTTTTTTCCTTGGCCGCTATTTCTTATTGCCCTGGCCGCATTTTTTCTTGCCTGGGCCGCATTTTTTAATGTTTATTGCTTGTTGTTTTTGTTGGGCGCGTGTTTGATTGTACAGGCCGTGTTTTTTACAATCTAAGCCTTCATTTGCTTGTTGTTTGCATGCACATGGCCGTGGGGGACAGCAAAGGGCGCGGGCGAGAGGAGAAGGGGGTTTTTTAGCTCCAAAAAAAAATGTTTTTACTTGTGCAGGCCGCGCATGGGACAGCAAAGGGCGCGTATGCTAAAAAAAAACACTTTTTTCTCCTTGTACAGGTTGCCGGATCAAGAAAAACTCATGGAAGATGTTTTGGCCGCTGTCTACTCTTCTTCCACTGTATATTTTCCAGCGTGGGCACCTCCTTCTCTTTTTTTTAATTTTCTTTTGCTCTGTTTGATTCACTGCAGGTGCACAGACAGACCTCCAAAACAAGCAAAACAACCTCCACATACAGTAGATAAAAAACCTTTATTGGAAAAAAAATATTATTTCCAATACCTGTAGCTAATTTTGCCTGGTGCTGAGTGCACCAGTGCAAAAAAAATTTTCCTTCCAAGTACCTGGAAGGAACAGGCGGATGTGGGGGAGGCAGGGATGGGGCTGGGAGTTTGCACGAGGCTGCACAGGCTCTCAAATGCTGCAAACACGTCTCCAATCTCCTCTCTCTCTGCTGCTCTCTCTTCCACACCTTCACAGGGCCAGAATTTCACTCTGGTACCAAATGTTGATTGAGAAACAGGGACGGAAGCCTGTGTAGATTTTATTGATCTCAATCAGTAAAAAATTACAGAGGATGGGCTGCAATATTTATAGATATTGCACAGCCAAATACATCCGGGAAAATGAGTTGCACAGGTGCAACCACAAACCAGAATAAACAAGCTTCCAAATCACCCGGGAAGCAACAATTAAATAAAAAACAAATATATTGTTGAAAACAATATAACAATATGCATACTGACAAATATGGTTGATTAACCATATAACAATATAACTATTTAAAATTAATTAAATAATTAACCTATGCATAATTAAATAATAGGATAATAATTGGTTTTTTACACTAGGTTTACATCATCAATGTTAAATATGGGTAAAGGAATGTCAGATCTGTGAAGCTTTGCATGAATTTAGTGTTGACAAACATTTGACATATCAATTTTAGTGATTTTTCACAACTAAGGTGAAAATCCTTAGTAGCGACTCTGTGTTGAATTAATTTTTGATAAATGCTAGTGTCTTAACCTCTGTCAATTGAAATTTATCACTAATCTTTAGAAATTTGGAAGGAAGAATAGTTTTCTTTGCTAGATACCCTACCAGAAAGTTGTTTCCAGAAATAGGAAATATAAATTCTGAAGGAAGAAGAATATGAAAAGTTATTGGAGATCAGAAATCAAGAAAAGAGTTATTGATTGTGCAAACTGATCAGCCTGTCATTGAATATTGTCGTGCTTCCTCACATTCTTCTGAATTAGGTATTCTTTTTGTAGGTTTGAATTATCCAACTGGAGAGGGTCCTTCTTTTGTATTTGAAAAATTTGTGTCTCATTCTGTCCATGTGTTCTCCAAAGCTGATAGGATCTTCCAAGAAACAGATTTTTTAGAGAACATTCATTCTAAGAATTGCAGTCTTGTGCCCCACAGACCCCTCACTCCCCATCATTATGTTTCTCCTGTAAGATCACCTCCCCATAACAATATGGCCCATCACCTAGCCAAACCTCCATTTTTTGTGAACACTTTTGGTCCTATAGATTTCAGAGGTATGGTTGGATATCCAAATGTTGTGCCCCAAGATGTTAGAAATAGACTGCCTAAATTTCAAGGAAATAATGCTATTACTGGTGATCAGCACTTAAATCTTTTTGTCAATATGATGGAATACTTTGAGATCAAATTTGAGGATGTGTATATAAAATTTTTCATTCATACTCTAGAGGAGGATGCACAGGACTGGTATAAATCTTTTCCATACAACTCCATTGATTCATGGACAGAAATGAAGAATGCTTTTAGATTGCAATATGGAGATAAAACAGACCCTAGGTTTCTTTTATCAAAATTTAAAAATATTAAAAATAATCCTAATGAATTTGTTCATGACTTCAATACAAGGTTCAATAAGACCCTAAATAGGCTACCTGTAATCCTGAGGCCAAGTGATGTATCTTGTTTAATAAAATAATTTGATGCTTTTGATAAGAAGGATGCCTATTATTTGAGGGATAAGAACCCAGAAACATTGAGGCAGGCCTTCACCATGGCTTTGCAGATTGAAAACAATATCAAAGTAGTTGGTAAGCCTCCTAAGAGGGAAGGTATCAAGCTGATCAATCCAGAGAAGCATCAGTCAAGTAAGTCTATGGATCAGGAGGAGGTTGTAAAAACTTTGGCTGAAGTTGTTAAGGAAATATCCTATAAATTAGACAGAGTAGAGAAGGGGATTAGACAAGGTTCCCAGGGTCAGCACAAGCCACAAGGTCAAGAAATATTTTCCAATCATCTCAGAGGTGATCATAGATTGGATGACAGGGGTAAAGGGCCTATGGGATTAGGGAATAGACAGCCCCAAACCTGGGAAAACAAATCGGTGCCTGATTCTTTACCTACTAGAGTTTCTATTGTTGAAGAATCCAATGAAATTGAGTGGTATGAAAGATGTTTCTTGCCACATGCCCCATGTGATGAAGACAAAGAAGTTGAGGAAGCTGATGATGACATTGATGATGATGTGTGCATGATGGGGTGCTCTACAAGATCACAAAAAGGAGAAAATTCAATTGAATTAATTAGTTCATGAACTACTGCAGATTTATGGGATTGCATCTACCGGGTACTACCCCTTCCTCCCTCTCATACTTTTAAAATATATATGGTACAAGATTTTGAATTGCCTAATAATGATTTTAAATACTTAAGGGAATTAATGATTAAAAAGTATGATGGAGGAATCCCTTCTGAGGAGGATAGGTAGTTGTTAATGAATGTTGTAGTTGGCCATGAAAAGGAATATAATACCAGGAGCAATGTTGTCAAAGGGGCAGGGCCTCAAGCCAAACCAAAAACTCTAGTTCTCACCAATATCTCAAAAGAAACTCCTAAGAAAGATACATCTGACAAAGGCCTTGTTTCCCCAAATAGAACTGGTATCCCTGCCCATGCTCAGACCATGAAAATTCCTTTGTTATCATATGAGTTTGTCAGTCTTCCTCCAAATAATTCCTTGCCCAAATATGTTCCTTATGAAATTTCCCAAGTCTTGAGTCAGATCAAGATTTATGTTCCAATTGTGAGCTACTTAGGATTCCTGAGCACAAGAAAAGGGCATTTGAGTATTTGGGATTAAAGAAGAAAATATTACCCAAGGTAGAAATGTAAATAATTTTGAGACTCCTCCTACCATTTTAGAGTTGGAAAAACCCCAAGTGTTAGAAGAACTAGGTGAGCCACCTGAAGTATAGTTGGGAAGATCCTTGGTTGAGTCCCAGCTAAATGTAGATCCATTTTTCACTACTCTGATTATTAGGGACAAATTGTTACACAATTGTATGTTTGATTCTGGAGCATCACGCAATGTTATGCCTCTTGAGGTCATGAATGAATTAGATATCAAAGTGACAACATCTTATGGGAAGTGCATTGCCATGGATTCCAAAGAGGTGCCAGTGGTTGGATGTGTCAAGGGTTTGCTAGTACAACTTGTAGCCTACCCAGGCAAGAACTTAAAACTAGTTGTTGTTATTGTTGATTGCCCTACCAAATGGGAAATGATCTTATGCTAGTGTGGGTGGGAGTGTGCAAATGGATATGTCTTTTGCCACTATACCTATTGAGGGCAGCCTTGTAAATTTTTATGGTGAAAAGAAGATGCTACATCTCATTGAGGATCCCAATAATACTTCCTATGAAGTGTTATACACTGGCATTTATGCAGATAACTTTTTTGGATTTGCAGATGGTAAAGAGCACAAAATTGATCAATGCAAGTCTCTTAAACAAGTAGGTTCTCCTTGGACTTTGTTGTTTGATGGGGCTTTCTCTAAATTTAGAAATGGTGTTGGTATTGTTCTGATATCTCCAGGCCAGGAAGAGTTTGTTTTTTCTATTAAACACAACTTTGAGTGCACTAAAAATATTGCATAACATGAAGCATTGTTATTGGGTTTAATAATTGCATCGAAATATGGTATTAGAGACATCGTTGTTAAAGGAGATTCAGAGCTAATTATCAAGAAGGTTAGAAAATTGTATGCAAGAAAAAATCATAGAATGGAGCAATATAAGCATGCAGTCTGGGATTTCATTGAAATGTTTGACTCCTTCAACATAATACATCAAGATAGGAAGTACAATACTCTAGAAGAAAAATTGGTCATATTGGGGTCCAAATTTGAAAATTGTACTATACCCCCTATTGTGAGTATAATATTGAGGTATTGACTAGGCCATCTATTCCTGACAATGTTAAACACTAGCAAGTGTTCAAAGATGATGCCTAGGTGCAAAGGTTTATGCAAAACCAAGGAGAATTTTCCGATCAACGTATAAATTGGAAGCCAATGGTTTGTGCGTCTGATGGAAAGGAAACTTTATTTGGCAAAGAAATAATTCAGTTGAAGACTAATACTATTCCCAGAGGTTTGGTAGAACTTGAATCAAACTTTGATAATGTTTATTGCATTGTCAATAGACACATGTCAGCCTTGAGAGATGTTGAAGAGCACGACCTAGGCATGAAGGATAAACCACGTAAGATCTGGCTAGGTAGCAATCTGAGCAAGGAAGAAAAGTAGTCGTATGTCCAATTGTTGAAGAAATACTAGGACTTCTTAGCATGGTCATATTCCGAACTAAAATAATATAAAGAGGATCTTTTCTAGCATGAAATTCCCTTGGAAGCTTCTGCCAATCCGTTTAGGTAGAAGCAGAGGCCAATCAATCCAATCCTTTCCCTAAATATGTAAGAAGAATTTAAAAAATTGATGGATGGAGGAATCATATAGCCCACAAGGTACTCATCATGGTTTGCAAACTTAGTACCTATCAGAAAGAATAATGGAGATATAAGGTTGTGTGTGGACTTTAGAAACTTGAATAGAGCATCAATGAAGGATAACTACCCTCTTCCAAACATGGAAAATATGTTACAATTGGTTACTGGTTCGGAATTGTTATCCACCTTGGATGGTTTTTCTGGATATAACCAGGTAGTTGTGAAGGAATCAGAGTGAGTCAAGGCTGCCTTTACCACTCCTTGGGGAACATATGTATATGTCAGGATGCATTTTGGTCTAATGAATGCTGGAGCGACTTTCCAAAGAGCAATGGATGTAGCTTTCTCTAGCTATATTAATTATTTCATTGTTGTATATCAAGATGACATGATTGTTTTCTCTAGAAAAAAGAGTGACCACCTGCAACACTTAGAAAAAATGTTGTTAAGATGCAGGGAGTGTGGTATTTCACTAAATCCCAAGAAGTGTCATTTTGGAGTTTAGAAAGAAAAACTTCTTGGACACATTGTGTCAAAGGAAGGGGTTATGATCGATCCTGAAAGGGTAGAAGCCATCAGCAAAGTCCCTATTCCAAGAACCAAGAAGGGAATTCAATCCTTTTTTGGGCAGATTAATTTTATTAGGAGATTTATCTCTAACTTTGTTGAACTAACTATCCCAATCACTAGCATGCTAAAGAAAGATTAAAGTATCAAATGGGAAGAAACAACTATTCAATATTTTGTTGGGATCAAAGAAGCATTAAAGAATGCCCCTATTTTAGTAGCTCCAGATTATAAGAAGGCTTTCCAAATGTTTTCTTTTGCTTCAGAAAGGACTATTGCATCTGTGTTTTTGTAGAAGGATGATGAGGGAGCTGAAAGACCAATTTCCTTTTTCAGTAAGGCATTACAAGGAACTGAGCTAAAGTATACTATCATGGAGAAGCAGGAATTTTATTTGGTAACAGAAATAAAGTCCAAGCCATATATTCTTAGTTCCAAAGTCATTGCTTATGTTACCCATACCATGGTGAAAGATATCCTATCAGAAATGGAAATTTACTGTAAGAGATGTTGATGGGAAAATAAGTTACAGGAATTTTACATGGACATCCAAACTACAAAATTGTATAGAGGTTTGGGCCTAGAAAATCTAATGATAGAAAGCAATCTGCAAATAGTTGATATAAATGAGGTTAATGAAGAAAGGCTGAATATTCTTAAGAAATTAATAAATTACGACTAGAATAGGGATATTATTTTTTATCTTAAACATCTGCAATGCCATGATTATTTAAGAAAAAATCAAAAGATAGCACTTATATTGGCTTCCCAAAAATATATCATCACTAATTATGGGTTGTCTTTGAAAAACCCTGAGGGAGTTCTCTTAAGGTGTATCATTAAGGATCAAGCCCCAAAGTTAATAGCTGACTTCCATTGAGGAGTTTGTGGGGGGAATTTCACTGGAACAGTGACATCCCATAAGATCTTAAGGGTTGGTTACTGGTGGCCAAAAATCTTTTCAAGGATACAACTTTATTGGTAAGAAAGTGTGAGAGTCTGCCAACACTGTTTCTCAGGAAGATTGAAAGCTTTAGGATCCCTCCCATTGCAACTTGTATCAATTGAAGCCCCTTTTAAGTAGTGGGGGATGGACTTCATTGGGGAGATTTTAGATTCTTCAAGTGTTCCGACCATAAATGGATATTGGTAGCCACTGACTACTTCACCAAATTGGTAGAGGCAATCCCCACTAGGAAATAAACCCATAAAATTGTCATGGACTTCATTATAAATCATATAATTTGTAGGTTTGGAGTGCCTGCTAAAATAGTTGCTGACAATGCTATGATTTTTTCAGAGCTAAACCTTTGGTAGCCATGTGTCAGGAGTATGGGATCAATTTGAGCATATTCTTCCAAATACAATCCCCAAGGTAATAGACAAGCAGAATCAAAGTAACAAAAATATGTTGAAGATAATTAGGAGAACCTTGGAATTAAATAAACAGGAAGTGGGGTGAGCAGTTGAATTTTGTCCGTTTGGGTTGATCAGAATTACTATTAAACGAGCTACTAGAATAATCCCATTTTAATTTGTATATTGAACTCAAGCTCTCCTCCCCCTATATATGCAATTATCTTCATTATCAATTTATTCTAACAATTGGAATATCAAGAGATTAGTCCCTATGATGCTTGCATGTAAATCAAATTGTTGAATTAGATGAAGAGAGAAGATAATCCCATCAAAGGCATGTGAAATTTAGGGAGAAGTTGAAAAAACTATTTGATAAAAAGGTAGACCCCAAGATTTTTCAGTGTGGGAGATCTTGTGCTACTATGGGATAGCATACATGAGGATAAGTGAAAACATGGAAAGCTTCGACGCATTATGGATGGGCCCTTATTCTATTGACATTCGAAGTTGGTGAGCATACCTTATTCCTAAAATATTTAGATGGATAAATTCTTGAGTTTGCTATTATTGGCAGACACTTGAAACATTTCCTTGATTTATTTCTCAGAATCTAAGGTATGCATCATTGTACATTCTACAGTATTTTGGTTTCTTTCTATTTTCTATGTTTTTCTATTTTGGTTTAGGATAGCTCCTTGGTGACCGGTTTTCGTTGGTTTCTCAGTTTTTTCCTGGAGGGTTGGATATTGTTACTTTGCTTTGAAGGTCGGTTCTTGACTCTGTGGCCTAATGGATTTTTGGCACATGGTCTGTTGTTGTTTCATTATGTTTTGTTCTTGTGGAACTCACATAGGAGTGCCCATTCCCTGAGTCGGAGCTGGCGTTGGTGCTCAATTGTAATCTCGCCCCATTTGTCATTTAAAATTTTTCAGTCCACCTGGCTCTGATCGTAATTTCTATTTCTCCTATGTGGATTGATGCGGGAAAGCTCTTTCCTTCACTAAGGTGTTATTTTCCACGATCAATCCTTTCCTTAGGTCGTGGATCACGTTGAGTCTTCAGTATTTGTTTACGGTTCCTCTATCCGTAGTGAAAGAATCTTGTAACTTGGGTATAAATTCAGGTTTTTCCTTTCCTTCTGTTTTTCCACAGTCACGTTTTGTTTTCCCTTTCAAAATGGATTTGTCCCAACATCTATGAAAACGTGGTCCTTTCTAGTTGTATGAAGCTCGGAGGGCATTGTTAAATTCTAAGGCCCGCTTCGACACCCAGGTAAAGTCCACATGTTGAGGGTCTGCACTCATCTGAAAAGTGGACCTCTTGTTTTGACAACTTTCTTGTTGCGTCTAGGAGACACGTGGAGAGCTTGCTACTTGTTTGGGACCATACCCCTAGACATTTTACCATGCGGTCCGTGCAAGTTGTTTTAGACCATGGACACATGGAGGGTTGAATCTCACTTGAGGATCTTCCTCATGCTCCTACCTTAGCAGTTGTGCCAAGGAGAAACATGGAGGCTTCCGCTAGCTCATCTTTATACTTAAACTTTTCGAGCAACTTTCTAAGGTCTGGGACATGTGGAGAGCCTGTGCACTTTTTTGGGGACCTACCCATAAATTTTATTGTTGAAAGAGTGCCATGGAGACACAAGGAAGTTTCCTCTCACTCTACCCTTACTTGGACTTTTCAATGGTTGAGGAAACTTCCTTGGACTCTAGGCATGTGGCGCCTTCCACTGGTCCCTAAATGCTTTCAACAAATCTGTCGGAATGAGACATGTGGTGAGTCCACATTTGTTTGGGGTCTCCACTTTTGGGCACCATATCAAAAGTGAACCATTAAGACACGTGGAGGCTTCCGCTAGCTCCTTTTATACTAAGACTTTTCAAAGGCCAAAAGGTAGGTTTCTTGGGCACAAGGCATGTGGAAGGGCCACGCTTGTTTGGAAATTTTCCTATGTACTTCACCTTTGCAGTTGCACCAAGGAAACACGTGGAAAACCATAATCTTAAGTTGAGAAAGGATAGAATCAATATTTGTTGTGCATTGCATCTGATTTTGCCACCTTTTTTACTCCAAGACTCCTGGAGTTGCGAATACACATTATTTTTCTTGCAAATCAGACTCACAGCGTAGGTATGTGAAATAATATGTGTGTGGACACTCATTTCTTTAGAGGCACAAATGCATGCATCCATGCGAGGGAATACATTTCTCAAGGTGTTTCCTCGAGGGTGAAAAGGATTTGTTGTCAGATCTAGCTATACAGATCCACCAAAAAATGATTAAAACGAGGATTTCTCGCATGACAGAATAAGAATGATTAGAATTACTGTAAAAAATGTGTGGCATGGCATCCCAGTCATTATTCTAGGGTCTAAGAAATGTGATTATTTCATGATTTTTCCACCTGACAGCTGCGGGTGTAAATTTGTTAAACGTCACTTTCTAAGACAAATTGGTAACAAGCAAAGGTTCCTCCAATATTCTTCTTTTTTGGGGGGGAAATTTGGGATGAGTGAGCAAGTGAAATGTATAAATGCAATGAGAATACTCTTGCAAAGGGTCGGGGGTTGAATTCTTATAAAAAACTTTGAGAAATCCAATCTTCCTGAGAGACCATCTGAGAAACCTGTTAATCTCTTATGTTTTATATTTGATCGTGTCAAGTTAGTTGCAAGTGTACAACCATTGATAAGATTTGAGACTGTTCAAAGAAACTTTCCCTACTGACGAATCTAATCAACTTCAAATTAATCTGTGTCAATCTTTGGAAAATTTGTGTATACTTTATTTCATAATGTCTGCAAGTATTTTTTCTTTTTCCTATTGCAATCTTGTGTTAAATTCCCTCCGAATCACATAGGATCTCGTCCCTATGACAGTTGAGTGGAATTTACAATTTCATTTCAAGAAGAGCCTTCATCCTATAATGAGATAAACAATTTAAAATCACTTTATTGTCATTTTGTTGATAAATATTGTCTGTAAGCCTTTGAGTGTATCTTAGACGTGAGGAACTAAGGGTCTTCGATGTTTAATTGAGTCTTTAGCTTGAGCTTTTATGTTAAATTCTTGGAGATTGTGTAAAACCATACAAATTTGGGCCTCCATTGATGCACACCTTCTTTTTGAAGGAATATTTTAGCTATTCTGAAGCTTTCTGTCATTTAGTTTTCCAATTGTTGTGAAGTTTCTCAGAGATCTAGAACAATCAATTTTATCCTGTTTAATCTCCCACCAAAAATTATTCAAAAACAATGAATCCTACCTGAACTACCCATGTTTTCCCTGTGTGTCCACAAACTAATAAATTCTACTACTAAAATATGCAAAATCAATCAGGATTCTATAATGTCTCTAGTAACCTTAAACCGTGTTTAGAAAATATCACCATTCTTTAGAAGTGACAACTCATGAGAGTTAAATTGTGGTGCATTAGTCATATTTTTTCAAGGTTTCCTTTCAAATTTATACAAAGAAGGATATCTTCATTCTCCTTCACCAACAGAGGTTAAAAAATGAGTCCTCTCATCATGGTCGAAAGGCACAACCCAAAGTAGTGAGGATAGATCAAATCCTTAATGAAGGTGCTATACATTTCTTTGATGCCCGAGTGACAAAGAGTCAGATGAATCCCCTCCCCGACTACAAAATGACTCATAATATGATATGTTTGTCTCTCAGTGTCTTCCTAAATCTGTGATGATGCTTGGTTTCCAAGGGAGAATCAATTTAGATACTAACACCCCCTATGGGAAAGGCCTTTGCAGTCATTCCTGTGACTATGTAAAATTTGACGTACGTTTGGACATTTTTGTATTATGATTAAATTTAATGTCCTTAATGATGATTATGATGACCTTTTCAACGTTCTCACATTTCCTAATTATTTTTATGGAAATTTTTTCCCTGCAGTCAGGAATTCGATGATGTTAAGTGAATTTTATGTTGTTAACTGAAGATGCCAATAGTGTTAGGAAATAAAGGATAAAATATGCAGAATAATCCCTCACATAATCGAAATAGTAGAAACTAATATGCAGAAAATATTACAAATCTGAAATAAAAGTACAAAATAATAAAAGAACAACACAAAGAGATAGTATTTAATGTGGTTCACCCAATTTGGGCTACGTCCACTGAGAATCACTTTCTCATATTTTATTACAAGCCACCACTCTCTCAATACAATACCCAGATCTGTTTGGAGCTATGCTCAACAAACTCTACAGAATTGAAACCCAAATTCAGACACATCCGCAATATTACATCAACCCTACCATATGCACAAAACCACATAAGTAGACAACTACTTTATCAGTTTTACAAAATCGTGGGTGTCAAAACCATGGGCCAAAACTATCCCATAAACCTATGGGTCAAAAATCCCACCCATATGAGAAAAACACGTTTCCCGGTACAACTGTGGAAAGTGTACAATAATCTTAGTGTACAGTCTTCAACATTCTCACACATGAAAACATGCTCCTCAACATAACAAGGAGAGATTTTTTATTTATCTAATATTTTTGCGGAGCCATAACGTTTTATCAATCCATAGACAAGTAGTGAGTGAGATCGCATTTAAGAAATTCTAGCTCAAATAGGTCGGAGCTTGAATCACTGAATGATAGTGATGGTCTGTCTTATCTTTTTCCAATGGAGAAGGGTGATGCGATGCCCACGAGTACCTTGTTGAAGCTTCAAATCATTCTTCTTACACTTTTGTGACTTCATGATACTCTAGGAACGTTGGATTTTTATTTAGCTACTTACAACGCTTTCAACCTTTCATAATGGAATCAATCTGTTTATTGTTTTTCGATGTCTTTTAATTTAATGGCTTTAATTGTATATCCCCGCTTGTTGCATTCAATTTGTTCATAGTTAATGCCTATAGGATATTTCTATATTTTATCCTAGGAATATGCGGTCTGGATGTTAGAAGTATGGACTGTTTGCTTGGTTATTCATGACAGTAGCAACATTGTACAATGACTTGATATGGGTCATGTATGTTAATTTATAACTTAGCAGAGATGGACAGATCTGGAATGACATTGAAGGGATATACCTACTTTATCTCTGGTCTTAAATCATTAGCTCAGAACTGTGGAAATTCTAGAGTCACTTCATGAAGGTTGTAAATTTTGAATGCCAAGACAATAGTTAATTGTACACCCTTTTTCTCTGGTCATAGCCACTTTGCATGCTCTTTCGTACAGTGAATTAAATAAGGCTAACCTATTTTAGCACACCCTCAACTAAAAAGATGAAAGGATATCAAAATTACAAAAATGTTGCTCCCTTTACAAGTAGAAAATTGACCTATACTGAAAACTTGAAACCAATTAGACGAGCAAGTAATAGTCTAATTGTATAGCAGAGCAATTTGATGATGATGACTCGAGTTCAAGCCCTACTGGGTGCTCTGCCCATGTTAAAACAGCCATGGTAGTGTGGAGCAAAAAATGGAAAAAAAGTTGAAACCTATAACGGACTGGGAATCATAGTCTCTACTACACGACTAATATTTCAATGACATATCCCTGAAATATCAATGACGAATTAATCAGGCAAGGATATCAGGGCTTCATGCAACACAATGGATTTACATTTCTCAATATCAATGTCACACGTCCCATAGCCATAGAGTCATTGACATCGAGAAAGAATTGTTTGACAATACAAGGGAAATAAATTGTTTAGTGCTTCATAATTTATAACAAGCAATTGTATCTGTTTGAATAGACTATTAAGAGCGCGATATGGGTCTATGGGTGTTCAAGAGGAATTGACATTGACAAACAATGCATTGATGAAACAAGATTTAGACAAGGGAAAAGAGATGTTTTTGTTTTTATAATAATCTAAATAATTCATTCATACATCCCTGCTTTGTAATTCATATTAAAGGTCTGTATCTATTTAGATGGGATCATAATGTGTTTGTGTTGGTCTTAGAGAGGCATTGACATCGACAAACAATGGATTGATAAAACAAAATTTTAACCTAGGAAAATAACTAATTTAGATCATTTATACAAACAACATTGTTTCATAATTCATAACAAGCATCTCTATCTTTTTAGATAGTCTATCGGCATCATAATGTAGTTGTTGAAGACTAATAATAAGAATAATATCATATTAATTATAATATGGGTGTGGGTGTTGAATATTAAACACATGAATCATATAGATAACATCACGAGGTGGTTTTAGAAGGATTTAATCTAACTCTGTTTGTGGGTTTTCAAGATTAAACATAAGAATGATAATATCAGATAAAATCCCAAATTGAAACATTCATTGAAGCAACTTTTTTTCATAGTTCGTAACAAGTCTCTGAATCTGTTTTGTGGGTATTGAAGCCTAAACATGTGAATGACAAAATATCTAATAAAACACACACGGAATTCTTAAATCTTGTTGGGTGTTGGGATGGTATCAACAGGAGGCCTCACGTGTAGGAGTGTCAATCTATCTTCTTTAAGAACCAATTTTTCTAGTGCCCCGCTTAACTGCATGTTTGCTATTCTTATCATTGCAAGCAACCACTGCAACAGTCCCAACATCTGCCCTTGGGTTTTGCCCAATTTCTTGCCTAGGTAGTTGTTAATGAGAAATATGATGTATACAATTACGAATTGTTCTACGAAGTTGTGGACAATAACTCAAATTTGGTTGGATTAGTTAATATGCAACTTTGATAGTTTTATAATATTACTCTCACTCAAATGTGAAACTCTCTGTATCTAGTGGTTGGTATGGATTTCTCTTTTTATTGTTTATGACAACTCTTTAACTTCCTCTTTTGCTTTTTTACAGGATATTTTTTATTCTCTCTCCTGCAGTAAATAAGAGAGTTTTGTCTCTAAACGAACGTCAAGTGGGTTTGACACGTGTATTTATTATTTGAAAACTGTTAGTGAACTTATTCCCGTCACATTTTTAGGACAAACTTTCACCTCCACCAGAACTTATACATACAACTGTCTTAAAAGTTCATTATCCTCAAAGTTGATTATACTACAGAGAGCAATATGTGTTAGTATAGTACAGGAAGGGTAAGTATATGTGTTAGTATAGTACAGCAAGGGTAAGTGATCTACCTTGCTTAAAATGTAGAACTAATCCGGCACTACAGGCATACTAAAGGCATTCCCCTTATCATCTTCGACTAAAAAAGTAATAACTATCCCTATAAATCAAATAACATATACCATTCAGTGTTCACATTGCATTGTACACATGCGATTGCTAGTTTAGGTATCATGATATTTTGTTATTATCCTACAGTTGGTGTTAAGGATGGTGATAAGATGTTCACTACCAATGGAGTCTTTGTTAGTTCCTTTAGGAACCAACTTGATAAAACCATAATTAGTTTCTTGACCTAGGAGAAGTTATTGTGAAAAATAGGCTATAATGCTTAGAAAAATCTAGTAGGTAAACCATCAAGACCAAGATTTTGATTTTTGGCCGTGGAAAACAAAGGACTTTCAAGTTCTCTGAGATTGAGGAGGTGGTGTAAATTAGACTCATATCATTGGAATTTTTTTAAGGTATGCATTTTTGGATCTAATTATCCAATACATATTGGGTAGTATCTTCAAAAGAAATGTCCTGAAACAAGATTTAATACATATTTGATACCTTCGATAACCGAATCCATTCTACCATATGCATCTTCAAGAGAAAGAATTTGATCGTACACGAGAAAAAATGGAAAGACTCCAACTGAAATAAAACTAGCAATCGCATGTGTACAATTCAATGTGAATGCCAAATGGTATTTGTTATTCGATTTAGAAAGACAGTTATTACTTGTGTAGTTGATGTTGATAAGGGGTGTGATTGACAATATTGATTTTCTATTAAAGACAAAAAAATTGTTGCAAATGCAAGTGAGAAATGTTTCAAAGGAGGTGAAATGCGTAGATTTGCAAGTGATGGAACTCTGGAGAAAGTTGTGAATGTCAGACCCTGCCTTTCATTGGTTCCAATGTCGACAGTTGCTTTATGCATAGTAATTCCGTGGAACTTGTGGATAGTTAATCCCCAGGACATTTTAAGCGTCAATTGTCTTCGATTCCCTCTCGAAATAAGGGGTATCAGAATATGTAACGGGTTGAAGGGATCCCAACATGGGCTGTTGTATCTATCAAATTTGACAACAAAAAATAAAGGTAATGTTGGTGGTGGCATTAATGCATCGTAGATAATGTCGATGATTGTTCCTGTAGCACCATTTACAAGGCCTGCATCAACCCATAAATTTGTAATAAGCATGATTTTTTGTTGTTTGCACAGTAGAAATTTGTGCTCCAACTGATCATCATTAGGATTTCTTGGTCCAGCCCACATGTTACTTTCAACAATGGATTGGGTGATTGGAACATTCAATGCCTTCAACATTTGAAGGTTGTGGGAGTCCACGAGGTATTTTTTTGCAAAAAAATGTGGTGCATCCTTAAAAATTTGAGCTCTTGCTGAGTTAGGTGTGTGTCTGTGTGAGACATTAGGAGTTCCCAGTCCTCAATAAGAGGGGTTGAATCTCACATGTTGAGTAGTAAATTTTGAAATGAAACTTGTGCATCAATTGTACCTTATTTCTGAAATATTGTTTGTAATGTAATTGATGAATGAAATCCCTTCCAAAGGGGGGCTCCATAGGATTTACTTGCATAAAGAGGATTGTCCATAAACAGTGGTAATTGCCCGAGGTCGCCAAAGAGGATGACTAATCTATTTCCAAATTCAGATGTTTTTGAGTGTGGGAAAGCCTCACGTAGCCTACTGTCAATTTTTCCTAGCAACTTTGGGCCGATGAAACTCATTTAATCAATAAGAACATATTCTATTTGTTTTAACGACTCTTGAAAAGACGATAATGCTTGGCCTTCAAGGGGTTTTAATTCTTTGATTAGAATATAGAGGGTTGTATGGATTGTGGGTACGGAGATGTTGAATGTTGAAACACTGGTAGGGGCGAGCATAAGGAGAGGTGAGGGAGATGTGGTTGATGCTACTGTAAATGAATTCTAGATTTTATTTATCAGAAATGATTTTCATGTGCCAGTTGTTCCTTGAATTATCAATCTTACTAGAGGTAGAAGTGTTTTGTTTTGCTAAATGGTGCGGCACAGTATCAAGAGCTAGTTGTTGTTCTGTAGACAAAAGTAGTGTGGTAGATGGTGGTGTGTCCTGCATGATGGTGTTATTTGTGTCTGCCTTTTCTCTCTCGATTAGTGATGAACCAGTTATATACAAATCATGCGTAACGCCATGTATGTTCCCATTATTGTGTGTGTCAAAATATCGTTTCCCCAACATTTCAAGACTATCAAGACTCATGTTGTTTCCCAAACAAAGTTGTGCGAAGACCTGCCATTCTTGCAATGGTTCATGTTGAATACGACATTAGACCTCAAAGTTAGAACTAACATTTGTATCAAGTATTATGTATGCGGTAGTGTGTAAAACATTCCATGGTCTGTAGTTGTGTTTGAACATGTCCCAAGTGTTGTTGATGTCATGTGGGCTTGAGCCAAATTTGGAGGTAATATTTCTGAAAGGCTTGTATAAAAGGATTTTTGACCAATAGAAAAGGTCATATGATATTGAATCTTGAGTTGGGACATCAACAAATCTTGGGTGGACCTAAAAAATTGCTTTAGTCGATCGTAGTTTCCATTTGTCTCCTTTACGGTTCATGTTGTAGCTCCAATCTCAATCAACCTAGATTAGTGGTAGGTGTTACATGGTTATAGGGTGAACTCTATATGTATCCAAGAAAGTGGTTTTTTCTTGTACATCGGCGTCACTTTCAATGACACGTCTCAATATTTTGTTGCCAACATTTAATGATACAAACGAACGGTTGTACATAACAAGTGGCAATTTTTGCAACATGTGGCTTTTTTTATTTTGCACTTTTGTCATGTTCAACAACGCTCTTTGTGAGCATTTTGTGAATCAAAATGTGTGTCGGAGAATCCACGTCAGCATCTCTTGAAAATCTAGATAGTATTTGGTGATAGGTTTCTGAGCGTTTCCCCCACATGTCACTTTAGAAAAAGGATTGTAGTCAACTAAAAAGAAAAATGTAACAATCAAAAGCAAATAATATGAAAGCACTCTATGATAATTGTTTAATCCATAACATGGAATAAACAAAACAAATGAATAAATACTTCAATCAATATTGAAACCCACCTGAAGTTTCTTTAGAGACGACACTCTCTCCTTTACCGCAAGAGAAAGAGAATTACAAATACCCTACAAAAAAAATGAAAAAAGAAGTTAATACTGTACTTACTCAATTAGTTACATAAAAAATAACCTTATTTAGAATGAGATTATAAATTGATCAATGAATAGTTGAGCACCAATTTTTAAAGGTACAAATTAATATAAAGGTAATTTTACAATATTTTTACACCCACGAGCCCAAATCTCATTAATCAAGCTTCCAAGGATTTACATCCTCCTAATTTTTGTTAAATTGACATATCAGTTGTATAAACATTGCCTAAAAAATTGCTATGATTAAGAATAATTGTGCCTTGGTTAGAGCCAAAATGCAATACTTAAAACCTAAATTAATGACTCATTTAAGTCAGTACTGAAAATTGGGTTTTAATCACGTACTTTTTGTTATCGCATGAACCTCTTGACTTGATAAGGTCCTCCCTGTTTAGAATTTGTGCTACCATAGAAATGGCTTGAAAGTTGAGTCCCCTAAAGCATTTCTTAGGACAATATTAGGTCCCCACCATGAATTTACAAAAGTGAACCAATATTCATATATTTGCATAATTGAAAGTTACTTTACATGCAACTAATTCTGCTCATATTATGCATTAGTTTACAATTTATTGTAATTTATTTTTTATTATGTTGTAAATTATAAGTATATTTATATACATTAGCCATTTAAATCAAGTTGGTCTCACATTTTGATTAGAGTTTCTAATCTAGACTTTTAGATCCATCACAAGAAGGTACCAAAGTAAAATCACATGACTCGAAGGTTTGGGTTTTGATCTTATTTGAGGTGTAGATTATTTCCATGCTTAAGCCAGAATATATTCAATGCAGATGAAAAGTTTCGACATGTAGGTAATTATGTAGGACATCCAAACTATGGTAAAGGTAACCTTGCAGCTTTGAAAGGTACATCTGATGTGTAAACCTCTAGTTGTAGAGTTTCTTTTACCAATTATATATAGTAGCTAAAATACAAATTCTCTATAAAGGTATGTTTTGTTTCAGCAACACTAGATTCCTCAGTTGTTGCAGCCTTTGGTTAAGAGTCATTAGCATTAAAAAATGAATTATTTTTACGGGATTTATTTTTTAGGACACATAAAGGGAAAACCCACAATGAAATGCATTAATTTATTCATGAATTTTCAAATTAGGAAACTCATATCGTAATAAGGCAGTGTGGGAAGCCACAAAAGCAATTCCAAGGTGTATAGAAATTTATGAAAATAAGGATGACAAATTTGCATGGATAGAGGTAAAGGTATTAACACAAGGAATGAAAATTGGATAGGCCAGGATTTTAGAGAACCTTGAATATGACATTGATGGCATATGGCATATATCAAGATGTCTTAAGAATATATAGGTGCGGCATTAAAAAATGAATTATTTCTACGGGATTTATTTTTTGGTACACATAAAGGGAAAACCCACAATGAAATGCATCAATATTCATGAATTTTCAAATTAGGAAACTCATATCGTAATAAGGCAGTGTGGGAAGCCATAAAAGCAATTCCAAGGTGTATAGAAATTTATGAAAATAAGGATGACAAAGTTGCATGGATACAAGTACAGGTATTAGCACAAGGAATGAAAATTGGATAGGCTAAGCTTTTAGAGAACCTTGAATATGACATTGATGGCATATGGCATACATCAAGATGTCTTAAGAATATATAGGTGCAAACGAAATTCCAAATATAGAAAAATTGGCACAGAAACTCTCAATCAAATTCCTTCCAAATATGAACTCAAAAATGATTGGTGTGTTTGTGAGAAGGGCAATTTATGCATCAAAAAGTCCATTACATGCCATGTTTATCTTGAAAGAATTGCCTTCATTTCCAGGCCTTGAGAAATAGTTTGCAAAGAGAGGAATGTAAAAGGAGGATTAGAAAAGCAAAAATTTAAATTGTTAAAAATAGAAAAAGCAAAGGTTAATGCATGCAAAAGCTATAAAATAAAATTTAAAAATAAAAGTCAAATTGTTAGAAAAGTAAAAAACAAAATTGTTAAAAACAACAAAATAAAAAAATTTAAAAATAACAAAACCATCATTTAGGCCTTCTAATTTGACATAGTCCCCATGAATTTTATTCTTGATATGTATTTGAAAGTTCTAGACTGCATGTAGCTACACTCCTGGTTATTGATTATCAAATTTTTTGGTTTATCTATTATTAAAGAGAGAGGGACCTGTAGCTAATTCTCATTGACCCTATCAGATGGCATCCCCAATAACTTGGACAACAAAATCTATATCACTGGTGTTACCTGTTGAATCATTTAAGTAATTAGAACAAGGTTTAAATACATTAAAATTACCTTGATTCATGAGACGGTTGTAGATGGGTAGAACCTGCACTAATGGCCCCAACTTCTGATGCTCAGACAATAATTCCATCAAGTACCACATACTATTGCAGATCAAGGGTCGCGTGTCCGATCAACTAAATTATTAGAAAACAATCTTGAGAACAATATTCCTGTAGACTATAAATATATGCCATTCACCATGCAATTGTTAAAAAAGTAAAAGCTAAAAATATCTTTTAAAAAATTAAAAAAATAAAAATGTCAAAACCTTCACATTAAAAGTAAGTCAAAGTAGCGTGCAAAATCAAAAAAGCAAAATTGTTAGAAAATCAAAAAGTAAAATTGTTAAAAATAGCAAAAGCAAAGGTTAATCCATGCAAAAGCTATAAAATAAAATTTAAAAATAAAAGTAAAAAGCAAAATTGTTAAAAATAGCAAAAGAAAAATTGTTAAAAATAGCAAAATCGTCATTTAGGCCATCAAATTTGACACAATCCCATGAATTTCTGCAAATCCCTTTCCCATGGGGGTAATGCCTTCAACGTAATAAACCTATATACGAAGATTATGAAAATATAAGAATTTTGTGCATTGTAAGAAATAATTTGGGCACCTTACAATTAAACGATGCCTGTAGTGCCCCCCTTATTCTCGTTGTTGTTCACATTTTTTTGGTAGCAAGTTGGTCTCTGGCGTGTTCGTGTTTGTACTGTCCCTGCCTACCACACTTGGTCGGAAAGCTTTCCGAGGGTCATTTTTTGACTTTGTGACTGTTTCAAACATTTTATGCCAAATTATTAAATTAGTTCATTTCGGATTCTTAGTACTAGTTATTCTTATAAAACTTAATTCCGCAATCAAGAACTAGTTACCTTCGTCAGATGCCACATTCTGCTTCGAGTCCCGACCTCGAGAACCTTGGAACACATAAGTGTTATCGCTAGGGCGTGGTTTCAATCTTACCTTGTCAATCTCAAAGATGACTTTGGTCGAGTCAATCTAGAACCCAATCTCGCAAGTTTTAAACTTAAAAAAAAAGAATAAAAATAAAATAAAATAGAGGAGGAAAGAAAGATTATTAAATATATTTGTAAAAGGAAATTAAAAATAAATAAATAAAATAAAAAATAAAAATGTAAAAAAAAGCCCGTGATTTTGGGGCACTTAGGGCAAAGGGGAGGCTCCTTATGGGATTTATTTTTGTCTTATTGTTGAATGAAGACAAGCAACCGCTGCCATGGGAAGGAAGCTTCAGACCTATTTTTGTGCACCCACCAGATGTTGAGAAGGCATGAAGGAGTTTTCTCTTATGTTGTGCAGGGAAATGGGCAGGGTTTGGGGGCGGCAAAGAAGGAAACGTGGCTATGAATTGTCATGTTCCAAGAATTTACACAGACCAAGGCTCAAGGGTGCATTTTTGATTGTTTGAAATGCCTCGCCAAATGTCATCTCATGAATGCAATGGTTGGGTTTGTGCCAGCATCCTCCCAGCCTGTGTCAAACACAAAGGGCAGGGACGTCTGCGTGGAAATCTAACAATGCAAAAAAACAGTGAGGTAATTTTGGGTAATGTTTTTTTTGTTCACAGGTTGCATTTACTAGCAAGGGCACCTCACAGAACATGGACGTTGTTACAGTTTTGACCAAATGAAATGCCTCGCCAGATGCATCTCATGGAATATTATGGTGGCAGTGTGCCAGAAGGACTCCTGGGGTTTCTGTCAAACACAGTTGACACTGCATGGACATGTATCAAAACATCAAGGATTGAGGGATTTTGACAGACCTAGTGCCAAAATACGAGCTCTGGGACAAGGTATGGACATCCATCAAAGCATATTGGAAATCTTTTCTTTATCACAGTTTGGCTAGCCCTCCCAATCTGCCCAAAAATGGGGATTTTTACCAGTTTTTGTAGTTGTGAAGTGCCCTGACAGATCGACCTGCAACTTGTGGAAGCATAAGAAGGGCATGTAAAAGTTTTAAAAAAAACAAAAAACTTCTGAGAGAAATGTGGGTTCATGCTCTGCAACAGTTGTAGGTTATCAACGAAATGGGTTTGTTGAAAAGGCTTTAGATTCTTTTAAGAAACCATAACTGGAAGATCTAAAGCCAGTTTCCATAACCTTTGCTAGCATCTCCCATCCTGTGCCAGATGCGAGTTGTGGAACACATTTTGGAAATCCTTCAAAGTATAAAGAGTAGAGGAATGGTTTCAAATATGTAGTTACAAATTTTATGATAGACGTGTATGCAAAATGGTGGAGCTGTGGATGCTCGTGAACTGGTTGACGAAGTGCCAAGCGAGATGTTGAACCGAATCTTGCGGGTTTGACCGACTCCATTCCTCCCAGGCATGGTTCACCTCCCCTCATCTTTCATAACTCTCGTACTTTAGTTTTTCATTTGCAACTTAATATAATTTTAAAATATTAGGATTATAATACAGTTAATTGTTTATATCAACTCGTTGCAAAACAATGAAATGTCGTGTCGTAACTCACGAAGTCAAAATAACTCGTTTGCATTAAAACATGAACTTCCACCCTCATTCTGAGGTGATTTAGAAAACTTCCTACCCAACTAGATCACTACAATATTGTTTTATCGACAAGACGAAATTGACTTCCCAGTAATAATGTTGATCATCTCCCATGTTTAAATAGTTAATTTTTTACATTTTTCGGAGACTCATTAAGTACCCTTCGTAACTCTGAAAATGAGATGTTAAGCTTCATTCGTGTACCTTGTTATGTGAGGAGTCACCTTGACCTCTGGATTGACCCCGAATGAACATATGTGATCTTTTTGACGCTCTTATAGGAGCCCTGTTACACTGTTTTGTTTACAGCAGTAGAAAGCTGTTAAATCTAGAAAGTTGGCTTTCGTTTTGAACCGCCATTTGAAACCTGGATAGAGAAATTATTTCCGTCTTCGCAAACCTCTAGTGTTTTTACTAGAAAATTGCATGGAACTTTCAGTTTAGGGAAAAACACTTTTCTGGATAGTTTGACAATGGCATTTTGTAGGCCTCTGGTCACAGTTTGACAAGGTCAAACTGGACCAATTAGGACCGGTGGCTTCAGAAAACTTGTCGCCATTCGAAGACTGTTTTCTAGTTCTGAGTTTCGTCGACTCTGTTGAATTCTCCTTATATAGGGAAATTTGTAGGAAGTTTCTCATTGCACGTTCATCCATCAAACGTCAATTTTGGACGTGGTTTTCTGAGCCCTCGAGCTAACTTTTGTTCATTTGCAACTGGGGCCAACTACGACCAGTGGCCCCGGAAAACTAGCCGCCAAACGTAAACCGTTCGCTATTTCCAAATTCCGTCAGTTGCTATGAACTCTTGGTATATAGGTGGACACATAGAAATTTAATCGTGGTGTGTGTTCTCATCGGAAGACAACTTTTGGAAGTGGTTTCTTAGCCTCCGAGCCCATTTTGAACATTTTTGTAGCTAGTAAGAAAATGTAAAAATAGAAAGCTGTGGGACCCTCGTCGGGTTGCCAAACCACCGTGGAAACTTTTGACACATGTAAATAACTGTTTAAAACTCTATAGTGTAACTTGTTGTGTGAAATAGAACTTTTGACAAAATGGTGTTTTCTCTCTCTTCCCTTCTTTTTCTCTCTCCTAGGTTACAAAATGAAGTGAAATGAAATGTAAGGAATACATGTCTCTAAACCTTTAATTTCGATTGCAAATTGTAATTATTATCATATGTAAATGGGAAACTGAAAAATGATAATTATGTTAGATTAGGGTGGATGCCATGCCAGCGATTTATCGCTGATATCATGCTCACGTGGTTTTGCAGGATGAAAGAATGATGACGAAAAGGCGATGTGTAATTCATTAATTATCATTGTAATTTATATAGTTCATTGTTAAATGAATAAATGTATAATGTAGTCTCATGTTACAGAAGGTTATATTTGATAATTTGTTGATATGTATGAGATGCTAGTTTCAAGGACATCTAGGAAATGTGCATTTAATCATAGGTTCAATTTGATTCATAGTACACATGGTAAAAAGGTTTGATATTTATATAAGGTAAATGAATTTGAAGTAATATCTTGTAGTGCATATTTAGTGTTCAATAAATGATTAACGAGTCATCTTGTGCATTCATACTTTGTAAATGTAATAAAGAGATTTAATCGAAACACTCTACCCTTGTTCAATATCAGAGCATAACTTGTTTTCATGTGTGATACTCCTTACCATAGAAGACATTGAAAACCGTAGAATGAAATTAAACTCTGCACTCGATGGAACCTCCTAGTTTGAGTAAACAAGAGCCCAAGAATGGGTTTATCATCTTAGTCAGTATGTTTAGTGACATTGTCATAAACCTGTCTGATAGGAGTGACACAGTCAAACTTTTCTTGGAGTATGTAGAGCTAACTCCTCCTTCGTATCCTAGTGGACTACCTTGTCTTCGAAGATAGATTTAAAATTAAATTTCTTCATCGAATGAAATCCCTGTTGGATCCAGATGACATAGATGGAGGTTGTGACTTAGTTGTTCTAGGTCTTAAACTCTTGTTAATGAACTCCTTAGCTCCGCTCAGCTAAATGTGTTACCTTGGTTTCTCTCAACATAACACCTTGGTCCTTTCTTGAAGGTGGTTTAGCATAAATATGTCCTCTCACTTAAAACTCATATATAGTTGAGGGGTAGACCCTTAGGTGAAGTTGGAATTAATCTAAACCTCAGTTGATTTGGATGTTAACTTAGGGTTCGTGTGTAGCTTCAAGTCTTCTAATCATATATGTCTTCAAGAGGTTAGACAAACACTTCGTAACTCCTTTTACAAGACAATGCTAAAAATAAGACCATAATGTGACATAGAAAATAAAGCATATAAGAGTAAAAATGAGATTTGAGGTTCGGAATAATGCCACTCTTGGAGACCTTATAACTCAATTAAATATATTCTTTTGTTTCAAAGAATATGAATTGTCCTTGGTGTGATCAACCTTCGAGAAAACAAAATACATATATAAATCAAAATGGAATTCCACAAGTCATTGAATTAGAATAACTATGGTAGGGAAATAACTATACCGTGATCGAAGGAATGTTTTTGGTAAAAAGCTATCTTGTATCTAAATCTCCGTTAAATCCTAATATCGCTATATGGACACCAAGTCACATTCACTTGAGTTGTAAGAGTAAAAAGGTAGACATTGAATATATGTTCGAGAAGAATATTCTTAACATAAGAACAAGATAATTAAGTACTTTATATGCATTTGAATTATGCCAAATAAGTATGCAAGTTATGGAAAATTTTGTAAAGAATAAGAAGCCAACTTAAAAGGGTCGAACGGTAATTTAACCGCGGAATGAACTTAAGAATCTGTAGGTGGAAAAATGAGAAATTTATCCTTGCACAATAATGTTCTTGGAATGTTAATCGTAACTAAAATACAATTAAAGAAATGATGTGTTGTGGGTTCGCCATTCCTGAAGTCATTTTTCTTGTGGTTGGGTCATTACTAGTAACCATTCATTGGGAAAAGTGTGGCATCGACATGCCTATGTTGTTTTCATGTGTCTATGTGAGTCGATGACTTATGTAATTGTCGTATGCGAGTCGAGTTTCTGTACTTGGAGCCCTTGTTGTGTTGTGTGTAGTGAGCAATGTAAGTCAAAAAAAAAATTATCCTGGTATTTTACTATTGTAATTGTGTGTGTAAAATGTGGGCACTACATATGGTATCAGAGCGGAGGTTCATGCTCTCGAACCTCTGGGATGGATTGGAGTTGTGATGATTCTGCATGATGGTGGTGGACATTGGAAGAGTAATGTGATATATATTGTAATGTGAACAATGTTGTAATTGTGACCTTATGGAAGCACCTGTGGTGCATGTCACTTAGTGCGTATTTGTTATCATATTGATGTGCTTGTGATGAGAGTATTCACTCTCTATGTTGTTGACTCAATGGGGAATTCAGGTGTAATGTACTGCCTTGTTGTTTGGGAATGGAATGTTATTGTGGATTGCAGAGGGTTAGAACATTTTGGATTTATGTGATATGAAGGTGTATTGATGTATTGCATGACAAAATTGATGTAAAGTGAATCACAGTTTATCATGATGTCATCACCGTATTGTGATTAGTTGTGTGCATCATCGTGTTGTATTGCAATTGACTATATGTTGTAAGGTTAGACATTGTGTTCCTCATACATATAATTCATGTAATATGTGATGGTTCATGTCGTGATTTAGGGGCATATGGTGAGTATGATCCCTAGTGTACAGTGATTGCACTTTGGGTGCAGGATGTGGTAATGTGATGTATCGTAACCCATGAAAGTAATGATTGTGTTATACCCTATATATAAATACCATGCGTAAGACGCTATGGTTAATGTGTGTGAATCACCATTGTGTTAGTGATGTAGTTATGTGTATGTTGTGAACCTTACACTAGACGACCCTAAGGGGATAAACTTGTCAAGAGTGTATGTGTGGAGAGAGGAGGCGTGGACCAGGTTTTCATAATCTTGAGCTGAGTACGAGTGAGGAAGTGGAGTCTTATATAGACTGAAAACCCACTTCTATCTGTTTAGTATACTTTGAGCTTTCTCAGTATATTGTGGGTGCGCACCACCTTAGGCTCAACTTATGCAACTAGTGTCCCCTGCTCTTTCCTATTGGATTGTTCATTGAATAATCCTATGTGATTTTGACTATGTTGATCCTTGTGGGAGTATGGAGGAATGATTCAGGCAGAGATGATGACAGTTACATTATTTGATATACTCATTTCTGGTTACATGTATATTTTTACGAGCTGAGGCTCGATGTCCGAGTGCCAGCAACTCGATGAGTACCCCTTTGGTGGCAGTATGAGGCCACATAGTGATTGTAATGTGCTATTTTCTCAATACGTATTTTATTCGTAAATTAATCATTATCTCTTTTATTGTTAGAACCAGTCGTTTTCTTGATTGACATGTTCTTATATTTTGGGCATTTATTCAGTTGTTGCATTAACATTCAAATTTTTCACTAACCATGGCTAATCAGCCATTTGTTTTTCTTAGATTTAAACTTTCTTTTCACGTTTAAAATTTTATAGCCTTGCCCAAGGCTTTTGATTTTGCCACTTGGCATTTGAATGGATTGTTATGCTGGTTCTAATGTCATAATGTGTTGGAATAGGGTCATGGGATTAACCATGGAGTGGTTGAACCTATGGGCCCACTTCATTGTATGGGGGTATGCCCCAAGGAGTTACAGATAACTAGCGAGGTTGTTGAACCATGAGTTATTATGTCACTTGGGTTGGGGGTGACGGGGCTCTATGTGCCTAGGGCCATAGGGTGACCTGACCTCATTAAAAGGAGAAAGGAGACGGGCCTCTATGGTTGAGTGACTTGGCACTCTATGGTTGAGTGACCTATGGCACTCTATGGTTGAGTGACCTGATATTCTTGATGGGGCTCTATGGTTGAGTGACCTTTGACTTGGTTTTGGGAGGTACTATGATTCTTTCTCTATGAGAGGTATATGGAGATTATTTGGTGATGGTTTGGGAGGTATATGGAGTTGTTTTATGATGCTTCAGGAGATATATGGAGATTATTTCTTGATGTTTGTTATGTGTGGAGTTGGTATAGTGAGTTATGTGTACCCTTGTGAGTCTTTTTGACACCTTGTTATGTTTGAGGCTTGACATCTTCCCTTGGTTGGTATGGACTATTGGATATTGTCTTGGCACTATGTTGGTACATAGTCATGGATTTTTTTGGGTCATGTGATACTCGTTGTATATGTATCAGCGTGATGATTCTATTTTTCAGTCACATGTGTGTACTGGATCTATGTCTAGGACATAATTGTTGGAAATTATTTGCTATGTGGACTACTTGTTGTCATTCCATGGAGGAATTAAAAGTCCTTGTGATGTGATACAGTCATGAAAGTAGGTAGCAAGATGTCTCGTGGGTTGTTTGTGTTGTGTTAAGTTTTGTGTGACATCTTGATGTTAGTTATTGTTGGGCACCCACAAACTTAAGACAACTGAAAAAAAAAAATCTAAACAATGAATATTATAATCTTGAGATAAGAAATACTGTAAAAGAAAATGCTAACAAAGTAATATGGTAAAATGGAACTACCAATCTTCACAGAACATTAAAGTTAAGATATTGCCAAAATTAGTTTTCTTCCTTGTGGTCATGTTTTAACAACTAGTTGTTTTGTTACCCAATGTGTTTATTATTAGCTTCTTGCCTACGTACCCTCCGAGCTTCGGTTTGTGTCGCATCGAGGATGATGCTCTTGTAAGGGGAGGGAGATGTAGTGCCCCCTTATTCTCATTGTTCGTTGACATTTTTTTTTAGCAAGTTGGGAGCGTGTTCGTGTTTGTACTGTCCCATGCCTGCCACACTTGGTCTGAAAGTCGGAGTGAGGGTCATCTTTTGGACTTTGTGGTTTCAAACATTTTATGCTTACGACTATTAAATCAGTTCCTCTTGCAGATTCTTACGTACTAGTTTTTCTTATAAAATTTAATTCCTCAATAATAGGAACTAGTTACCTTTGGATGCCATTTCTGCTTTGAGTCACTGGACCTCGAGAACCTTGGAACTACATCTGTTATTGCTAGGGTGTGGTTTCAATTTACCTTGTCAATCTAGAAGATGACTTTGGTCAATACTCAATCCTAGAACCCATCTCGTCTAAGTTTTAAACTTTTTTAAAATAAAAAATAAAAATCATTTAGGGAGGAATTTTATGTTTATTAAATATATTTGCAAAAGGAATCAACTTAAAAATGCAATAAATAAAAAATAATTCAACCACATGTAGTGAATTAAATAAATCACGTAAAATAAAAGGCCCGTGAATTAATGGTGGAAGTTAGGGCAAAAGGGGCGCTAGGGCTCCTTATGTGGATTTTACAGGTTCCTTATTCTATTGTTTGTGGACAGAGTCAGCCACCATTTTCCATGGATGGAAATGGAAGTCTTGAATTTTGAGGCTAGCCATGCTCACCTCCTTGACCAAGACTACTGTTGGAAGAAGGTGTGAAAAAGGATGGACAGTTCTGATGAACCAACACAGTTTACTTCATTGCAACAGATCAAAGATCGGGTCAAAAATTGTGACCTTTTAAACATGGTTGCAACCTGCATGGCATAACTCACAAAACATGAAAGCATGCAAGGTGGCATGTGATCTATTTGAAAAGAAATGCCTGAGAATGAATGTGGCTTCTCATGGTTGTGCAATGTGTAGTACAGAATATTTTGGCTCAAGTAGATTTGTCCTTGAAGCATAAAGCACCTATGTGAGACTATTTCAAAATTCCTGTAAAAGCAGGTCTCAGGATGTTTCCCAACTTAAATTCCTCTCAGCCTTTGTTGCCAAATCCCCGGGTGGAAACTGTTCAAGAAATGGAATTGACAGAACCAAATGCATGGTGTTATTATAGTGTTTGAAAAAATGAAAAGAACTATGAGATAACTATCAAAGCATGGAGGGTTTTATTAGATGTAGTAGTTGCAAAGGCCTTTTGTGTCCAGTGGAGGAGTGTTTGCCTTAGGAAAGTCATGAAACTTTTCATGGAACCATGATTGCCTGAACAAACAGGTAACATGGATGAGTTTACACCTTTGCCAGCGCATGGTTCCTGCAACTTGTGCCAAAATGGAGCTCTGGAAGGGTATGGACATCCATAAAGCATATTGGAAATTTGTTTTTTTCACTTTGCTAGCTCCTCCCAATCTGCGCCAAAAATGGGGATTTTTACCAGTTGTTGTAGTTGTGAGTGCCTGACAGATCGACCTACAACTTGTGGAAGCATAAGAAGGGCATGTAAACTTTTAAACAAAAACAAATTCTGAGATAAATGTGGGTTCATGATGACTGCAACATGATGTAGGTTATCTCGAAATGGGTTTGTTGAAAAGGCTTTAGATTCTTCTAAAGAAACCGTAACTGGCAGATCTAAAGCCAGTTTCCATAACCTTTGCTAGCATCTCCTCTTGCCTGTGTGTGAGTTGTGGAACCATTGTGGACATCCTTTGAAGAAAATTTTCAGAGGATATGGTTTCAACGTATTCTGTTACAAATTTCAAGTGATGAGGACGTGTATGCAAAATGGTGGAGGTTGATGGATGCTCGTGAACTGGTTGACAAAGTGCCAAGTGAGATGTTGAACCGAATCTTATGGGTTTGACCGACTTCGTTCCTCCTAGGCATGGTTCACCTCCCCTCATCTTTCATAACTCTCGTACTTTAGTTTTCATTTTGCAACTTAATATAATTTTAAAATATTAGGATTATAATACAGTTAAATGTTTATATCAACTCGTTGCAAAACAATGAAATGTCGTGTCATAACTCACGAAGTCAAAATAACTCGTTTGCATTAAACCATGAACTTCCACCCTCATTCTGAGGTGATTTAGAAAAATTCCTACCCAACTAGATCGCTACAATATTGTTTTATCGACCAGATGAAATTGACTTCCCAGTAATAAAGTTGATCATCTCCCTGTTTAAATAGTTAATTTTTGCATTTTTCAGAGACTCATTAAGTACCCTTCGTAACTCTGAAAATGAGATGTTAAGCTTCATTCATGTACCTTGTTATGTGAGGAGTCACCTTGACCTCTGGATTGACCCCGAATGAACATATGTGATCTTTTTGACGCTCTTATAGGAGCCCTGTTACACTGTTTTGTAGTGGTAGAAAGTTGTTAAATCTAGAAAGTTGGCTTTCATTTTGAACCGCCATTTGAAACCTGGATAGAGAAATTATTATCCCGTCTTCGTAAACCTCTAGTGTTTTTACTAGAAAATTGCATGGAACTTTCAGTTTAGGGAAAAACACTTTTCTGGATAGTTTGACAATGGCATTTTGTAGGCCTCTGGTCGCAGTTTGACAAGGTCAAACTGGACCAATTAGGACCGGTGGCTTCAGAAAACTTGTCGCCGTTCGAAGACTATTTTCCAGTTCTGAGTTTCGTCGACTCTGTTGAATTCTCCTTATATAGGGAAATTTGTAGGAAGTTTCTCGTTGCACATTCATCCATCAAACGTCAATTTTGGACGTGGTTTTCTGAGCCCTCGAGCTAACTTTTGTTCATTTGCAACTGGGGTCAACTACGACCAGTGGCCCCAGAAAACTAGCCGCCAAACGTAAACCATTCGCTTTTTCCAAATTCCGTCAGTTGCTATGAACTCCTGGTATATAGGTGGACACGTATAAATTTAATCGTGGTGTGTGTTCTCATTGGAAGACAACTTTTGGAAGTGGTTTCTTAGCCTCCGAGCCCGTTTTGAACATTTTTGTAGCTAGTAAGAAAATGTAAAAATAGAAAGCTGTGGGACCCTCGTCGGGTTGCCAAACCACCGTGGAAACTTTTGACACATGTAAATAACTATTTAAAACTCTATAGTGTAACTTGTTGTGTGAAATAGAACTTTTGACAAAATGGTGTTTTCTCTCTCTTCCCTTCTTTTTCTCTCTCCTGGGTTACAAAATGAAGTGAAAATGAAATGTAAGGAATACATGTCTCTAAACCTTTAATTTCGATTGCAAATTGTAATTATTATCATATGTAAATGGGAAACTGAAAAATGATAATTATGTTAGATTAGGGTGGATGCCATGCCAGCGAATTTATCGCTGATATCATGCTCACGTGGTTTTGCAGGATGAAAGAATGATGACGAAAAGGTGATGTGTAATTCATTAATTATCATTGTAATTTATATAGTTCATTGTTAAATGAATAAATGTATAATGTAGTCTCATGTTACAGAAGGTTATATTTGATAATTTGTTGATATGTATGAGATGCTAGTTTCAAGGACATCTAGGAAATGTGCATTTAATCATAGGTTCAATTTGATTCATAGTACACATGGTAAAAAGGTTTGATATTTATATAAGGTAAATGAATTTGAAGTAATATCTTGTAGTGCATATTCAGTGTTCAATAAATGATTAATGAGTCATCTTGTGCATTCATACTTTGTAAATGTAATAAAGAGATTTAATCGAAACACTCTACCCTTGTTCAATATCGGAGCATAACTTGTTTTCATGTGTGATACTCCTTACCGTAGAAGACATTGAAAACCGTAGAATGAAATTAAACTCTGCACTCGATGGAACCTCCTAGTTTGAGTAAACAAGAGCCCAAGAATGGGTTTATCATCTTAGTCAGTATGTTTAGTGACATTGTCATAAACCCGTCTGATAGGAGTGACACAGTCAAACTTTTCTTGGAGTATGTAGAGCTAACTCCTCCTTCGTAGCCTAGTGGACTACCTTGTCTTCCGAAAGATAGATTTAAAATTAAATTTTCTTCATCAAATGAAATCCCTGTTGGATCCAGATGACATAGATGGAGGTTGTGACTTAGTTGTTCTAGGTCTTAAACTCTTGTTAATGAACTCCTTAGCTCCGCTCAGCTAAATGTGTTACCTTGGTTTCTCTCAACATAACACCTTGGTCCTTTCTTGAAGGTGGTTTAGCATAAATTATGTCCTCTCGCTTAAAACTCATATATAGTTGAGGGGTAGACCCTTAGGTGAAGTTGGAATTAATCTAAACCTCAGTTGATTTGGATGTTAACTTAGGGTTCGTGTGTAGCTTCAAGTCTTCCTAATCATATATGTCTTCAAGAGGTTAGACAAACACTTCGTAACTCCTTTTACAAGACAATGCTAATAATAAGACCATAATGTGATGTAGAAAATAAAGCATATAAGAGTAAAAACGAGATTTGAGGTTCGGAATAATGCCACTCTTGGAGACCTTATAACTCAATTAAATATATTCTTTTGTTTCAAAGAATATGAATTGCCTTGGTGTGATCAACCTTCGAGAAAACAAAATACATATATAAATCAAAATGGAATTCCACAAGTCATTGAATTAGAATAACTATGGTAGGGAAATAACTATACCGTGATCGAGGAATGTTTTTGGTAAAAAGCTATCTTGTATCTAAATCTCCGTTAAATCCTAATATCGCTATATGGACACCAAGTCACATTCACTTGAGTTGTAAGAGTAAAAAAAAATGGTAGACATTGAATATATGTTCGAGAAGAATATTCTTAACATAAGAACAAGATAATTAAGTATTTTATATGCATTTGAATTATGCCAAATAAGTATGCAAGTTATGGAAAATTTTGTAAAGAATAAGAAGCCAACTTAAAAGGGTCGAACGGTAATTTAACCATGGAATGAACTTAAGAATCTGTAGGTGGACAAATGAGAAATTTATCCTTGCACAATAATGTTCTTGGAATGTTAATCGTAACTAAAATACAATTAAAGAAATGATGTGTTGTGGGTTTGCCATTCCTGAAGTCATTTTTCTTGTGGTTGGGTCATTGCTAGTATTCATTCATTGGGAAAAGTGTGGCATCGACATGCCTATGTTGTTTTCATGTGTCTATGTGAGTCGATGACTTATGTGATTTGTCATATGTGAGTCAAGTTTCTGTACTTGGAGCCCTTGCTGTGTTGTGTGTAGTGAGCAATGTAAGTCAAAAAAAAAATCCTGGTATTTTACTGTTGTAATTGTGTGTGTAAAATGTGGGCACTACAGGATTCCATTCTTAATGGGCATATACGTTGTTATAGAGCCCGATAAAACTTGTATTTTTATCAAGTGGTCATATCTATTGATACATTGGAACAAAATTTGAGCTATTGCAACTCTATGTTAGGATGCAATTAAGTTCATGTTACACAAGATGCTTGGTAGTGCATTTCATTCTACAAACAGTAGATGATAATTACTTAGATGTTTGAGAAAATGTAGTGTATGCTCAATCATAATTTCTTCCTTTGTCTTATTAGTGATTTCTTCGTGATCTAATGTGTGAATTTGACATGTTTGCATATTCAGAATTGACATTCTAGGATTTGTATTCTGTTTTGGAACTATTATAGGTGAATGCATTTCTTTGCATATCGAGGGACATGTGACTTTTGCTAATGGCATAATGCGACACATACTTGACATACAACTTGGTAATTAAAGAGACAAGTTGTACTAGTTGATCTATTGTTAGACCATTTTCACAGTACATGGTACCCATTAAGAAGTCTTTAGTGCTTTAGGCTTCACCTCTACTTCGAAGTATTTGGCTATCACATAATTTTGGGTTCATAGGACACCTTTCTACTTGTGTTTATTAGTTCTCTAGCCCATCAAGAGCAGAGATAGCATTAACAAAATTGATCTAAGTTAAATGTGATTCTATTATATTAGAAACTTTGGGTTATAGATTTAATTTCTTAGGACTTACTTCAGTCAGATCAATATGTTTTATAGCATATCATCATTTATCATCGCTAGTTAAATATCATTATGGTCAAAATTTCGTAATATTACAGTCTCCTAAATACACAAGGGACTGCTCCAATGTTGAATAAGTCCTTTTCTAATTTTTTATTTCATAGATTAAGCCTATTCTTATGTATTAAGTGGTATTTTGATACAATATTCAATTCATTCATTCATTACAATATGTCAATATATATACATACAAGTCATATAAATAAACCATTAGAAATGATCTAGAGCGTTTGAATTACATAAGACACCAAAATGAAGTGAGAAACCATGTCATCGGGAACAAAGCATCCCATATTATAAAGGAACCTAAGCTTATATGTCGCTAGAATAAAAGTTTAATGAGTTTAGCTTTAACACCAAATACACAAGGATGCCAACCCCTGATGTAGTGATACCAACCCCATAAGGAACTTTATCAACCCCTAGTTTAGTAGATTTGCCATCCTCTACAAACATAGCTAACCCTTAAAAGGAGCACCAACCCCTAATTTGTTAAGCACCCTAACCGGATAAGGTTAGGATAATGCTAGACTGCCATAAATATTACCATGCACTATCGGTTAACTAAATATGTTTGTCTAAGGGATAAAATTTTCCTGCCACTTATAACTGATGGATCTCACTAACCTCAGCTCAGAAACCCTATGTTGTTACACCTTGGATAAAATTGTTATATTCACTCTTTTTCATTACAAGCATGTCTGGCATGTGATTTATTGAATGAGGTGTGTTCCCTTGATTTGTTCGAAAATTCAGATGCTTGTTATGGATAAATCATTTCTGCTCTTGGATTCTTTAGAACCTTTCATGATATACTTGCAAGAATCCATTTTCACTTCTTATTGATAAGCTACAATCTGATTTTGAGAAAGTTGAAACTTATCTCTTTTATTTAATTCATCCTTGGATCAATTTCAGTGATCCAAGGAATGTTTTACAATATTCTTAACAGACTGAATGGTAAATGTATTCCTACATTCAATAGTTTGAGAGACATAGAGGATCTGAACTTTTAGCTATCTTACAAATTCTTGGGCTTGATGTGAACGTTTCTTCATTTGGATTGTATTTGTTCTTTCAGGTCTTTGTGGATTGATCTCTATAGGACATTAAAGGCATAACAAAAATAGTCTACTTCAATGACTATGAAGGGGATCAAGAATCCTAAAACTAAAGGACTATCCTAATTTATCCTAAACTAGGTATGAGCACCTACTTCCTAGCTATTTCTAGTTACATTGGGTTTATAATCTAACCTAAGCTTCTTATTCTATTTTCACTAAATTGGGGATGGTGTCCTAACCTAAGCTCTTGTGCTAAATGAATAAGGGGGGGGGGGGGGAGAAAGATTTGCTATAGTAATAGCTAGACTATATTAACCTAATGCCTAATACTATATGGAAAAAATGAATTTAATCTAACCTAAGGTGGAAATTACCTATGGCAATGTTTTCAAGACCTAAGGTGATTTATTGTTAGACTAATCCTAAGTCTTGGGAAATCTAGCCTAAACTATTAAAAAAGAACCTAAGGGTATTGCATGGAACTAAGGTGACGGTTCCAATGGCATTTGAGTGATTTGATTTGGGTTTAATGCATGGAGGGTACTACAAATAGTTTTTGAAAAGGCTATTTAACTTTAGTGGGGGCTGACGTGGAGGCTTCACTAAATATGGAATTGCATGATTTTATTTGGAAATGGCATTCACCAGTTTTGGGAGGTCAGTGGAAAGAGAGATAAGTGGGAAATTTGGGAGTAATGGCATTAATGGATCTTGGTTTTTTGTATGAAAACCATCTTGGAAACAAGGGAGGTGGATTTATGAGAGGTTGTTTGGTTTTGCATGTCTCATGCAATTTTTTATCTACATGGAGCTATCTAGTTCTTTGAACCAGTAGTTTGACTTCTTCTTCTTCTTGGCTATTTTTGGTTTCTCTGGTCTATTTTTAATCAAGGAATGTATATGAGGCATTGGAAGAAAATGTTGTTTGGTTGTTGATAGGTCGTGGAGAAGAAAAAGGCTCCTTGGAAGCTCTAGGGTGGAAGTCTCCTTCGAATTGGTAAGGGCACTATCAAGCATGATAGGCTCTACCCATTAATGATTTCTTGCTTTCTTCTAAGTGATTCATTAAAACAATTCTGCTCTCATGAGATAAATTATTTGCATGATTTGTCCTGGTTAATTACTTGCATGTTTTTATGAATCTCTATGATTTTTGGGATGAGAATCCATTGCATAGTAATGTTATGTTCTTGGGAAACTTTCTCTGTGCTAGTTAATGGTGACATGCATGTGAAACTTTTCGTATATTGAAGCTTTGTATTTCATTCTGAAACTGGTATTCTTAAAGCTGGTGTTGACTGTATCTATGAATTCGTTGCCTTATGTTTCATTCTGAACTATTATTTGGAGCCTTGTTTCATTTGAACTTGTATTGGAGACCATTCGTGTTTTGTTCTAAGCTTGCATTGGGAGCTTCTTAGTTGTTTTGAATTTGGCATTTGTTGCTTGTGTGGTTCTAAACCCTTATTGTATCTTGTGTTTCGTTAAGCTTGTAATGGAGCTAAGTGGTTTTCTGAGCTTGTATTAGAGCCTTGTGTTTCATTTGATCTTGTACTAAAGCTTTGTATTGTTCTGAACTTCTAAGCTTCGTGTTTGACACTGTACTAGTATTCTATACTTGCAATGTGTTCTAAACTTGTGTTGGAATCAATGTGTTTGATTATGTACTGGTATTCTGAGCTAGATTTTTACTCGTATTAAAGATTGAAATACTTTAAACTCATTTATGGACTGTTTACTCGAAAGGTTCTTGAGAGATTTGTTTTGGTTTCAAGTAGACCTGGTAATCTCTTTATGTGATCTTCTCCTTGTAAGCTTCTTGTTGGAATGGTTGTGGTACTTCTGTGTTTGGAAACTATACCACCTTCTTTGAACTTGATAGGGTGTGTGAATACGAGGTATATCATTTCCTTCTCTATCCGGAGTGAACCCGCATCTTGTTGAAGGCTTGACTATTATGTTAGAAGGATTATTATGGACTATAATTTGTATCTTATTTTGGGTTTGGTTTGACTTAGAGTTTGTTGGAATAATCGTTAACAGTTTTTGAGGATTATGGATATGTAGTATGCATTCTCCTTCTTGTGATCAATGTTTGAACACGAATACCACTCTTCTTGTCATCAAGCTTCTTAGATAGAACTTGAGAGTCCCTGATGTGATTCTATTTCAGTCATGTTGGAGGTAAGATTGGACAATACTTGTTGACTATAAACGTATATTGGGTTTTCTTACTTACCTTCAGATCCTCTTAAATTGACTTTTTGGGTTGTTAGGAAATTGAGATTTGATTACTCTCTAGTATGCTGAATCTTGTTGGATAGGATTTATCATCTCTGGTTCGGGGTTGTCTCACTGAAATTGTTCTTCATGATAACCATGAACTTTATGTCTCTATTATGCATTGGAGCAGTGTAAGACCTAAAATTTGGGAATACAATATCTTTTGAGTTCGTGAGTTGTATTGAACCTTGTATATCTTACATTGTTTGTGGATTTACTATTCCATGATGAATTCATTGAATGAGCCTTCAGGTTTTTAAAAGAGAAAGGAATATGTTCTCTTAGGGACAGTATACTATTTTGAGGGACTGTACTGTGTATTTCATTCTGAGAATTGAATTTCAAACTTGTGTTTGGTGAATGGGAATAGGTAAACGTAGTTGGTAAAGATTTGTAAGGGAAATTAGAAGTGTGCTTTCTTTTAACTGTGTGTTTGGTTTTGAGTTCTCTCTTGGGAACTAGTTAAAGAACTTCTAAATTTGAAATAGAATTGGAAATTCATTTGACAGTAAAAATGAAATAAATTATTGATTAGCCATTTCTAATTGAGATCCCTTTTTACTATTATTTGGATGAGTTCATTTGATTGAACTTCTCTATATTCGATTCTCTTCTGAGATGAAAATTTCTTGTGGAATGTTTGGTCTACTTTTCTTGAGTCATTTGTTGTAATGATTTGTAAAGAGATTAGCTGAGTCAGGTATGTTGGAAAGAAAATAATAACATGCTTAGACCGACTGTTTTTGCTTGATTGAGTCATACTCCATTTGGATTGATATTGGAAGGTAGTCTCTTTTTGCACTCTGTCTTATTTTGGAACCCTTCTTGGATGGACTGGATAAAAGATTAATTTGGTATGAGTCTAGCTTGAGGTTGTGGAACATTTGGTTTCAGATATTTGAATTATATCTTCTAACATGTGGAAGTTAGTTTAGACTTGTAGGAGGAATAGTTTTGACTCTCTACCCCTACTTGGATTGAACAAAACTTGGGATTCTTGTTAGATGTTTTCTCTTTAATGTTGAATCCTTATATTGTTATCTTTGAGACTGAGGAAGTTTGTGTGTTCTAAACATATATTCTATCTTTCAGATGATTAGTGTATGGGGAATAAGTATGTATTGATTCTTCTTCTTTTGCTTATATGGAAAGATGAAGCATCCTAATATGAGCTATGTTGTAATTAACTTCTTTTGTTGCTTAGTAAAGATAAATGTGTATTTCTATTCTTATAGAACTATGAAACAATTGGATGACAAGACCTGTTGATTGTTTTAAAGTAATTGATAGGATCAATTAAACCTTATGATATAATGCAGATGTTGCAGATTATATTATGCTCTTTTCTTAAAAGTGAATTCAGACTCTTAAATTGTACTTCTTTTCTGGTTGTTATTACTTATGATTATTTGTATGATATATTAATTGTTTCATTAAAGTAGAGTTGTTTTAATGGAACAATTAGTGGAATGCACTTTACTTTAATGCTTAGTGCTTATCATGCTCAATTCATTGAACTGACCCGTGCTAGCAATTTTTGCAGATGGACATTGTAAGTGATAAAAGAAGGCAAAAACTTTTATGATGCATTGGCTTATTTAATTCTGGATCTTATGTAAAGAATTTCAAATCATTCTTGAGTTGTATTGGAAAAGAAAAGTGATGTTCTTTTAAGACCTTAATTCTGATTGACATGCAAAATGTCTGAAATGCATAGTCTTGTAAATGTATATTTATCATCATGAATTGAAAGGTTTTGTGTTGGACTCCAATTTGTGATGTGAATTCTTTTGTACTTGTATGACGGAAATAATAGTGATATCTTGGTGGTATTCTTTATATCTTTTTGTATACTTTTTGTTGTTATCAGATAATGAGTTGGATTAAGGAGATAGTATAATCTCCCTTATTATAATGAACTTGTTGAATTGCAAAAGATATCGTTCTCTAACTACACAACTATAGTTTAATAATGAAATATGTCTTGGGACATACAATTAAACTATATAAGTAACGAACGATAAAAAGGTTATGTTAAACCTAACATCTAACCATGTAGAGGAAGACTCTTCCTCTCTCAAAGAATGAAAGATAAAAGGAATAGTGGTTATGATCTTTAATCTTTATAACTACAGTTTATAAAGTAAACACTAGCTGAATCTAGGTGGATGACACACTTGATTTGGACAGCTAGGTTGTATTAGGAATTAAACGTTTGATGTTTGTTGTCCTATTTTTGGGATAACTATTTGTTATGCCACGTTAATGAACAACAATGCAAACATGAATTAATGAAGTTCTCCATATCTAATCAGGCTAGTTATGGATAAAGAACTTAATAAATGATGGAATTAGGGTTAGGCATGGTTGCTATAATCTGAATCTTAATCCAATTTAATTATGATTAATGACCACTAAGGGGGTATGTACATCTTGATGAATCAGTTCTAACAGATGTTGGCACACGCCAACTATAGGACTATACCCTCGAGAAGTCCTAGGACTTCTCAAGGATATAGTGTTGCAGTTGACATGTGGCAACACCCTTCCGTATTTGTTCATCTAGATCTACACACATCTAGACTTAAACTTAGTTTCTCTCTAGGTCAAGTTAGTAGCATGTTTAGGATAGGTAGTAGCTTTCAATGACTTAGGGTACCTTGGCACATCCAGTTGACTTAGGTCAAGCCGAGTATGCCCATATACCCTAAGTCATCGTGAGCATCTTCCTATAATAAATTATGTTGCTAACCTGGGCTAGGGTCAAACCTTGGGCAAGTGGACTGATGGTAGTCAGTAAAGACCATTCTAGATAACATAAGAGTGAGGTGAAGGACGTATTCCTAAATGATGAGTATGCTCATCTAGGAATAGTAACATGAACAATATGTTGAAAATCTTTGGCCAAAGTATCGCAAGCTATTGGTTGCATTGTCCTATGTCACCTAGTTTAAAGCAACATGATGTCAGATGAATATTGGTAACAAATATTCAGATAGGTTCTTTAAACAGACCACTCAGTACCTGGAATAGGGTAGGAGAACCAAGTATACGTAGTATACATAAAGTATTCTATACTTTAAGTTAACATGAGAGATCGGTTGGTAACTGAGTCATGGAATGAGAGATCAGTAGTATACCGAGTCATTACAGTTGCATATGGTTATCTATTATGAGATTGATTGGCATGGAATGTGTGTTCTAAATGATGTTTTATTTAGAATAGAGAACATTATGTTTCAAAAAAAAAATATCCCTTGTTTCTAAAGTCTTAAAATGGGAATGTTACATATGCGAATGGAATTTCTTACATTATGTAATTTTTTCAATATGTAGCAATCTTCTATAACTATATCTTTATATGTGATCATTTTCATATTTAATCTACTCTCTTTATGTTTCACTTGGATCCGAATGAAATTTTTATATTTATTTACATCGTTTCTGGACATGCAGAGCTTTCCATACATTCATTTTGTTATTTGTGATGACTAATATTTGGAGATGACTTTAATCAAATACACCATCATGAGGTGATCTCTCCCCTCCCTTTTAGATTCGAGGTTTTTCTACTTCTTTATGATGGATCTTGTGATTCCTGTAGCGGGTTTGTTATGTTGACCTTTCTAGAATTTTCAACTCTAATTATATTTGCAGTATGTGGATTCCATCTAAGTTAAAAATTCATCCTGCTAACTAGACAATGAATGGTTTTGTGATGATTTATGATTTAGATAGTTTAAGAAACAGAATGCTTCCTAGTGATTTATAAAGTGTGTGGTTGGCACTCTGCGTAATAAACTCTAAGGATTAATATAGGAAGACTTTGAATAGTAGAAGAACAATCAAAAGGCTTATGTTTTGGACGCAAAAAGCCTCAAATTGTGCGATGCATGATCAGACAATGAACATTTGTTGATCATGTCTAGAGCTAGGAAGACATTAGTAATGAGTTGCTTAGTATTATTCCTAATTTAGGTGGTCATTAAAAAAGCCTTTTTCTCAATTGCAAAACTAAACAACACTGAAGAAGACAATTTCTCGTATAGAATGAAGGTAAAGATGGGCTTCTATAATCCTAGAATAGTTGAAGTAGACACAAGAGAGGAGGTTCTCATGCACTTTAATCTCAAAGTTAATCATCTAATGCCCCCCTGCAATTATGGAAATACTCACCAATTCACTACTTTCCAGCTGAACCACGCAGTAATGTCCCAGATTCTCATGAACATTATTAGTAATCTGACTGCAACATGACTAAATGTTAAGGGAAAGAACAATTCAATTGATTTCCTATTAGCATGGATGTGGAAGTAGCCGCAAAATACCGTGTGGCCCATAATAAGTTGTAAATTAATGTTAATCTTAGTAAGGTGTGGTTGCCTTGGAAAAACAAGGATTTCTTAATTTATCTTAAAGATACAAATGTGGTACATAGATGCGAAGGGGAAGGGAGCCAGTAGTGGTATAGCCTATGTGTGGGTTTTCACACTGCCATGTAGATGCCATATTTGAACCCAAAAAAAAAACATCGCAATCTTATCAGTTCACATTTTTCATTTTGAAGATTTATGTGAAATGAAAGACATATCTTGAAAGTTTATGTCACTAGGTATCACAAAGAGTTTCAATGTAACCATCTTTCAGTTCTTTATGTATTTGCATATATAAAGATCCAATTACCCTGCACCATATGTTGAACATCATCTCTGCAGTGGTATCATTAGCAACAACATTATTTGAATCATTTGTATCAAGATATTTGTTACTCTTCTCCTTTCTGTGGCCTTCTAGATTCTAGCATTGACTCTCTTTAATATTGAAAACTTTTACCCTATGTCACAGGGTTCTCCAAATTTTATCAAAAAAGTTTGAATTTTGCCAAAAAAAATTCTTGTTGAACATGAACTCGAACTTTATCCATTATTTTTGCATGGGAAGTGTTTGACACAATTTTGCATTATTTTATAAATGTGTGTATATATACATATACCGACTGAAAATAGTGGAAAAAAATCTCTCTCCACTCTGTCCCTCTGACATAATTGTGCTATTTTTTCAAAAAATAAAAATGATAAAAAAGAATTGTTCAAAATTTAAGACGTTTTTTTTCTCAAACTTTATCCCTTGGCAAACTTGAATCGAACATTATCCTCCTCAAACATAATTGCGAACTTGAACCTTGTGACTTAGCTTTTAACCAAAGAAAAAGTTCAATTCACTTGCACAATATATGTGAATAAAAGATAGATTTTCATGTTTCCTAGAAATTGTTTGAATATTCAACCATTATATAGACAGATGGATTTGATTTATACGGCAAGCCAACTTGTTTAAATTGGAATTCATATTTTTCAAAAGTAACGTGCAAAATACTCCAACATATATATATTTTTAAAACATTAATATATCAACAGTTTTTTTTTAGCAAATTAAAAATCAACAAAATACCATTAATATCAAAAAGAAACTTAGCATATTATTCTCTACTCGCTATAATTATATTTGGGAGCAAAAAGGCCTTTTCTCTCTTTCATGCTCAACACTGTGGCTTTAGAATGGTATCATACTTTGGTTGAAAAGATGCATGCATAATGTATACATATGAATTTCATTTCATTTCATAGCCTTTGGCAATGTTTAATGGGTAAGGAAGTTTTCTTTGCTTGTCTAAGAATAACGATCTGCCAGAGTAGATTTTGTGATTTTTGAGCTTTTGATTCAATTTACTTTATTTCCATTCTTGCATACTCAAATGTGTCGAAACATTATGTGGTTGAAGTAACTCCTTTTCCTTAATAGATGAGTGTAAATTCTGAAATGAGAAAAAGACACTGTTTCGATTAAATAAAAGTGTGCCATTTAAAGGAATCAGATAGTGTATATACTGATATGTACTGAATACATTTCAAATTTAGATCTTAATTAATTTGTTTGACTTATATTTTAGCATCTCTGTTTGTCTCATATCTGTATGTGGTATTCTAGCACATTCCAAAATGGAATTTTGAGACTGATGATCTACAAATGTTTGCATGGTGTTGCAATTTCAGCACTTTTAATGATGGGATTTTGTTAGAGAAGCAAGTTTTTTTTTTAAGTTCGAATTGTTACATGAAAAAATGAGAAAGATGATGCTTCATTATGTCCTTGACATTAGAAAGAATGCTCAATTGTTTGCGTGTACTTGACATATGAACCAAGCTTGATTTTGAGATATTTGTCTTAGATTTATCTAGCCCATTAGTTGCCCATTGGAACATATGAGTTTTAAAATGGGGTCATCATTATATGGTATGCAATTAACTACTGTCAGTAGGTTTTGCTAGGAAAGTTGTGCAGAAAATGTTTTTATATCCAGGTTTATGGCGGGATCTTCTTGTTCCATATTGAATCCAAATATGCCCTCTAAATAGCTTGTTTCCATTTGGAGATGTAAAACCATTGTTCTTGAACTGTGTGGACTTCTCTTATGAAGAGATTGATTCTGTAGCAATATTTAATGTTGAAGTAATCCTTATAGGATTGGCAACTTTTACTCCACTAAATTGCTATTCAGCATCCGAAGTATGTTTCATGTTTATGTGGTAACCATGCATAATTTGGTGATTAGATCTTCAATTTAAAAAGGAGCGTGTCCTTATTTTTCATGTTGACAGTTGTGTATTGTAAATCATTTCTAAGGGCTTTTTATTTTTTCGGTTTTTAGTCTCTATAATTACCCTGTTATTGCTGTCTTAACATGGGCGAAGGCAGGTAAGGTCTGCTGAGTGCCAATGTAGTATGTGGGTGCAATTTTTACATTGTTTTTCTTTTAAGCCCTCTCAAAACCGCAACAGATGTACATTCAACTGCGAAATAACAGTTATATATATATATATATATATATAATTCATTTTACTGGCTGAATTCCAGTGTTGTTTTGATATCTATAAATCATAAATGGCCACAGATAATTGTGTTTCACATGGACGGATGATTCAACTTAAAAAATCAATACAACTAGAAAATGTTCATACTCAGATTGGGAGCGGAATATGGAGCCAGCCATTTTTGCACTTGCCCGAGACCAATTAACAAATCTATGATATCAACAAATTAAGTAAACAAAACAGAGAGAATCATCTTGCTGATAACACAGAAGACAGAGCGGTGTATGAGAGCGCCAAAGTATTAGATTCTGGTAAGGATAGCAATGTCTGTTCCGAAGCAGAGGATGAGATAAAATGGAAATTGTTTATTTCTATCATCCCCTCCAATGCCTTTACGACAATTGACATAGCAGGCCTCCTTGTAAAATCATCCTGTATACACCACATCCCCACCTCTAACATTTTCACTGCCTCTTCCTGTACATCCATCCCCTCATCTTCTAGTCCAGAATCTACCAATTCGATTAATGTTCCTTCTTCGGCCTTACTTTGTAATACTGAAAGCAACCCATGCCCTGAAAGTTCACGGTTTCTCTTTCCACTCACGATTTCAACCACCATTACACCAAAGCTGAAAATATCCGCCTTCTCTGTAACATGCATGTTCAATAATTCAGGTGCCATATATCCCGGTGTTCCTCTCATCATGGTTATCACTTCACTTTGCTCTCTATTAATCAACTTTGCAAGCCCAAAATCTGAGACTTTGGCATTGAAATATTGATCCAGAAGAATGTTCTGTGGTTTTATGTCGAAATGAATAATACGTTCTTGGCACTCTTCATGTAAATATGTTAATCCTTGCGCAATATGAAGAACTACTTTGGATCTGGTTTTCCAGTCAAGCACATGTTGACGGGTCTCGTTTGGAAATATCCATTTGTCCAGAGACCCATTTGAAAGATGCTCGTAAACGAGCATTCGATGGGACTTTTCTGCACAAAAACCTTTGAGTCTCACCAAATGAAGATGATGAATGTTTCCTAATGTTTCCACTTCTGCCCTGAATTCCTTTGTTCCTTGTCCTGCCCTGTCGAGGCATTTCACTGCAATCTTTGTGCCATCCGACACAACACCCTCATAAACGGAACCAAATCCGCCGCTGCCCAACTTCAAGCTGAAATCATTAGTAGCTTTCTGCAACTCCTCGAATGAGTACCTCAAAGGTAAGCCAACCGGCCAGTGGACAGAATCATCCTCATCCATTTTCTCCTCTTGTCTGGCTCTTCCAGATTTAAATCTCCATGCCCACCATAAGAGGAACATGACAGCCACTCCACCAACAACAGCAACACTGATAGCCATAACTGAGGACTTGCCCTGTTTGGATGTTGCCTGAATTTTGATATATGCAGTGGAATTGTAAAAAACTTCACTTGGATTGTTCGTTCTCAGAGAGTAGACAATGGACGCCAGATAACAACGACCACTAGAAACTTTGGCAACACCATCATACCTGAAAAAAGCAGCTTTGCAAGAGCAATTTTTGAGGCAAAGGCTTTTACATTCATCGCTTGACACCAACTCTGAAGTGGATGCGTTTTCATAAAAATAAGTAAAATACGAAATATGCTCCAACTCCAAAAACTGATGATCTTGGTTGTTGGTTGTGGGGGTTTTTGGGGCAAACGAGAGGACTGTGTGGAAGACAGCCCAAATTGGGTTTGGAGACATCAATCTGATCAAAAGCATTGGCCTCTTTTGGACAGCTGCACTGACTGTCTGTGCAAATACCAAAATCCCCACATGGCCTTGGATAATCACATACGGTCAGCGCATCAGTAAAATCTGTCAAATAGTCAGTAACAGATTTTCCTGTTTTGTCTGCAAAAGAATAAAACTGCAGATGCCCATCTGAAGCCATCGTGAAGTAGATGCAATTTTTGGGTATGGGAAGACTCAGTGCAATTGGATTAGATAGAAACCCTTCAACAAAGTAATATATCGACTCATTGTCGAACTGTATATAAGCCAACTTCTCAGCGATAGGCTTGTCTGGGTACCTAAAATACATTTGAGGAGGTGCACTAGATGTATAGCATGCAAAACCATCGAGAAGCAAGGTTCCGTAGAAAATACCTGGGGTTGTATTTGTAGGAGAGCTGTTTCCAATAAGCTTCTGTCCCACCTTCAACTTCTGCCCTAAAAGGAACTTATCAGCGGGGGTAATCAAAAGACTGCCACAGAGTACCATTGGAATTGTTGAGAAGGACCAAGTTCCCAGATTCTTCGATTCTCATCCCTTGAAAATCTTTGCTATATGTATTTGTAGACCAGATCAGAGTGCCATCTGCGTCTTTCAACACGAGATTTCCGTTGGAGGTGAGTCCAAGAGTAGCGTTTTCCTCCACCAAACGCTCTCTGTTTACACTCCAAACCATTTGCAGGTCACGTGGGTTGGTACCATCATCTCTATAGATACCAAAAAAGGTTGCAAATAAGTAGCCTGTGTCACAAGGAACAGAGTAGCAGAAGAATCCACACCCATACTGCAGAATTGCACCATTATAGGAGATATTGTTGGTGAGAAGAATTGGCCTGACTGTGAGGGGGCCTATGTAATCTGGTGGAGGTGGCAATGAACCCAAAGACCGCTCATTGTTGATCCATGTGGTGCCTCCCACTGCATTTGCAGTAGCAAGGGCGCCACAATACTCAAACAGAAATGATGATATAACTAAGAATGTGACAAATAGTGAAACAGAGGTTGTGCAGGGCATAAAACAGTTGACTGTCATCATCCTTCAAAGCTGCAAACCAGTTCAAACAAACAGGGGCAGTGAACGGGAATAGAAATGTAATACCACAATGGCACGGAACTGAGAAAATCTTACAGGGTGTTTCTCTGCACCAACATGTTGAAGCTATCTGGAGGCCAAATTCAAAGTAATATTTTAATGCAGAAAGTCAATGCATGTGCTGAACTTAGATAGGTTACGACATTTTTTAATATACTTCTTTTTCATTTTCAAAGGTCTGACTGTGACGTGTATGCGAAATATAGATGAGTCTTCATTCAAAGCACAAAGAAAATGGATTTGGAAGGCAGAACTAGGTAATTGCTCATCATTTTAATATTAGATTGTTTCACTTTTAAAACTTTGCATTTATACTGATTAATTATTTTATTCCATTTCCTATATCTCTTTTTTAGTGACAAAAAAAAAAATTGAAAAAAAAAAAAGTGTCCCATACCCTATTATATAATTAAAATATTACTAATTTTTTATGGACTTCTTGAAATTATAAAATTAGTATATACATGTTAAATATATTGATCTAAAGTATGCAAAGAGATATCAATCTCGAAGTACTACATTAACTATGCTAATGTGGTATAAGTACACCGATTATTATTAAATAAATAAATATAATACAATAAATACATTATCATCAAAACACATCAATTTCAAGATTCTTAGTTCAGATTTTTTACATACCACATTAATCAATAACTTCAGTATATTCTCTATTAACTTTTTACTAATGGAATTAATTTAGTTGCATCATTGTGTCATTATAGAAAAAATATGGAAGAATAAAGGGCCCAAATATTGTTATATGGACAAGAAATAATAATCTTTTGATTGATTTCTACAAGAAAAGGGGAAAAAACATTTGAGTGATAGTCTAATGAAAGTCAAATATATGGATTAACTATCACACGATGATCAAATAGATGTCAAATTTAATGTAGCGAATAAAAGTTTACACATGCATTAGGTACCACCCCTTGTTCTCATTTGTTGGTGAAACAAAATAAGACATAAAGGTAGAGGTCAAACATATATCAAATACAATATAGGGAATAAAAGTTTACACATGCACACCATTAGGTGCCAACCCTTGTTCTCATTTGTTGGTGAACCAAAAAAATATGAATAAAAAAGCTTCCAAACTCTACCATATGGTCAAGATATTACTATTTTTAATTCTTAAAATTACAAAAAAAAATTTAATATCAAAATGAAAATCACACCATTAATTACTACCCGTACTTCCATTGTAGAATACTAATAGAATTAGAATTCTCAATATTTATATTCTTTTAAATTTTATTACATTTTTTCTCTTCATTTAATAATTGCATTGATTTGATTTTTGTTATGTTGATAAATATTATTAACATTACCTTTTTACTATTGGAATTGCCTGTTATATTAAATAAAATATATGAGAGTTACAAGAGCAGGGGCGACCAGAATACTCACGGTCCCACAACTAAGCCACGAGGGCACCACAAAATTCCCAAAGGGCCAACAGAGAATGCCACGAGGGAAAACATGAGAACTACAGAAAACCAGAGAACATTAAGCATATGTCGCCACTCCAAGAGGAGGATCATCCCGAGGAGGGATGAAAGCTCCACTCGACGGCTCAAGCGAATGAAGATCAACCTGCTAGCTATCATAATCAGGCATTTGTATCTGCAGAGGCACCATAATTCCCCAACCAGAGGGCGGAGAGCCAGCAAACATTTGAACTCCATGCGAATGAGAGGCCCAACGCGGAGAACTTGCAACAACCTTCCACTGTGAAGAACTTGCCACAACCTTCCCCCGTGGAGGACTTCAACCCGTCCCTAACAAGGACGGAGCTGAAGGGCGACCTCGGGGAGAGGCAAAGTGGTGGTTGCGAGAGCAGCTTTTGTGACGCGGTCCTTATGGAGGTGGCTAATGTGGCAGAGATGGCCGAGGTGGCGGCAACAAAGGGTCAGGAGGGACCCAACTCATCGTGCAAGGAACACTCCCCTAGTGTGTGAGTAATTCTTGCAAGTGAGCAAGCTCCAGAGCAACTATTTCCGCTTGAGCTTGAATCTGTATGTGCACAACAAACAATATAGCCATTTTATCATTAGTGGAGAATAAAACAACAAATTGATCACTCTGGAATATAGCAGTATTACGAGATGTCTAAATTTGAAAGAGAATACAGGCTCTAAAAATGCCACATAGTATCAATATAAGAAGGCCAAGAATGAAATCTCCAAACAATGTCATATGCCAATGAAAGAATTTAGGGTGGTAGGGTTGAAATAGCATATGAATCCAAGACCAAATGATTTGCGCATGGGAATAAGACCAAAACAAATGCTTAAATGATTTTGGTCAAGAGCAGAAGGGGCATTTAGGATTGGGAATCCCAATGTGACTAAGACGCTCGCTAACAGGAAGACCTTGATAAATAAAGCACCATAGAAAATGGTTGACTTTAGGTGCCAGCAAAGGGTTCCAGGCAAGGAAAATCCGACGAAGCCAAGTAGTCGGGACAGATTGCAGACCCTAGCAAGCATTGAGTTTGGAAATGGCAGGAAAAATAGGACTCAATAGCTGGTAAATAGTGCTGACATTATAATGAAGAAAGGAAATATTATGATTCCACCACCGGTCCCACCACCACACATCTGAAGGTTTAAGACCCATTTTGTGAAGCATGACATCCGACATCAACTCTTGAATTTTGTGGATAGACGGAAGGTCCAAATTGGCAAGATTGAATTTCATCTTGAGCTCGGGCCAAGAAATTCAGTCTTTGCGGGAAACCAAATCTTGAAAGGTGTGAATCCCTTTTTGAGATTAATAGAGAGTTTTGATTCCCAGAGTTTCAGCAAGCGAGATACTATCTTCCATGATAATGGGAGACCACCACATATTCTGGGAATTGAAAGAAAGCCTGATGCAAAAACCATCTCCAATCCAACGCAGTAACATTTTAATAGCTTCAAAGGCCTTCCATATGCTTTTGGCGACGAAAGTGCCAGTAATCTTAACAAGTGCCTTGGTTATAATTAAGGTATGTAACCATATATTATTTCAACATCTTTTTTTGTAAGGGTAACCCAGAACAATATAATGGCGAAGCAAAATTTTCTAGGTTTGATTACCCGAGAGGCATTATGTCACCAATTTAGAACATAAAGTGATGCTTTGCCTATAAAAATCAATAATACTCATGCCACCTTGATCACGGGGTAGACAACAAACCTGCCAAGCGATCCGATGAAAGCCAGCTGAACTAGAACTTTTACACCAAAGGTAATCCCAGAGAAACTTGGAAAGTTTGGCAAAGGAAGCCCGAAATGGGCACCAACAAGCATAATAATAAACATGGGTGGCTGCAAGAATCTTGGTACACACCTGAAATTTACCGGCCAAGGAGAGAGATTTGGAAGACCATCGGGAGACCTTATGCTCGACTATGTCAATCACATATTGCCATAAAGTTACAGAATCACAATCAAATGGAAAAGGAATGCCCAAAAATTTAAATTGTTCTCTACACCAATCCACTTTTAGGGGTAATATTTTAACCAGTTAGGCATAGGCCAACAACTTCGCCGATAGCCCAAAGTTTTAACCATCTGAATGTTGGACCCTGAAGCAAGGCAACAGATGTCAAGGGATTCAAAAACTTCAACAAAATTCTGCTCATTTTCAGCAAGGTTAAGAAAATAATCATCAACAAAGTGCCCAGTAATGAGCTGAGTAGAATGATTTGGCAAATGAAATCCTTAAATGTGACCCTGATCAGCTCACTTAGCAATAAGATATCCAAGAGCATCGGCAACTAAGACAAAAAGGTTAGGCACAAGAGGGCACCCATGTCTGATAGAGCAAAAAATGTCAATTGTAGAGGATTGTTGATCATTGATAGTGAGGCAAGCAAAAGCATTGGAAAAAAAAGTTTGGACAGTCGAAGTAAAAAATTTGCCAAAACCTAAAGTTGTGAGCATAGCGAGAATAAAATGCCATTCGATACGATCCCAAGCCTTTTCAAAGTCAATTTTAAGAAAGGGTTAGCACAAGGTTGTACAGATAATATATCATATCTAAGCATACATGCAATAAAAGTGGATATTCTACCAGAAGAAATATACAAAACAAGAGATATAAATCAACACCAGATTTAATGTGGTTCACCCAGTGTGGGCTACATCCACCAAGAAACAAGCCAATCTATTATCCAAAGCTTTCAGAAGATATACAATGAAGATTTACAATCTTCCACACCTCTCAGATGTACAATACTTTCTTTCTCTCAAGCTTCTCCTTCTTCTCCAAGAATTCTCTCTCTCACAATTATTTTCACAATAATCATTAACTTCTACTTCTAAACCCTAGCTTTCATGTTTATATAGGCATATACAAACTTAGGGAACTTAGCCATGCAATTACAATCAATAGATCTGCTTTAATAATAAAATTAGATCTAATTCCTATGAGTTAAATAAAACACTCACACATAGGTAACTGACATTGGTTAGCCCTAACCGATGTCAGTTCTTATGTCGATGTTCCTACTTGCCTGACAGTCATAGGTGACCGGTCATAGTGACCGATGTCGGTCCCTTGCCATAACCGATGTCAGTCATAGGTTATCAGTGTGACCGATGTTTCCCTTCATAACTGAAGTTTATGTTTTTTCATATATAACATGCTAAACTGAAGTAATTGAGCTCCACATCTCAACAATCTCCCACTTGGAGATAAATTACTGCACTATACTTGTACAACGTCATTCTTGGATCCTTTCCTTAGCTTTTTTTCCTCTTCAAGTCTCAAACTCGAAGACCAACAGAAGTGGAGTGTAGCTCCAACTTCTCTTTTGCTAATGGCTTCGTTAGCATATCCGCAGGGTTTTCACTCGTATGAATCTTCTCCAGTTTCATCTGCCCATCCTCCAATACCTACCATATGAAGTGATACCTCAACTTAATGTGTTTTGTTCTAGAATGAAACATTGAGTTCTTTGCCAAATGAATTGCACTCTGACTGTCACAGAACAATTTGCAATCATCTTGCTCCTTTCCCAACTCTTCCATGAACTTGTTCATCCATATCATCTCTTTGCTAGCCTCTGTAGCTGCAACATACTCTACCTCTGTAGTAGACAAAGCCACAACCTTCTACAATCTTGAAATCTAGCTAACTATCGTCCCACCTACTGTGAAAATATATCCAGTAGTGCTCCTTCTACCATCTAGATCTCCAGCCATATCTGAATCAACATAGCCACATAAATAAATATCCGGACCTCCATAGCATAACTGCATGTTAGATGTCCCTCTCAAATACCTGAGTATCCATTGGACTGATTTTCCAATGCTCTTTACCTGGATTGACCATAAATCTACTCACAACTCCCACTACCTATGTAATGTCTGGTCTGGTACAAACCATAACATACATGAGACTCCCAACTGCTGAAGCATATGGTACTCATGTCATGTATTTGACCTCCTCATGTGATGAAGGACACTGATCTTTTCTCAATTTGAAGTGTCCAGCCATAGGTGTACTTACAGGTTTTGAATTCTACATTTTAAACCTTTCTAACACCTTGTAGATATAATCCTCCTGAGACAAATACAATTTCTTGTTCTTCCTATCTCTAGTGTATTTGCATGCCAAGGATTCTTTTGGCAGCTCCTAAATCCTTCATAGCAAATGTGTGAGCTAGCTTTCCTTAAGCTCACCAATGTCCTACATACTAGATCCTACAATAAGCATATCATCCACATACAGTAACAAAATAATATAGCTCCCATTTTCAAGCTTCTTGAAATAAACACAATGGTCAGATTCACATCTCAAGTAACCATGCTCATGCATGAAACTATCAAACCTCATGTACCATTTCCTTGGAGCTTGTTTGAGCCCATATAGGCTCTTTTTCAACCTGCACACTAATTTCTCCTTACCCTTGACTTCATACCCAAGCGGCTGCTGCATATAAATCTCTTCATCCAAATCACCATGAAGGAAAGTCGTCTTCACATCTAGTTGCTCTAAATGCAAATCATGTACTATACTATACTCAATATAGTACGTATGGAAGTCATTTTAACAACAGGAGAAAATATTTCACCAAAGTCAATACCTGCTTTCTGTGCAAATCCCTTTACTACAAGCCTTTCCTTATACCTTTTCTGTCCACCCTCTTCTTCCTTGATCTTGTAAACCCACTTTTTCTGCAATGTCCTCTTACCTGCTGACAACTTAACCAAATCCCAAGTCTAGTTTTGTTCTAAGGAGTCCATCTCCTCATCCATGCCATGCTCCCACTGCCAGGGTCTTATCCTGCATTGCTTCTTCAAAACTTTCTGGTTCACCATTATCAGTCAATAATAAATAAGATAGAGAAGGTGTAAATATTTTTGGAGGTTTACTTACCCTTTGTGACCTTCTCACAGAAGTTTTGGGGTACCGAAGGCTCATTCTAGACCTCCTAGACATTTGTTTCCAATTCTGACAGTGACTGACACTAGTCACCTGTAACCGACACTAGTTTTGTTAACCAATGTCAAGGTTTGGCTCTTCTGTAACCGATACCAGTTCAACTGACGATGTCAGTCAGGGGTCAACCAACATCGGTTACTATGTAACCCTGTAGGTATGACTTTTAAATCTGAGAGTTCATTTTCATTCACAAAATTCTCAACCGGTTCGTCCTTGGGTACCAAAATTTGATCCCTATACATTCTCTTTTCATTCCATTCAATGTCATGACTCCTAATAATTTTAGAATTCTCTAAATCCCAAAAATGGAATCCAAAATCACCAGATCCATAACCAATGAAAGTGCATCTCTTGGATTTTGCATCCAACTTTTTCTTATTTTCCTTATCAATATGCACAAAAACTTTTGAACCAAAAACTTTAAGAAAAGAAAAATCTACCTCTTTTTCTGGTCCAAGCTTCCTCTGGTATTCCTCCATCTAGTGAACTTGAAGGCCCATAGTTAATCAAATAAACCATTGTATCAACTGCTTCTTCCCAAAACTACAAGGGCAATCCAGCATGTATCCTCATACTTCTAGCATGTTCCATGATTGTCTTGTTCATTCTTTCTGCAACACCATTCTCTTGTGGTGTTCTTAGAACCATCCTTTCTCTACGTATTCCATTCACTAAACAATAATCATTGAAAGTCTTGTTACAATATTCACCACCATTGTCAGATCTAAGGCACTTTAACTTTGAATTTGATTCATTCTCAACAAGGGCTTTCCATCTTTTAAAAGTATCAAAAACATCATATTTATGTTTAATACAATAAACCCATACCTTTCTTGTAGCATCATCAATGAAAGTAACATAATACTAGGATCCTCCATGAGAAGCTACCTGGGCTGGTCCCCACACATATGAGTGTACAAGCTCCAATTTTTGTTCCTTCTTAGTTGCCCCAACTTTGAGAAATCTCACTCTCTTTTGCTTTCCAAAGACACAATGCTCACAGAAATCAAGATCTAAATCTTTCAAATATGATAACTTACCCTTAGCCTTTAAGATCTGCATTCCTTTTTTACTCATATGGCCCAACCGATTATGCCACATGCATGCATCTGAATCTGAAGTAGATAACATAGAAAATGAATCAGTAACACAGGTAGATAAATATAACATTCCTACCTTCTTACCTCTTGCCACAACAAAGCACCCTTGGTGACTTTCCAAGAGTTTGTTGTGAATGTAACCATGTAACCAACTTCACCTAGTTTCCCTACAGAAATAAGATTCCTCTTGAGGCTTGACACATGCCTCACATCTTTCAATACCCATGTATTTCCATTCTGTAATTTTAGATGAACTTCCCCTTTACCAGTAATACTGCAAGGTTCATCATCACCCAAATAAACATGCCCAAAATTACCCTAGACATAATTTCTGAAATAACCCTTATTAGGGGTTGCATGGAAAGAAGCTCTTGAATCTAAAACCCATGATTCTATTCTATTATCCAAATAAAGAATAAGAGCATCTTGCATTACCTCTGCTGCAATATTTTCCTCTTTACCTTTTTTTGGGTGTTGGTTCTCTTTATCCTTTGACCAACAATATTTCTTTGCATGTCCTTTCTTTCCACAATTCCAACAGGTAATTCCCTTACCTCTGGATTTAGATCTGGCATTCCTTGACTTTGATTTCCCATTATTCTTACTCTTGGATCTCTCCTTCTACCTGCCTCTGCTTTCTACATTCAAAGCATTCCCAGATGATGATTCCTATCTGTACTTTTCCTGCGAATTTCTTCATTCAAGATTATACTAACCACATCATCAAACTTCAAAATATTATTAGCAGATGTTGTATTACTAACAACCATTACCAATTTATCCCAACTATTAGGCAAAGAACATAAGAATAAGAGTGCTTTCACTTCATCATCAAACAGAATATCAACCGATTTTAACTAATTTACAATAGATAAAAAATCATTCAAATGACTAGATGCAGATCCACCTTCATGCATCTTAGAACTAAATAGTTTCTTCATCAAATAAACTTTATTTGAAGCACTAGGTTTTTCATATAAATTAGCAAGAGATTTCATTAACTCTACCGTAGATGTCACTTCTATAATATTGGAAGCCATAGATGCTGTCAAGGCTCAATCTTATAGATCCCAAAGCCTTTCTATCAAGAATTCTTCCATTCTTCATCAGTCATCTTTGTAGGTCTAGACTTTTCATCCAATGGTAAGTACAAATCTCTTTGATACAGATAATCCTCAATCTGCATCTTCCATAATTGATAATTTCGGTCATCAAAATTCTCTACCTTGTATTTGTTTTCTTCTACCATTGTTGTAGCTCCCACTCAATCAGAAAACTCTCTGTGAGTAAATCTATCAACACATAAAACCCTCAAACAAAGCTCTGATACCAGTTGTTGGGGTTAGCACAAGGTTGTACAGATAATATATCAGATCTAAGCATACATGCAATAAAATGGATATTCTACCAGAAGAAATATACAAAACAAGAGATATAAATCAACACCAAATTTAACGTGGTTCACCCAGTGTGGGCTACATCCACCAAGAAAGCAAGCCAATCTATTATCCAAAGCTTTCAGAAGATATACAATGAAGATTTACAATCTTCCACACCTCTTAGATGTACAATATTTTCTTTCTCTCAAGCTTCTCCTTCTTCTCCAAGAATTCTCTCTCTCACAATTATTTTAACAATAATTATTAACTCTCTACTTACTAAACCCTAGCTTTCATGCTTATATAGGCATATACAAACTTAGGGAACTTAGCCATGCAATTACAATCAATAGATCTACTTTAATACTAAAATTAGATCTAATTCCCATGAGTTAAATAAAACACTCATGCACAGGTAAACGACGTCGGTTAGCCCTAACTGATGTCAGTTCCTACTTGCCTGACCGATGCCAGTCATAGGTGACTGATGTCAATCCCTTCATAACCGATGTCAGTTAATGTGTTTTTCTGCAAGTTTAATATAACATGCTAAACAAAAGCAATTGAGCTCCACATCTCAACAAAGATGAACTTAATGTTGCCTTGATTGATGAAGCTCCCTAAAGAATTGGATTGGAGAGCTTTATTGTAGACCCGAAGCAAGTCTGGACCAACAAAAGACCAAGTGGATTTGTATAATTCACAAGGAAAGCCATCTAGACCATGAGATTAATCATCGGTAAGACACAACAGAGCAGCAGATAGCTCATCCAAAGAAAGAGGGGCATTACATCGAGCACGATCATTAGGAGAGAGCTTGACTGGAACCACCTTAATGCATTACTGAAAAGTGACAACATGCTCATTGGTGGTCTCTTGTGTGTGGAAAACTAACTAATAGTGTTCCACAAAAGTGTTAGTGATCTTAGGAAAATCCATAATTTGAATCTAGGAAACGTGAATAAATTTAATCTGTTGACAAACATGTTTGGCATGGAGGGATTTCAAAAAGTGCTTAGATGTTTTGTCTCCCACCTTGAGCCAATGCAGTCTCGACTGGATCTAAGCGCCACGGGCCGAGTAAGATTCCATGAGCTTGATCCTATACCGAATATTGGAAGCTTGTAACTAAAGAGGGGTTTCGTAAGGATTAGATTCGAGGAGAACAGAGACCCTCCAGAATTATTTCTACAGAGTTGATTTAACTCACTTATGCACCTGAGCAACCTGCTTACCAAATTGGTGGAGGAATCGGGTGGTGCGTTGAATCACCACTTCCTACCACTCAATCCAATTGACAGAAAAAGGTGGACGTGGCACCATGTTTCAAACTTTAGCAATAAGAGGGACCACCCCCGAGTGATTCAACAAGGAGACATTAAGAAAGAATTTATATGAAAAAACTTTGAGAGGGGCCCCACACCAAATAATCTTAAATGAGATCAGATGGTGATCTGGAAAAAGAAAATCTGACCACACTATGATAGGGGAGAGGCCTTGTGTGTCAAAATCAAATCTTTTTTGTTAAAAGAGAAGTACACGATCAAGCCTTTTAAGAACCCGATTGCATCCTTATTGAAGATTGGTCCAAGTATACCAAGCTTGAAACTTAAATTCTTGCCACTGTCAGAGTAAATGTTCAAAAATCCCTCAATGAATTTTAAATTAATACCAAGTTGCACGTTCACTGACACACCAACGCAAACAGAGGGCACTGATTTTTTCAACAGGATGATCAATCATATTAAAGTCACCACAAACCAACCAATAAGGAAAAGGCAAGTTATCACCTTACCATTTCTATAATGTCATTCTTTCTGTGCCATCATTAGAAGCATAAACATTAAGAATACCAAAATAAAGATCATTAATAGCCATAATCACCCACACAACCCAATTTGAGGGATCTTGGCTCGAGGAGGTGATTAAGGAAAAAAATTTAGGGGCAATGGAAATACTAGCACCACTTTAGCTATCAATATGTTGAGTATGAAAATGCAAAAAAGTAGGAGCAATACAAGTTAGCGCATTTTGAAGAAAAAAAGCAAAAATTTTAATTTCCTATAAACAAATAATATCCAAGAAACTAAAATATTGGCATAACATAAAAAAATACTTGCAAGAGGGATCTATGAGTCCCCTAACATTCTAAGAAATGAAATTCATGAAAAATCAGACATGTCAAAATCCCCCTGACCATTTGGCATTCCATCCTCTGAGCCAAGGATTACAAACTTATTAGCAAGTGGGATCCGGTTGAATTAGAAAGCTCAACATGAATGGAGTAGCATTTAACCTCATTATCTCCATGTGATCCATGGGACACGTCTCAGTGTGGACTATGTGAGCAATGAAGAGGTAGATATGTTGAAGCTGAATTCCTAGAATTCTCTGTTTATGAAGGAAAAACTCTAATTTACGAGGGCTTGGAAGGAATGGAAACCAACGAGGGGGAAGGACCCGGACCCAATTTATCCTTGGATGAAAGAGGGGAAGGAGAAGGAGAAGGGGGCACCACATAAGTGGATTTCACACCCGAACCTTTCTTATTCCTGACTATAGTCCAACCATCATTCGGTTGATCACATTTAGGCTAAGACAACAAGGGTTGTGTCACCACGAGTTTAGAATGAGCTAGAAGAGGACAATCGTGAATGAAATAGTCTGGGGCTTGACAGTGAAAACAAGTGTTGGGGAGGATGAAATAAACCACCTTCTGGGAGATACGCAGAGACCCAACTTGAATATCTAGGTGTTCCTGTAGATCTTTCGCAAGGTAAACTTCAACACAAACCTGTTTATTAGGACGAGCATTAAAAAACACTCCTACTCATGGCATATCACCTTGCCAATGGGTTTAAATATCTTTGGAAGGAAAGACCGGAGAAGAATGGGGAGTCCAGGAAGCTCGATCCACACTGAGATTTTCAAAGAAACCTGGTTGGCGGGGCTAAAGTCGAGAGTCCTTTAAGAAAGTACTAAAAGGGCGTTTCCTAAATACCAACAAGCATCCTTAAGAAGGAGGGCTTGGACCTAAGAATTCTCGTGAAATGAAAAGAGATAAAATCCTTTGGTGAGGTTACAGATTCCTAAAACTAAGATACCATTGGACTCCCAACAGTTCTTTATCCAATTTTGCAAGTAATATTCTGAGGTAATGTGGCCAAAAAAATAAGCAATAAGACAATTATTACGATACCATTTGACGACATGGTCTAAGAATTCATCAGAAATCATAACATCTGAGGATGATTCAGAGTCCATACCTCATTCTAAACCTTTGGCACCAACTTCCAAGCACACTTGGGAGCCATTTCCACCATCAGTTGCAACATTCATTGCAACAGATAGAGAGGTAGCCATTTGTAGGCTACTCACTGCCTTATCGGCAGGAAAACAACTGACTAACACTATAATAGGACTGAAAGGAAAACCCTAGAAAGGATAAGGAGGCACAATGTACACAACAGGATAATACAAACACACACATGAAACCCTAGCAGAGCCGAAGTTTTTAGACACACTCACACATTACCTTTTTTATATGTAGAAGACAATTGTAAAATATTTAACTTACAAAATATTAAGCCAAAAGTTGTTTGAAAGTCATTAAAGAAGTTTTCAATATTAATGAGCCCATAATTTTTCCAAGTATTATTATTTTTGTTTTGTTACATAAAAATATTGAAAGATATCAAAATAAAATAATATTTTTTAAGTTCATAAAAAAGTATATTATCTTAACGATTGTTTTACGATGTTTTCTATTATTAGTAGTATTATTCACAAAAAATTAAACGCTACATAAAAACAAACAAAAATATATACGTTTATTTAGAAATAATATATTATTATGGTTGATTTAGTAGCACAACTCTTGAGTTCCTAACTGTAAAAAAAACATTCATAGCCAAATTAAAGGTTGTGAACGCTTAGAAAATAATTGAAGTGGGCGTCCTTCTTACAATTTTAACTAGTTTTTTCCCATCAAATAAATAAATAAAAGCTATGTACATTATTGTATTTGAAAATTTCCATAAGGATCATAATAAATCACTAATTTAGAAAAATTGGTATACAAAAGGAATAAAAATATCCCATTAAATTATCAAATAAGGACAAGTACTAATCCATGGATGGAGAAAATTAATTGCAGGTTATACAAGGTTGGTTATTCATCTTATTTACCAAAATTTAGTAGGTGATGGGACAAAAAACTAAACAAAGCACCATTTTTTTTGCAAAGCAATTAAAAATTCTTAGGTAGCTCCCATGGTTTTGTGAAGAGTGGTATTTGGACAAAGCTTACTAATTCCTCCATAAAAAAAAATATTTCCCCCAATATATTAGGAATAGAAAATTAAATAATTTTTTCCTTCAATTATACTTGCCTTTACTAGCTACACTAGCGACATTATAAAAAATACATGAACCTTTTCTAAGAAAAAGTTACAAACCTGAATTATTTGAGTAACAATACTAAAAATATTGTATGAGCTTGAAAATATGCATATGTATTTTTACTTGCAAAAATATTATACAACATTTTTATGTGCATACAAGAAATGTATGTTACTTTATAATAATATCAATAAAAATGTCAATTAATATTGACTTCAGGTAAAAAATTAATGTTAAGTTCTAATAATAGCCAAAAATAATGAAAATCTTTAGAATTAGGTGCCCCTTGACTGTTGGAGCCCTAGGAAATCACCTAGTCTACCTAGGGCTTAATCCCCCCTTGCCAAAATTCACACATAACTTCATTTTCATTATTAAATAGAGATGTCATCCTCAATATATGTGTTTGGTTGTCACACACAAGATTATAAATTGAAACTTTACAGTCTTGAAGCAATGGATTGTTGCCTTGCCCTCAACCAAAATCTCACCTTTAATAACTCGTCCTTTAGGGAACCTTAAGGAAACCTCTTTATACTCTTATATATGTCATCTAAACAATTATCCTCCTTTTCTTTTCAGAAAGCTAAAGCTTTTAAATGGATTCAATCCTTTTACCTATTGATATATGTTTGTAAACAACTTTCAAATTAGGAATATTTGAGAGGGAGGATGCTAACACGTGAATCTAAATACATCGCACCCATGTTGACAAGATTTAGCATTGTAGCCAAAAATTTATGCTAAGTGTTGAATGTGTTTAGAAACTTCAATCACCCATTGACACTTGGTTGTGGAGACATTGGAACTCAATAATTTGATTATGAGTTCAATATCAATCGAATGATCACAATACCAAGTGCGAAATATGTCACAAGTTCAATACTCATATTATTATCATATTTATACATAATTAAGATTGATATGTCAATAGCTTAATATACACCTAGATGGATGCAGATGTGTCTATTACATTTAGTACTTAATATATGTGAATTTTTATCAACATGAGGGCTTAGTTCCTTAAATTTGAAAATTCGTTGACATGATGGCTTAGTTCCTCAAACTGGACACCTTGTTGATTTGAAGAATTGACTAAGTATAGGATGTGCGCGAAGGTTGATAAGTGCACGGGAGTATGAGGAAGGATGCATAATTTATTTACGCATATATGCAAGGAAAGACCCGACACATCCGGGTATGACAGGTGAAATTATGTTGTGAAGAAAAGATGACTTGATCACCAAGAAAACCAGAAATAGAGAAAAGCTTGGGTAAGAATTGGGTGATAACATGATAAGAGCATGCAGGGCTAATTATAGATAAGACTAGCACATGGATAAAGAAGGGATATTTATAGCATATGGGACGAAAATAGAGCTTCAAGAAGAAATAAGACCGCCTTTGGAGAACCGTAGGTTTGAGTCTAAGAATAGCTAAGTGTGATTTTTAGAGCATTCATTCTATATATAGTACTGGTCTATTTTTGGATAGTGCATGATCAAGCAATGAAGGACAAGTTCCCACCCTATAAATACTTGTAGTATCCATGTAATTTGGCATTTTGACAGGAGAATATCTGAGCATGTCATGTAATGTTCTAGTGTGTTATGGAGAATCCTGTAAAAGCCTTAAGGATTCATAAATTGTCTGATATTGTATTGAAGATCCTGTTACTAGTTGGAGCTTGATATAGATCTGTATGATTCATGAATAATTAATCAACTCTCTCTTAAGGTTATGTTTAGTTATCTTTACGCATGTTTACAATTTTGTGATTGTGTATTCTCCATATGGTGTGCATGTATTTGGTGATAAATGTGTGTCCAGGATCCACATCTTGATAGTTGACACAAGAAGAGACATGGTGGAGTTGCGTACACTTCGGGTGAGCACTTAGACTTTTGTCTGGGTGAAATTCCAGCACGTTTGACTATGTCATGTTAATCCGAGACTACAACGTGAAATTTTGGTTCCAATGTCGAGACCTTCTTTAATTCAGACTCTTAAGATGTGGCACACTCATGGCATTTCAATTATCTTTGGAAAATATTGAGCGTTGGATACACGAGGGAAAATAAAAATTTATGCTAAGATACAATCCCAATGACACATTCAATCCATGTAACTGGGTCAAGGAAAATATTTACGATGAGCTTTATGAGGCGTTCATTTGCTTCTTTCTGAGGGAGTTATATGACTAGTTAGCAGTGTATGCACAAAATAGAGGGAGTAGGCTGGGAACAAAACAAATATGGAATTAGGACAAGTATCAAGATTTATTTGATTTGGACACACTGTGGACATGTGCAGTAGACCGCTAGTGGGAAGGTGTTTTGAGAAAGTATACTTTAGAGTATTTGATCTCTACTTATTTGTGTCCAGAGGAAGCTGAGTTCCATTTTTTTCGCTATCCTAGAGGATCCTATCTACGTGCACTTCCACTTTCCATTAATACCTTGATAATTGAAATTGGACTTGAAAATATACCCATGGCTGGCTAAAAATCTGTTGTGCGCAAGGACAAGAGAAGTGGTTAGAAACAATAACTTTGGGCCAAATGAAAATGGATAGAGAAGAAATACTATGTAAGTACAATGATCGTGAGATAGGGCGGTTGAAGAGTTGATGATAAAAAATAGGAATAATGCCAAACAGTAGTGATGAGAACCCTGAAGAAAGTGAGGGGCCATAAGACTATGTCCCTTTGATATTGGAAAAGCACAGAAGGACCCCCTCAGAATATGGTGAGAGTAAGTTTAGTGATGATTTAGAAACTATTGGTGTGCATCTGGACCACCTCAAACTCTTATCCCTTGTCCTTGACACTCAAGATTTGGAAATTCATATAGAATATTATCATAGTGAGGGTGAAAAATGTGAAGGAAATCTGGGATCACCATGTTGGGATAGTGATACAGGTAGAATTGTGTTAGTAACTGTTTAGGAGATGCACAAGATAAAAGCAACACGAATGACATTGGAAATTTCTGGACAACCAGCTTTGATAGCCAATAATAAAAATCTGTTTGGGAGCAGTACCATAGGTGCAACTGTAGTCACAAAATCACACACTTACTATTACATTAATACCACCGGGGTATATTATTTTATAAATGGATCTTGCGTAGTAAAAGTATTCACTAGTGACCCATCCTTTGGTATTATTGTCAGTTAGTCAGGCTTCATTGTTATTTGTCTAGTTCAATCGTCATTTATCTTTGCAGTTTTGGGCATCTTTTAGGGTGTCTCATATGTCTTAATTTTCTCAGTTTTCATCTTTAGGTCTATGCTGGGGTGTTATGATGCGTAATCACATCACCCCTGATTGTTTATAAATCAATAGATTGAAAATCTCACTATGATTGCATAACATGGAGCTTTTCTTAAAGTATGGGACTTTGCAATTGGGAAATCTCTTCGGATGAAGGTCGGTTCCTATTCCTCTATTCTAATACACATATTCAAATTGTAGAGGATTTTTTTAAAATCTACTCTAACTTTCCAAGGAGATAGGGTTGAAAATATTTTAAGAAATTAAACCTAATCTACAGGGGTGATGCACCAAGAGGAATGTTGAATAAATTTCCTTACATGGAGATAAAATTGAATATATCTTGAAGAGGATGAGCATCAACACAAATCAATTTCTTGTCACAAATTTATTCATCATTAAACACAAAACACCAAACAAAACATGTAACACAACCTAAATTGCACAGTTAACCAAAGTTGTAATGAGAGATTAAAAAGATGCAATGAACACGAGATGGTTGAAATTCACCCCCAGAATTATATTATTACTCTACAAATTTGATACAGTGCATTACAATAGCCAAGAGGAAAAAATTACATTTTACAGTTTGAATGGGAGGTTTTAACTCCACAAGATCACTTACAGACAAGAGAAGAAGGGAGGGTGCAAAGCAAGATCATCCCACCTTTTGAATTAAGCCCCTCCTTACAATATATAGGAAGAATGAGAGAAGGGAGAGAGAGGAATTCAAAATCTTGCTTTAACCACCCAAAAATTCATTAAAATCACCTGCAACAATGATGGGTGCCACTATAAAACCCATGCCTCCATGTACTTTGCCTTGTTGGGGAAGCAAGTAAGCCCATACCTTCATTATTTGGGTAGGTGAGAAACTTGGAAACACCCTCTAAAATGGCGGACTGTATTTCTTCATTATTAAATACTTAGCCTTACTAAAATTAAATACTTATGCAAATCCGAGCCCCCAGTCAAAATTTATGGTCATCTGAAGATGAGGGTACCATACTGCAATAAATGCCAGTGGTTGGCTCTATCTTTTCAGACTCTAAAACTACATCGCACCCTCTGAAATCCAAAAATTTGGAATTTTAGGATTCCGAACTTTGGGCCTTTCCACTTCAGAGGTTGACGTTATTGTTCATCTGACAGTTAGCTCGAGAGTTTCGAAATGTCGAACCCTCGAGGTCTGAAATTAAAATTTTGGCTTTTAGACTACAAAATTGTATTTCACAGCACTGTTCATCACTCGAGCAAAAATTTCTGAAATTCTGAAACCTCGAAATCCAAAATTCAGACTTTGGGTTTCAGACCTTTGTCTTTTCAAGGTTTGTTTTTCAGGATTTTGGGGGTTCGGGACTTTGGGTTTCAGGGATTTGGGACTTCAGGTTTCGGGGGTTAGATTATCCATTTTGCACATAAAACCTCCAAAATCATGAAATCTTAAAGTCTAAATTTTAGACTTCAGGTTTTAGACCTTTCTTCTCCCCACATGGCACTGTTCACCGTGAGCTCGTGAAATGTTCGAAACTCCAAAACCTCGAAGTATGAATTTCAAACTTTAGGTTTCGGACTTCCCGCTCCTTTTTTTTGTACTTCTTTCCATCGAGTCCCTGAACTTCACTTCAGCCTACCTCAGAACGACCACACCTTCGAAGTCTGAATTTCAGACTTCAGAATTCCTTCATTCCCTAAACCATCTCGAACTCCCAAGCTCCTTTGCAATACACTCATCCCACTTCACTAACTTGCTCAGCTCAAGCCCGAAACATGAGCTTCCATGGCCGAATTAATCCCTCATTTTTTCTCTTTGGGGTCATGCTTGTTCTATTTTTCCTAAGGGAAAAAATTAGATAACATATGGCTAGGGTTGCATTGTGGCACCCCAGGGTGCCCTAGTCCATGATTTAAAGTGCCCGTGTCATCGTAATTTTTGGTCCTAGTTTATTTGTTTGAGGTTCGTCCTAACAGTTACCCCATGTATTCCCCTAGGTCATAGTTGGCAGTTTCGGGTCACTAGTGTCAAAATTTGAACAAGATATCCCTATATAAACATAACATACATGCTACATTTTGGGAAGACATATCACTATCAAGGGAAACTATCTACTAAGGCAAGGGACTTCATTTGGGCATCTTCTACATCTGAATCACACACAAGCATAGGGGGAAACAATTTTATTATTTACATTCCATCCAACATTTCCATTTTACATCTAGTTATTGCCCCTTATTACTGTGTCATTGGCGTTAGGTCACCCTAGGCATAAAATTACACACACATGCACATAGAACTACATTGGGTCCAAAATGTAGTGCAACGATCAGTCGTAAGGCCACTAGCTTGGAAGCTGAGGTCAATTTGACCTATTCATATGCATTTTTATTTTTTAGGAATTGATGCTTTGGATAGGGTTTTGTAGGTAACATTTATAATGACATAGCCGACATTACTGTGACACATATGTGACAAGAGCGAAGGTATTTTAGAGATACTGCGACACTACTGAATTCAAGTTCTAAGCTTTTGTGTAGTCTACAATGCCTAGATATCAGATTAGGGTGCCCTAGTATCCTCCCAGGAACCTTAATAAAGAAAAATATTCATCTTCTACCCTTCTCGAGGTAATTCAGTAACAACATTTCCAGTCCACGTACTAGTCTACTACAGTCCAACACATAGTGAGGTAGGTTAATTCAAGGTTAGTACCATATCCATCATATTTCCATTATTTCAATCGATTCAAATATTAAAGAAAAATATTTAGATCTAGCACTTCAATACAACACTTAGTTTCTATTTATATTAACTTATAAAATAACCATCCAAAAAAAAAATTAGTTAATAATTTTGGTGAACCCTACATTTTGAAAAAATTTCTTTTGGATTCTCTTTTATACCCTATAGTTAGCATAGTTTTTATTTTCCTGCATCATGTATCATTTTAGTGTCAATCCTATTTATGATGAGGCTATCATAGCTGAAATTATGGCTTTATATAGTGCTCATATGGTCTTACCTGATGACATTCAACAAGCTCTCCTACAAGGCCAACAACGTGTGCCAATCAATCCCATTTATTATCCTATAGGTATATGCCTTGTTAATGACCCTATTGCTTTCACTTGTTGCATGCCATGCCATCCAATTGCATATGATCCTTTTTATCCTTCTTCTGATATGCCACCCAATGTTTTAGATCCTTCTATCGTTGATTATTTATTAGGCATTGATTCACAATTTGGTGTACCTTCTACCTCTCCTCTCGCCACCCCTATCATTACTCCTATGCCTTATACCACTTCTGATAGCCCTCTTCACACATATCTTTTGAGCTTGCATTCTCCTTCTTAATACATGGATAATCCTATTGATTCTAGTGATGATCATACCATTCTTTCAGGAACACCATCTTCTATTGATCAACCTCATAGGTCTCCTTCTTTCCATACCGCTACATGTGACTCTCCCGCTCCTAAAGTTGTACCTACTATTGCACATGAGTCATCCCCCATTGTTGCTTCTTCTCCTTCTATTCCCATATCCCCTACTATATCTTCACCTATTGAGGTTTCTTCCTTGCTCACTACACCTACTAGAGTTTGTGTTGATCCTAGTCATACTACCACTCGTACATCCACATCTACCACCACACCTTTAGAATTTGGTTCCACTCTATCAACCCTTGACATTCCCATGATCACTCATAATGGAAATTTTCAACCACTTAATACAATTTTTCCATCTCCTGTCATCCCCTCATAGGATCTTATATCTCTCATGCATGTCATATGACAACTTCAATCACAAGTTCATACTCTTACTTTAGAAAGTAGAGCCTATTATGCCTCCATTGATAACAACTCTTTACATGGCAACCCCGTCCCTAAAAACATTCATAATTATGCCTTCCCTAAATACTTTGTCATGCCTACTTTCATGTTCTTCGACGGTACCGATGATACTTTGTCATGCCTTCCCTAAATACTTTGTCACCCTAATCAATTGGAAAATCAGTTCATTTTCTGTCGTGTTCTTATTCCTCCTTTAAAACAATAGTTATAATATGATACTTGTGAGTCCTTTATACTTTTTTTTACAAGGTTATCGATCTAGAACAAGACCTTTCTTCTCCTCTAGCATCGCCTCTTCATGTTTGTCCGATTACTATGTCCTTTCCTATTCCACATACACCTCTAGTTGTACATCCTAAGTAACCTCCTCCCTTGGCTAAAATTCAAACAAAGCGTGCTCCTCCTACTCCACCTCCTAGCAACCATTGAAAGAAACCCATATCTCAACCAAAATTACAAAGGAAACAACCTCATTCCCCTTCTCCTCCTCCTGCAAATGTTTCTCTGGCTCCGCCACTAGTTGCTACTAGCACTCTTTCACCTCAATAACAAGAACATATTTGTTTTTAACCTAATTCTCGACCCCATGATGTGTTGCATGTATTACTTGATGAGTGATTAAATCAACTTCCTTCAGACCAAAACCACCCACCATAACGTTTACAACATCAACATGAGCAGTATTATTGTAATTAACATCATTTTAGTGGCCATCATGACAATGATTATCTTGTTTTACGTGAGAGGTTACAATAACTCGAGGACACTAGTGTCATATCTTTTACATCTTAGGAGCCATTATTGTCTCCTTCACCATGATAGTGTAGGCATACACCCCCCTGAGTCTTCTTTTCCTAGTACTCAGTTTGTCCGTCAATCACCACCCCCACATACATGTTATCCACCACCTCCATTGCTTCCACCACCATATCCATTGCATCCGCCTCATTCACACTATCCATCACATGCATCCCATGGGTTTCCACTAGTCTCTGTACACCCCACGGTCACTCCATATGACATGCACTTTGGTTTATACACTCATGCTCCATCCATTCCATATGCTTCCACCTCCACCCGTCATCCTAGTCGTCGGTAGGTGATCATTATCACCTCACTCCCCGATGATGCACTTGTGTTCTTACGGTTCTTACATGAATTTTGAGGGATTAGTTTTAAGAACCTTTCATCACATGCTCTGTCATTCATCTAGTGCACCTCAATCATTTCCCGATGACGCATTATTGCTTATGTGGCTCATACTTGACTGATGAGTGGTCTTATTACATGAGCCTACTCATCCATACAATGGGGGGCATCGTTAATCTACACCCTCCTATTTTCATCACCTTATCGTATTACAATTATATTACATTTTCATCTATTCATTACGATACACTCATCTATTCCCACATTTTTTCTATTATCCCCAGTGCATTGCCTATGCGCTACATGCTTGATTTCTCTCATCAATCACATTACATTAGTTATCTACATTATCATTTACCATGCATACTCTATCTACCACTAAAAATATCATCATACAAATTTATATTTATCACATAAAAAATAATACATATGCTAAAAAAATAACCATATAACCATACAATATCCATTACATCACAATGGAAAAAAAACTCAAATATTGATCTTGTATATATATATCAAAAATAGGTTTCCATACACATATCGGTCATATAATTATCACTGGGGGGCATGGCCACCTACACCATATATAATCACCACTATCAAACCTCATCATCACTATCACTCTTGTGTATCACGAGAGCCCTAGAATTAGATGCCTTGTCACCAACACGACACCGCATTTCGAGGCCCTGAAACTTCTCCACCTGCATGCACAACATTGCAATCTCCATGTTCTACTACAAGAACTGACGCTATAAATCTACATATCATGTGAACACATCCTAGGCCAAGGTACCACCACCTACCGCCTTTTGGGCATGACGAGTCTCCTCACGTGCCTTGTCCCTATCGCTAAGCAGCACCATACATATCACCGCTACTATGGCTATTGGCTCAAACAGATGGGAGTTCTCACCTGAAATATTGCCCACATGCTCTAGTATACCTCCACATAGCACATCCCTAGGCATGTTGTATGTCAATGTGTGGATCAATGTGTCTACTATCAGCAACTAATAAGCATCTCCTGCATACACATGATATATACTCATTTTAGTCAACCACATATAAACCAACATAGAAATTTCATTAACTACAACATTAGCATACACAAATACTTACGATCTACAACTGTCACCACTATAGGGTCAGGGACATCTCCCTCACCCACTCCTCCTACAAGAAACTCCATGGAACCTATGATCACTAGATACAACAACACCAATCGATGTGTTTCTCACCACACTCCATAATCCTTAGTAGACCCCGTATCATCTCCATCTACAATTGTTATTGTTGGGTCTAGTACATCTGGACCTAGTGGTATCATCTTCCCTATTGTGGGCCCTGGCCTAGCACCTACCCTCATAGGGGGCCCCCTAACATCTTATAACCATATGTATGGCTCTAGGGGCACATCATGCACCATATAAAATTGTCGTGATACCCTCTCTACCTTAAACAACTCTGCCACACCTGGAAAGTGGTCCTCTAACCACGTGGTCCTTCAAATACATCACAACTCTGTAGCATCCTCAGGCCATCCCCTATAATCCTGATATGGCCTCCATATCACTGACTCTAGCCCCATCATATCTATCAGGGATCTGAAACTATCTTTGTCCATCTTCCTACTATGGATATCAACCCAACATCAAGCAAATATCTTAGGTCGAGCCCACTCCCCTTATGGCCCTGCAACTGGTCTCAAGATGACTAATGCTCATATGCCTATACATGTAGCAGTGTGGTGGCCCTTATACCATCACCATACTCATCATGCATAAACTGATACAAATCCCTATATAAATGGGAAAACACACACCGCGCCCATGCATATCTCATCCCATCCTCCTCTATCCGCTGACATATGTCATGCATCTTATACAAAATGTTGACACCTCCTCCATCCATTTCTATACAAGACGTTATCACCACTATGATGAACTTATGTAACCACGAAAACCTAGACTACAATATCACATCCAAACTAATATGGGCCTCGGATGGTATCTGAGCCGCCACAAAATATCGTCGAGTTGAGCACATCTAGAACTCCATATATACTAATGTTATAACTCGTAATCACTCTCCAACCACTGGAAATCACAGTATGTGATATACATCCTCCAATTTCATCGTCATCTCCCTTGTGAGAATCCAAAATGTGCACATATCGGCACACCACATATTACATAATGCAGTCCACATGGGCATATTATTGGGCACATCCCCCATCCATGTTATACGTCGTAGGCTAGTACGGTCCATCATATCCCAATCATCATCTGAAAAACCCAAACCCAACAATGTAATCAAGTGTTGAATGCCACGGAACTCCCTCAAGTGGATATCCCTATACACAACAACAACTTTAGAACACTTCCCAAAATCAAATATGACAATTCAACATACTAGAAACACATTCTGTAGCATTTTCCATCAAATCAAAAAATTATGGACCAGGGTGCCCTAGAGCAGGACACTAGTGCTTAGATCTGGGTGCTCCAGTCCCAGGGGTCACTAGTGCCCTCACCACTCTTGTCCGGGTTTGAAATGCCGAGAAAATTTAAAACCTTAAATTTTCAAAAACTCAACTCAAATACCTTGTCCACCCTACATTTTTTGCAAAAATCATACATTTACCAACTCCATCGTAGTACATGATGCCACAACGGTTGCCACTCTCTCAAACCGACTAGGACGCAATGGTCATGCTTGAGGCATATCTACTCACTCCATACACACTATCACACTCACAAAAAATATAAATGAAGTGATAAGATACCCTTTCACTTTATTATTTATAGTCACTTTTCCATAATATTTTTTACTATGGTCCATATTTCACATTTATTACCACAACTAATACATACGACACCGTTTTTCTCATATCTTGATAATTTTTACTCCGATTTACATATCATTTGTGGAATTATTTTTATAATTCTACCTGCCATCGTATTGTACACATGTCACACACATTATATCTCCTTACCGCTATCTCCCACTTTCCGCATATGCATCCTAACCTATTACCATTACTTTTGGCTAAGATTTTGTTCCTTTCAACACTCCTTTCACCAAAAGGGGGGCATATTATTAAGGTTCCCCCTATAATTCCCCTTGTGTCACCATGTACTCCGACATCGCGAATCCAACACCTCGCAATTCATACAGTGACATTTCATCATCAATCTCCCCTAATGACCTAATCAGGGGGCACAAATTGTTTAACACCTCCCAAACACGATCACACATTATAACCTATCAATCTCCCCTAATGACCTAACTTGGGGGAAACAAGCAACTAAAATTTTTTTTACGTGACATCTCATCCATTTTATAGCAAATTTCCCCTAATGACCTAACCTGGGGGTAGTTAGCAAAAAACCTCTAAATGAATAACCAATCAAAACAAATCAATCAACCAATCAAAACCAACATGTTCAAACCAGACCATTTAAATCCATGAGTGGTCTCCCAAATGACCTAACTTGGGATTTCATTCTATACTCTACATTCACTTCTAGATGAACCAACTTAGAAGCCATCTCATTTTCTACCACGTTCACTTCCAAATGAACTAGCATGGAAGCCATCTCATTTTCTATTGTGCTCGCTTCCAGATGACCTTACATGGACGCCATCTCATTCTATATCATGTTTTCTTCCAGATGACCTAACATGGAAGCCTTAACATTGTGGTGACACCCGAGAAGTGGGGACAAGAGTGCCTTTCCCCTTATCACTCCTATATGGGTCAATTGTTTAATCAAAATCACTACATTTTCATCTGATTCCATCTGCAGTAGCTAGATCTTGAGGATGTAGTTAAATTTTAGAGAATAACACACTTTTCTCCCTACACTCTTTCTCTCGTGGCAGGACATCCAAATCCTCCCATTATTTCATTCATATACAAACTTTTTTCGGGTTGGGAATTGATCACTCTTTACCCACCTATTCGTTATTAAACCACGTTAAAAATCATCATTCTACATCCTAATCATCATTTGAATTTTCCACACTTCATTGCCACACTTACACTTTTCGATATGTTACATGGATGAACTCGTTGATCCATGGTTTGACACACTTTTATAGTTCTAACTTACTATTACATTAATACCACCGGGTATGTTATTTTATATATGGATCTTGCATAATAAAAGTATTCACTAGTGACCCATCCTTTGGTCTTGTTGTCAGTTAGTCAGGTGTCATTGTTGTTTTTCTAGTTCAGTCATCATTTGTCTCTGTAGTTTTGGGCATCTTTTAGGGTGTCTCAGGTGTCATAATTTTCTCAGTTGTCATCTTTAGGTCTATGTTGGGGCACCTAGGGTTGCACTAGGGCACCCCAGGGTGCCCCAGTCCATGATTTTAGGTGCCCGTGTCATCGTAATTTGTGGTCTTAATTTATTTGTTTGAGGTTAGTCCTAACGGTTACCCCGTGTATTCCCCTAGGTCATAGTCAGATAGTTTCAGGTCACTAGTGTCGAAATTTGAGCAAGAGATCCCTATATAAACATAGCATACTCACTACATTATGGGCGGAACATCTCACTATCAAGGGAAACTATCTACTAAGGCAAGGGACTGCATTTGGGCATCTTCTACATCTGCATCACACACAAGCATAGGGGGAAAGGGTTGTATTCTTTCCATTCCATCCACCATTTGCATTTTACATCTAGTTATTGCCCCTTATTACCACGTCATTGGCGTGCTAGGGCACCCTAGGCACAAAATTACACACACACACACATAGAACTACATTGGGTCCAAAATGTAGTGCAACGCTTAGTTGTAAGGCCACTAGTTTGGCAAATGAGGTCAGTCCAACCTATTCATATGCATTTTTATTTTTTAGGAATTGATGCTTTGGATAGGGTTTTGTAGGTAACATTCACAGTGACATAGGCGACATTACTGCGACACCTGTGTGACAGGAGTGAAGGTATTTCAGAGATACTGTGACACTACTGAATTTCAAGTTCTGAGCTTTTCTGCAGTCTACAATGCCCAAATATCAGACCAGGGCACCCTGGGGTGCCCCAGTATCCTCCCAGATGCACCTCAATATATAGAAAAATAGTCACCTTCTGCCCTTCCTGAGGCCATTCAGTTACAACTTTCCTAGTCCACATACCAGTCTGCTACAGTCCAGCACATAGTGAGGTAAGTTAATTCAAGGTTAGTACCATATCCCTCTTATTTCCATTATTTCAATCCATTCAAATATTAAAGAAAAATATTTAGATCTAGCACTTCAATACAACACTTAGTTTCTATTTAGATTAACTTATAAAATAGCCATCAAATTCTATTTTTAGTTAATCATTTTGGTGAACCCTACGTTTCAAACATTTTGCTTTTGGATCCTCTTTTATACCCTAGTAGTTAGCATAGTTTTTATTTTCCTGCATCATGTCTCATTTTAGTGTCAATCCTATTTATGATGAGGCTTGTCATAGCTGAACTTAGGGCTTTATATAGTGCTCCTATGGTCTTACCTGATGACATTCAACAAGCTCTCCTAGAAGGCCAACAACGTGTGCCAACCAATCCCACTGATTCTCCTATAGGTATATGCCTTGTTGATGACCCTGTTGCTTTCACTCGTTGCACGCCATGCCATCTGATTGCATATGATCCTTCTTATCCTTCTTCTGATATGCCACCTGATGTTTTAGATCCTTCTATCATTGATTATTTATTAGGCATTGATTCACAATCTGGTGTACCTCCTACCTCTCCTCTCACCACCCATGTCATTACTCCTATGCCTTCTACCACTTCTGATAGCCCTCTTCACACATCTCTTTTGAGATTGCATTCTCCTTCTTATTACATGGATGATCCTATTGATTCTGGTGATGACCATACCATTCTTTCAGGAACCCCATCTTCTATTGATCAACCTCATAGGTCTCCTTCTTTCCATACCATTGCATGTGACTCTCCCACTCCTGAAGTTGTACCTACTATTGCACATGAGTCACCCCCCACTGTTGCTTCTTCTCCTTCTATTCCCATATCCCCTACTATATCTTCACCTATTGAGGTTTCTTCCTTGCTCACTACACCTACTAGAGTTTGTGTTGATCCTAGTCATACTACCACTCCTACATCCACATCTACCACCACACCTTTAGAATCTGGTTCCACTCTATCACCTCTTGACATTCCCATGATCACTCATAATGGAAAAATTCAACCACTTAATACACTTTTTCCATCTCCTTCCATCCCCTCACAGGATCTTCTATCTCTCATGCATGTTGTAGGACAACTTCAATCACAAGTTCATACTCTTACTTTAGAAAGTAGAGCCTATTATGCCTCCATTGACAACAACTCTTTACATGGAAACCCCATCCCTAAAAAGATTCATAATTATGCCTTCCCCAAAGACTTTGTCATGCCTACTTTCACATGCTTCGATGGTACCAGTGATCCTCATGCCCATGTTATACATTACCGCACACTTATGGCCAACTACTCTAATGATCGCTTGTTGCTTAAGGCCTTCCATTATAGTCTTACTGATGACACACTACAATGGTATACCCATCTCCCTTTTGGTTCTATTAGCACTTTCTATGACATGGAGGATGCATTCCTTCATCGGTTTATTATCAATAATGGTCCTAGGGTCACATACAATCACATTCCTACTCTGCATCAGGGCTCTTCCGAACCTATTCAGGATTACATCTTACACTTTAATGCATGTATACATCAACTTATCTTTCACCCTAGTGACTTGGAAAAGTAGTTCATCTTCTGTCATGGTCTTATTCCTCCTCTAAAGAAACACTTATAGTATGATACTTGTGAGTCCTTTATACTTTTGTGTTACAAGGTTATCGATCTAGAACATGACCTTCTTTCTTCTCCTCTAGCAACACCTCCTCATGTTTCTCCAATTACTATGTCCTTTTATTGTTCCACCTACACCTCCAGTTGTACATCCTAAACAACCTCCACCCTTGGCTAAAATTCAAACAAAGCGTGCTCCTCCTACTCCACCTCCTAGAAATAATCAAAAGCAACCTATATCTCAACCCAAAGTGCAAAGGCAACAACCTCATTCCCCTTCTCCACCTCCTACACATGTTTCTCTGGCTCTACCACCAGTTGCTACTACCACTCTTTCACCTCAGTACCGGGAGCCTCTCTGTTTTTCACCTAATGCTCGACCTCATGATGTGTTGCGTGTATTACTTGATGAGTGATTAATTTGACTTCCTTCCAACCAACACCACCCACCACACCATTTACAACGTCAACATGATCAGTATTACTGTAATTACCATCATGTTAGTGGCCATCATGACAATGATTGTCTTGCTTTACATGAGAGGTTGCAACAACTTGAGGACACTGTGTCATATCTTTTACATCTCAGGAGTGATCATTGTCTCCTTCACCACGACAACGTAGGCATACACCCCCTGAGTCTTCTCTTCGCTGGTACTCAGTTTGTCCGTCATTCACCACCCCCACATACACACTATCCACCACCTCCATTGCTTCCACCACCATATCCATTACATCCGCCTCATTCACACTATCCATCACATGCATCCCATGGGTTTCCACCAGTCTCTGCACACCCCATGGTCACTCCATATGACATGCACTTCGGTTCATACACTCATGCTCCATCCATTCCATATGCTTCCACCTCCACCCATTGTCCTGGTCGTTGGTAGGTGATCATTATCACCTCACCCCTGATGATGCACTTGTGTTCTTATGGTTCTTACATGACTGTTGAGGGATTAGTTTTAAGAACCTTTCATCACGTGCTCCATCATTCATCTAGCACACCTCAATCATTTCTCGATGACGCACTCTTTCTTACATGGCTCATACTTGATTGCTGAGGGGTCTTATTACATGAGCCTACTCATCCATACAATGGGGGGCATCGTTAATCTCCCCCCCTATTTTCATCACCTTATCATATTACATTATATTACATTTTCACCTATTCATTATGATACACTCATCTATTTCCACATTTATTCTATTATCCACCATTGCATTTATACGTGCTACATACTTTATTTGTCTCATCAATCACATTACATTAGTTATCTACATTATCATTTACCATGCATATTCTATCTACCATTACAAACATCATCATACAAATTTATATTCATCACATACAAAACAATACACATGCTAGAACAATAACCATACAACCATACGATATCCATTACATCACAATGGAAAAACATCTCAAATATCGATCTCGCATATATAAAAATAGGTGTCCATACATATATCAGTCATACAACCATCATCAACAACATATTTTCTCACTGGGGGGACAACCCCCCTACATCATATACAATCATCACTATCAAACCTCATCATCACTATCACTCTCGTGTACCATGAGAGCCCTAGAACTAGATGCCTCGCCACCAATGCGACGCCGCATTTCGCGGCCCCGAAAAATTCTCCACCTGCCTACGTAACATCGCAATCTCCATGTTCTGCTTTGAGAACTGACGCTGCAAATCTACATATCGTGTGAACACATCCTGGGCCAAGGGACCACCACCTACCACCTCTCGGGCATGATGAGTCTCCTCACATGCCTCGTCCCTCTTGCTAAGCAACACCATACATATCACCGTTGCTATGGCTACTGGCTCAAACAATGGGCGTGCTCACCTGTAATATTTTCCATGCACTCTAGTATCCCTCCACATAGCACATTGCTAGGCACATTCTGTCAATGTGTGGATCGATGTGTCTACTATCAGTGACCAATAGGCATCTCCTGCATACACAACATACAACCTCATGTTAGTCAACCACGTACAAACCAACATAGACATTTCATTAACTACAACATTAGCATACACAAATACTTACGATCTACCACCGCCACCACTACAGGGTTAGGGACATCTCCCTCACCCGCTCCTCCTACCGGAAACTCCATGGCACCTGCAAACACTGGATACAAAAACACCCATCGATGCACTACCCACCACACTCGATAATCCTCCGTACACCCCGCGTCATCTCCATCTACAACTGCTATCGTTGGGTCTACCACATCTGGCCCTGGTGGTATCAACTGCTCTGTTGTGGGCCCTGGCCTAGCACCCACCCTCCTAGGGGCCCTAACAACTCGTAACCATATGTATGGCTCTGGGGGCACGTCTTGCGCCATACCAAACTGTCATGATACCCTCTCCACCTGAAACAACTCTGCCACACTTGGAAAGTGGTCCTCTAACCACATGGTCCTCCGAATACATCACAACTTTGTAGCATCCTCAGGTCCATCCCCCATAATCCTGATATGGCCTCCATATCACTACTCTGGCCCCATCCTATCTATCAGGGCTCTGAAACTATCTGTGTCCATCTTCCTACCATGGAATATCAACCCAACATCGAGAAAATATCTCAGGTCGAGCCCACTCCCCTCGTGGCCCTGCAACTGGTCTCAAGATGACTATATGCTCATATGCCCATACATGTAGCAGTGTGGTGGCCCCTATACCCCCACCATGCTCATCCTGCGTAAACCGATACAAATCCATGTATAAATGGGCCAACACACACCACACCCATGCATATCTCATCCCATCCTCCTCTATCCACTGACATATGTCATGCATCTTATACAAGATGCCGACACCTCCTCCCTCCACTACTATACAAGACACTATCACCACTGCGATGAACTTCCATAACCACGGAACCCTAGACTGTAATATCACATCCAAACTAATATGGGCCTCAGATGGTACCTGGGCCCCCACAAAATATCATCTAGCCGAGTGCATCTGGCACTCCATATCTACTACTACCATAACTCATACTCACTCTCCAACCACTGGCAATCACAGTATGCGATATACATCCTCCAGTGTCACTGTCATCTCCCTTGTGGGAAACCAAAATGTGCACGTATTGGCACACCACCTATCACATAATGCAGTCAACATGGGCATATTATGGGGCACATCCCCCATCTGTGTTATATGCCATAGGTCAGACATGGTCCATCACATCCCAATCATCATCTGACAAACCCAATCCCAACAATGTACTCAAGTGTCGACTGCCACGGAACTCCCTCAAGTGGATATCCCTCTGCACAACACCAAACAACAAAAAAAGAAACATTAGCACACTTCCCACAATCAAATACCAAAATTCAACATACTAGACACACATTCCCTAGCATTTTCCATCAAATCAAAAATTTATGGACCAGGGCACCCAGATGCAGGACTGGGGCACCCCAGAGCAGGACACTAGCACCCGGATTTGGGCACTCCAGTCCCAGGGGTCACTAGCGCCCTCACCACTCTTGTTTGGGTCCCAAACACTGAGAAAATAAAAAACCCTAAATTTTCAAAAATTCAACTCAAATACCTAGTCCACCCTACATTTTTTGCAAAAATCATACACTTACCAACTCCACCATAGTACACAATGCCACAACGGTCACCACTCTCTCAAACTGACTAGGACACAACAATCTCACTTGAGGCATCTCTACTCACTCCATACACACTCTCGCACTCACAGCAAAAGACAAATGAAGTGATAAGATACCCTTTCACTTTACTATTTATAGTCACTTTTCAATAATATTTTTACTATGGTCCATATTTCGCGCTTATTACCACAACTAATACACACGACACCATTTCACTCATATCTTGAGCATTTTTACTCTTATTTACATCCCGTTTGTGGAATTATTTTTAGAATTCCACCTACCACCATATTAAACACATGTCACACACATTATATCTCCTTACCATTATCTCCCACTTGCCTACATACACATTCTAACCTCTTACCGTTACTTTTGGCTAAGAGTTCATTCCTTTCAACACTCCCTCTTTCACCGAAAGGGGGGCATATTATTGGGGTCCCCCTATAATTCCCCCTTATGTCACCACATACTTCTAACATCATGAATCCAACACCTCACAATTCATACCATGACATTTCATCATCAATCTCCCCTAATGACCTAATCAGGGGGCAAAAATCATTTAACACCTCCCAAACACAATCACACGCTATAACCTATCAATCTCCCCTAATGACCTAACTTGGGGGCAACAAGTAACTAAAAATATTTTTACGTGACATCTCATCCATTTTCTAGCAACTTTCCCCTAATGACCTAACCTGGGGGCAATTAGTGAAAAACCTCTCCATGAGTAACCAATCAAAACAAATCAATCAACCAATCAAACCAACACAAGTGCGTTCAAACCAAACCATTCAAATCCATGAGTGGTCTCCCAGATGACCTAACTTGGGAGTTACATTCACCATTTCATTCCCAGATGACCTAACTTGGGATTTTATTCTATACTTTGCATTCACTTCTAGATGACCTAACTTGGAAGCCATCTCATTTTCTATCACGTTCACTTCTAGATGACCTAACATGGAAGCCATCTCATTCTCTATCGTGTTCACTTCCAGATGACCTAACATGGAAGCCTTTACATTGTGGTGACACCCGTGAAGTGGGGGAAAGAGTGCCTTTCCCCTTATCACTCCTATATGGGTCAACTGTTTAATCAAAATCATTTGGATCCAAAATCTCAACATTTTGATCTGAGTCTGTCTGTAGCGGCTAGATCTTGAGGATGTAGTTAAAGTTTGGAGAATAACACACTTTTCTCCCTACACTCTTCCTCTGGTGGTAGGATGCCCAAATCCTCCCATTATTCCATTCATATACAAGCGTTCAGGTTGGGAACTGATCACTCCCTACCCACCTATTCGTTATTAAACCACATTCAAAATCATCTAATCATCATTTTCATTTTCCACACTTCATCACAATATTTACACTTTTCAATACATTGCATGGATCAACTCATTGATCCATGGTTTGACACGCTTTAATAGTTCTATTGAACACTTCTACTACACATCTACGCGTTCTTCTACAACTTGGGCTTCTCCAACTTTTTCTCAGGTATGCATCTCTATCTACTTTATGTTACTGAGCTTTCTGCTCACCAACATAAAGTGGGGGAAAATGTAGTCACAAAATCATGCACTTACTATTACATTAATACCACTGGGTATGTTATTTTATATATGGATCTTGCGTAATAAAAGTATTCACTAGTGACCCATCCTTTGGTCTTGTTGTCAGTTAGTCAGGCGTCATTGTTGTTTGTCTAGTTCAGTCGTCATTTGTCTCTGTAGTTTTGGGAATCTTTTAGGGTGTCTTAGGTGTCATAATTTTCTCAGTTGTCATCTTTAGGTCTATGCTGGGGCACCTAGGGTTGCACTGGGGCACCTTGGGGTGCCCCAGTCTGTGATTTTAGGTGCCTGTGTCATCGTAATTTGTGGTCTTAATTTATTTTGTTTGAGGTCGGTCCTAACGGTTACCCTGTGTATTCCCTAGGTCATAGTCGGTAGTTTCGGGTCACTAGTGTCAAAATTTGAGCAAGAGATCCCTATATAAACATAACATACTCACTACATTATGGGTGGACATCTCACTATCAAGGGCAACTATCTACTAAGGCAAGGGACTGCATTTGGGCATCTTCTACATCTGCATCACACACAAGCATAGGGGGAAAGGGTTGTATTCTTTCCATTCCATCCACCATTTGCATTTTACATCTAGTTATTTCCCCTTATTACCACGTCATTGGTGCTAGGGTACCCTAGGCACAAAATTACACACACACACATAGAACTACATTGGGTCTGAAATGTAGTGCAATGCTCAATCATAAGGCCACTAGTTTGACAGTTGAGGTCAGTCTGACCTATTCATATGCATTTTTATTTTTTAGGAATTGATGCTTTGGATAGGGTTTTATAGGTAACATTCACAATGACATAGGTGACATTACTGTGACACCTGTGTGATAGGAGTGAAGGTATTTCAGAGATACTGTGACACTGCCAAATTCAAGTTCTAAGCTTTTCTACAGTCTACAACACCCATATATCAGACCAGGGTGCCCCGGGGCACCCCAGTATCCTCCCAGGCACCTCAGTACAGAGAAACAGTCAGCTTCTTCCCTTCCTGAGGCCATTCAGTCACAACTTACCTAGTCTGCGTACCAGTCTTGCTACAGTCTAGCACACAGTGAGGTAAGTTAATTCAAGGTTAGTACCATATCCCTCTTATTTCCATTATTTCAATCCATTCAAATATTAAAGAAAAATATTTAGATCTAGCACTTCAATACAAAACTTAGTTTCTATTTAGATTAACTTATAAAATAGCCATCAAATTCTATTTTTAGTGGATTACCGCTTCATATAGGAAGGAGAGTTAGTTTGTGACTACAATTCAAGGACGAGCACATAGTTTATGAAGTATGATCCACACCAGACAACAATAAATTATAACACCTTGTGTGACACCTTCTTGGTAGAATTTGATATCCCCAAGTTTGAACAAAAGAGTTTCCATGTGCTAAAGGACACTAAGAAATGGATATCTGAAAGTGTATGTGAATATGATGCACATTTCAAAACTCTATTTTCAAAACTATCTCATGATATCCATTAAAGACAACCCGCACAATTGTTTGTTGGAGGACTATTAATACCCTTCAGGAGAGCGTTGTCGCATAAGACATTTACCAAAATGTATGAGGCTCTAGAGGAATCTCTACATGTAGAAGAAGTGTAAATTGTAAACACTTGGGTGATTCCATTTTTGGAAGCACAAATCATAGCCATGGCCACATAATTGGAGAAGCTAACGGCTAACTCAACACATGAAACTAGAAGTGAAATCTGGTGTACCAATTGTGAGGTAGAAGGGCATAATAAATATATCTATTTACACATGAATGTGCATGCTCTACTATTATCTTGTGAAATATTTCACAAATACCATGATGTACGGGATTTTCCACTCCTTCAATGTGCTACATAGAATAACGTATTGAGTTATTACAAGATTTGAAATGCACACATGCACGATACTACTCAATGTCGATTAATTGATCAAATCCACAAATCCTGTGAAACATGGTTACACCACACTAGTATTGATTAATGTCGATGACTGAGAAACATACAGAGCTTGTAAGCACGTGAAGGTCAAAATAATGGTGTCGTTCAAAACAACAATAGAGGGTATAGAGGTGGCTATCGATGTAGAGGTCGTGGTGGTCACGGAGGCCAGTTCAGTAGAGAAACATGTTATTCATGTAGATTGCCTGATCATTATCAACGCGAGTGCCCCAAGAACTTGTTTTGTGAATATTGTGGAAAGGGGTATAAGGTAGAATATTTTACAGATTTTTATGCACATATGAACATGACCAAAATGAGATGGTCACAACAAGGATACAAGTTTTTATCTTTGGACAAGGGAAGTGAAAGCCAAAATATTTGGCACTAGTTGAGAAGGAACCACTATAGGTCACTATGTGTGTGAAGGCTTCATGTGAGAGAGAGAAGGTGAGATCTAAACCAATCATCAGACATGAGCATATTGAACAACCTGCTACGTACCGTGATGTTAGACACCATAAGGATTTCTTCAAAGAAACCATGGATCTAATATGATATTTACATGGGGAGATATTTTGTTGAAAGGAACAAGCGAGGGATAAAGATGGCGCGAAACATACAGAAGTACCTGAAAAAGATATTGACAAAATCATGGAAGTATGTTGAATTCTTAGTCTAGATAACATCATACCCATGTTAGGTGAATGGTTATGTGAGAAGGTTCCACTCATGGAAAAGGACAAGGATAGACATATACTGCATGTGAATATGTCACCTCAAAAACATGAATATTATAAAGAGATCACCTCAGATGTAGTTATTGATGGTTGGCTAGTGAACAACATCTTGATTGACACTAGCGTAGAGGTAAATATTATCAATTTGGATGCTTGGAACATGATGGGTAGGCCACCACTACAACCTTCTTCTAATGTGCTCTACATGGCTAATAAGACAATTGAATGACCTATTGATGTCCTAAAAGCTGTAAGTATTACTATATAGAGGGGAGTATTAAAGGTGATTTTGAGGTTTTAGAATTGGCATATGTTGATAATTTCCCTTCCTTGCTTGGACGTCCTTGGTGCTACACCAAAAATGCATATCTATGTTTTAGTAAGTGATATATTAGCTTTTAAAATGAGGAGTGCATGGTATTCCAATGGATGGTACTCGAATCACGCCCTATACATAGCCAATAACTAAGGAAGATCTGAATCAGATATATGCAAAAATTATGTGCAATCCAGAAAGAATGGAGTCTACCAAGGAAGGAATGCTAAAATGGGGATAAACACAATCAGTCAGTGAAACTACTAGCATTGCATGTGATAACTAGGCACATGGGACTTATGAGATTGTTGGCTGTAAATTTCAAGGGAGATTAATCAGGGTAATCAGGCCAAAAATAGTTTGACATGTAGGAAGGATTACGATTCTAAAGTATATTGGAGAGGAAAAGCATGAAAATTTCTTACCCATCATGGAAGAACAATTGCGTGATGAAGGAAATAAAATATTTATTTTGGTATATTAGCTAATAGGAACAACAACAAGATGGTGGGCTACGCACAGGGATAATTTGTTGAGATGGCACAAAATTAGAGTTACTTTCTTAACTCGATTTGTTAAAATTAATCTCCATTCGAAGATACTAGACTATGATGGGAAAACATATCCCATGACTCACATACAAATTTATGAGAAGAATTAGATTAAGGGTCCCAACATGCTTCCACTATCCTTGTGGGTACACAAGTTTTATTCATCTTTGCATGGGTGTGCACACACATGGATTATTCATGCTAAGATGAAGCGGTAGACTACAAATTGGCAAAAAATGGCCTCAGGTATCATGCATGTATTTAATTATTTTTCATCTAACCCCCCTGTGAATGAGACCTTGCAGTTGATGAATCATATAACTCTGGGGGATAGCAAGAAAGAAAAACATATTGTGACCCAATTACATGATGAGACTATTCTAAATGATTGCGCCAATAAATGTGCTTGGTTGGACTCAGATGAGCATTTCTTAAAAAGCACGCTAAGAAAGAAAAATTAAAGGGAAAGCTTGTGTACTTAAATTATGATGATGAAGTTGAATACTTGAACATAGAACATACCAAGGGAGAGTGCGAGGTATCGGATAAGGTAGATGAATAAGCACATGTGTATCACTTACCACTAAAGCCCAAGAAATTAAACATTGGGACACAAGATGCACCGAAGAAAGTAATCATTGGAGATTATTGGTCTGAGGATGAAGTTGTCAAGATTGTTGAGTTGTTGCATAAATTTCAAGATATCTTTCCTAGGAGATACCATGAGCTGAAAGGTGTCCATCCTTTGTTAGGATAGATGAAAATCAAGCTAAAAGAGGGAGAGTGAACATTTCAAAAGAGACCATATCGGATGAATCCCAATTTTAATGTCAAGGTTAAAGATGAGATAGATAAGATGCTAAAAGCTAGTATTATTGCTCAAGTTATATAAGAATATGAATGGATTAGCCCTATGGTTATCAGTATAAAAAAATGTGGTAGAATTATTATTTTTTTGACCTACATGATATTGAATGCTTCTTTTTTCCTTGATCCATTCCCTTCACCATCTACCAAAGAAGTTATTAATGGTGTAGCAAGGCGTGAAATATAATCCTTTATATATGGTTTCTTGGGATATCATCAAGCTAGTATTGTGAGTGAAGATCGGGCCAAGACTACATTTACTATAAAGTGGGGTTGTTTTTCCTATACAATGATTCCTTTTGGACTTAAGAATACACCAGCATTGTTCTCATGCATTATTGCACAATATTTTGAGGATTTCATCCATCAATTTCTACAGGTATATCTCGGTGACTAGAGTTTGTATGGTTTAGTCAAGGATCGTTGTGATTGCTTGAGACTTGTGTTTGAGAGATGTAGAAAACTAAGTATATCCTTGACTATTAAGAAGTGCATATTTTCTACACCTTTTGGAACCTTATTGGGGTATATTATTTGTAAGGAGGGTATTTTAGTTGATCCAACCAAGATAGCAATTATATTGGGTTTGGACGATCCCGCTAATTGTAATGCCATTTTTTTCCATTTTAAACATAAGCATACTAAATATTTCAGATTTAACATGTAATGCATAACTAGATATTGCATATTTCAAACAAAACAAACCTTTCAAATGAAGACAAGTAAAATAAAAGCACTCATGATGTTAATATTGTAATCTTTCCTTTTCTTTTCTTTTTACAATAGAGAAGAGTTACAAAACCAAAGAGACATATGGTATTACAAGACTTTCAAATCACAATATGATAAGTTTACAAGATGAGGCTATCCACAATCAACCATATAAAACATAGTTACAATGAGGTTTTACACTGATTTTAAGGATAAAAGAAACAAAAGTCACAACTCCAACTAAAACTTCATCCTTGAGTCTCCAACTTTGAGTGTTCTTCTAAGAATGCTGAATCAAGAGACATGACTTATTTACCACCCAACCAATATGCATCATCACATACATTTCCATGGGTGGAAGTCATGCTAGCCTCCCCCAATCCCATGGGAGAGAGGAACTAGCTTCCATAATGTGCACAAGTATAAAGGGGAAAAACACAACAAGAATACATAGAAACATTTAAACACTTAGACATAATACACATGATGAGACAACACTATGAAGAGAAACAAGATCACCCTCACAAAAAGGGGGAAGAGAAGAAATAGGATGCCCAAAAACAAAGGTGTTCAACCATAGGATACACCAAATACATATTTTATAACCTCCTTATTTCTCCCAAAATTCATCCTCCTTATATCTCCTTTATGTCAATGAAATCCTTCTTAGAATTATTTTCAAACCCAATGGGTTTTCTCCCACCTCAAACCATATGAGGGGATGAGAAGGAACCTTCATGGCTTGACCAACAAGCCATGGAGTTTGAGAGGGAAATCCCTCTCTCTTCCCCTACATTCTCCAAAAACCATCAATCCATATGATGGTGGAGAGTAAAACAAAAACAACAAAACAACAAAAAAAAAAACAACCAAGACTACATTCTTCATAAAAGATTTACAACATAAAATTTCACACACTTTATTTTATTGACAAAAGCATAGCTATCAATACAAGTAACAACATGGAAAGAGGGATTAAGAATCCTACCTCTACAAGATTCCAAGACTCTAATCTTTTCCACTTTGTCCAAGCAATCGTCAAGCTCCCCAAAAATTCTCCAAGTCCAAAAAAATGAGGAAAAAGTCCCCTTCCTTCACCATGAGGAAGAATATCAAGAGGAACCCAAAATTTCATCACCAATAGGAAAATGACATGTGTCATCCCTCTCCTCCCTCAAGTCTAATATTCCCAAAAACCACATAAGTAAAATTAAACTCACCTTTTATCCCTTATCACCCAAAATACTAAAGATGTAAATAAAACAAAGTGGAGGAATTTTTAACAAATACACACAAACCAACCACCTTACATGGATGGTGACTAAGGAGGGAAAAATGGGAGGGAAACTCCCTTCAAGCCTTGGAAATAATCCCCCATACCTATTAGGTAGGGTCCAAGGGCCCATTTTCATGCTAAGTGAACTCCCAAACTAAAAAGGGGTCACTAAAAATGCCTAAAATAGCCCAATTTCGGGTTTGGCATACTTGGGCACAAGGGTAGAGGGTGTGGAGTCCACCCAAGGTTCACATGTGGCCTCAATCCTTTCTACCAACACACACACACTTATCCAAAACCATCACTTAAATTAAATGAGACCCTTAACCCCTAAACTAGTTTACTTAAATAAAACACCCCCTAAACAAAATTAATTTTTCAAGACATAAATACATTACAATTGAGGGTTCACTCATGGTGCCCAATTACTACACCTACTCTAAGGCCTCAAGCATTTATCATGGTTAGGACTTAGCCCGTGGGCCACTTCTGCACAACTGCGTAGCTGCCCTGAAACCCATGTTCTCCTATAACCTATCACCTGCACACTCATTGCACACATTAACTGCATCTTTCCAATACAATAAACATCATCTACTCATCACAAAATTAATCAAACCTATAATATCCTAACATCATTATACAATTGATAGTGCAACACATACAATTATACACATAGTCCACCATGAATCATCCACAGATATAATTACAATGACATACACCTATGCTAGCATGAGTTACCATTATTAAATCCAGAAAAATATATCATTGATCAAATCGACTACAAGAAATCAACATCTAACCAATAAATCTCACTATCATGTAACTATGTTAGTGTCATCAACATCATAAGGAATATATCACTATACTAATCTAGTCCAATTGGCGCTACGCACCCAAAATACCATAATGTCCATGAGGATAAATAACATAGCATAATGTCCAAAATATATCAGAGTCTCAGTCAAAACATGTCTATGCATAAAGGAACCAACAGATAATTGGAGCTATGAAAATGTGGGCACTACACTAATCAAAGTGAAGTGAGCATGTACCTTGGTCATATAGGTTACTAATGGAAATTCATCCAAGGATATGCAAAGATAATAGTGCCACTGGAGTAGATCTTGAAAGATAAGGGAAAGTTTTACTGCAAGGATTCGTAACAGCTGGATTTTGATAAATTGAAGGAGAGAGTAACTATTGTGCCTATCCTTTGTTTCCCTACATGTAATTTTCCCTTTCATGTCCATGTGGATGCTTTGGGAACTACAATTGGATTTTTGTTATCACATCCTGGTGAAGGAAATATTGTTCATCTCATTTTTTTTGCAAGTAGGAAGCTAACACATATGAAACAAAACTATAAAACTACTGAGTGTGAGGCCTTATCCATGGTGTATGCACTTCATAAGTTCATGAAACATCTTCTAGCTACTACTTTTATCTTTTTATACTAACCATATGACTCAAAAATACTTGCTCTAGATGAGCACTTGAATCTTGGTCTTCAACATGTACCTGCACCCTAAAACTCATGTGAGTGTCTAAACACTCTCCAAAAATGCTCTCCATGCTTCTACCATTATCCTCAAGCCACCAAGAAACTCCAATCATCATGTTCCATCACATAGGCTAGCTATGTCACCTGACAAGGCTTTCCAAACCAATATAATTTCACTGAATCAACTCATATCATCAAGAACACACATGAAGCTTCATGTCATTGCCACACTAAGCATCTTATAACCCTACTCCATCATCCTCTTTCTCATTAATGGGATTTTACATCAATGACAACACCCATAACACAACATGCCAACAAAACTACTATGGAAATATCTACTTCTCAATCTCTTCCTCTACCCCTTACACTTACATTAACTCCTTCAGGAACATCTTTGAGAGAATCTTTCTCTTGGGTTCAACTCATGATTGATAGAAATAAAATAAAATCTCAGTCTAAAGTCAAAGATCCTAATTGCGATATTGTGGTTATACTCCTTAGTACTTTTCCCCCTCCTAAGAAGTCTAAAACCACTTCTCATCTAGTGTCAGATACTTCAGGAAAATTGTTAATTGAGATTACAAAACCCAAAGGAGACAAAAATGAGAGAGATTTTTTTGTGAAATATTTCAAACTAACAAGGATATATTTAGAATAATCAACCTCTGAAGTATATGTACACAACCCGAGGGAAACAATCTCTAAGGTAATTGAGAGGGTTGAAAAGGGGAAGCAAACTAAAGAGTAGTTGGAGGAACATATTTAGGTTCTTTCCACCTATATCAAATCTTTCCTCTCTTCCGACACTAATCCATTGAAACTAACTCCCAATATACGACAACATAATCAATAAAATTGATTGACCATCTCTCTCTTGATCCACTTGATTCAAATAAGTACCATCAATCACAAGTGATCCAGTGGGAAAATAATTCCCATCATCATCTATAATTGTAGTAACAAACTTTGACTTTGTTCTTTTACATTTTAATAAATAATAATAAACACTTTTTGCATTATTTTCCTCTACAATAATTACAAATATATGAACTACACACAAACAAAATATTATGAAATAACATAAGTAATTATATGCATACATCATTTCATGAAGAAAAATGATAAATATTCCAATATGGTACAATGATACAATTTACCTTCTCTAACAAATCCAAATAAATGATCATAATCAAGATAAAACATTGGATCTTGCACATCCACATCCTCCTCCTCAAAGTGTGATCTCAATTTTATTATTTTTTAATCCCAATTATGCACATATTTATTAGTGATGCTTTCATATACACTCCCATATCCATTCTCATTTATGCATCAATCATAAACATAGGAACAATCCCTCTCTTTCATTATAGCTGGAGTAGTTTGGGTTTTCATAACTTAATAAAAATCCTTGATGCCACAATACTTCTACAATTGTATTATCATGGCCATTCAATATATGTTTAAAAAACATTAACATTAATTAATATAATAATGAAAAATTATTATGTAAAAAAACTTGTGGTAGAATGTAATTTACCTTTCACTTCCCAAAATAATCTTATGTAATAATTTGTAGTTACACTTGTCGCAACACCACCAAAATGTGACTTACACCAATTAAAAATTTGAGAGGCATTAGGAAGTGGAACCCCATAAAATTGGAGTTGTTTCCATCAAATTGCATGCTTGATACAAGCACCTACAATGTCATGTTCCACTTTTGTATGCTCACTTTCAAAAGAATCCACATATGTCATATGTCATGCTTACGATGCATATGACATAACCAATTGAATTCTTTTGATGACTTAAGTTTCCTCATAAAACCATCTGATCACACCCAATGTTCATTAAATTTTATATTACGCTCTTTGATATATTTGAAAAATATTTCAAAACAATGAGCAGAAAAAAAATCTATCATGTCTTATGTCATTACTGATATAAAAATGAACCTCTTTCATAATCACTATATTTTCGTTTGTAATATGAAGCCCATTTTGACATCATGTTGTGCACGTTTCTATAACACAAATGCACTATGAGGCCACCTAATATGAATGATAATACTGAATTTGAATCTCCTTTTGTAGACAAAGTATAGATTAAACCAAAGACACAATGCAACCACTATGAAAATAATTATTAGATTTATGAAACTCCAAATCTTATCACCTTGAACCATAGTTTTTTTTTATATATGGATAAAAAAATAGTGAACTTGTCCATGAAATTACAAACATGAACTTTTGTTTCTATAAGGGAAATCTTCTTTGATTCCTTCCCTAAACGTTAAGTATAAATTTCACACTCAAACCTTTTCCAAATAAGTTTGTGGTTGGTTGAAGGGTCATGAATTTCTTCTGGTATCTTCACTAAATTTTCTTATTTTGTACATACCCCTTGGATACAATCATCCTTAAATTCATGTGTGCCTTATATTCTATTATAAATAATATTATTGACAAACTGAGTTACACGTGGAGGGGACATCATTTGTTGTCATCTGCTCCCTCAAATTTCTAAACTGGTGGCTAGATATAGATCAAAGTCTATATGCATACAACAAAAAAATGTCACGCATTTATTATAGTTGTCCTTATACGCATCGGCTTCAAATTATCAAATTCTCATTGTGTAATTTTGATTTCAAAATTTTCATCTTTAAAACTTATATACAACTCACATTCAATTTTATTTTCAGAAAATGCTTTGGGTGTTCTTTCCTCAAACCAGGACCAACCCTAATTTATAAAACATCCTTGGCATTGGAATAGACGTGAGTATGGTTTTGCCAATACTCAATAATAATATCTTTTACACCATTATAAATTATGTTTCTTTGAGGTGCCCTACATATCAATTTCGAATTCCCTTCCATGATTTCATCCAATTTAAACCCTGCACTTCACATACCTTACCATAGTTTTTCTACCTTTACCAAGATAATTTACACTTTTTGTGACTGTAACTTTTTGTCTATTTCTAAACACACTAATTTTTTTTATCATATATCTACGTGCCTATAGAAATTTATTTGCTATGAGAGAATCTACCAATAATGTCAAGTGCATTATTTAAGTTTTGTACCATGATATATTTCATGTTATTGGTATTTTTTAATCAAATCCTAACAACTCAAATACAAGGACCATATCTTTACGCCGAAAATTTTTTGTTACCATTTGAGTTCTACCAATCAAAGATTTGTTTTAAAAATAATATTTGTATATATTTGTTGAATGGGCCTTTATTGTGTTTATAGAATGTAAATTACTCTCTTTAATAGTAGAAAAGAAATTAGCTTCAACCGTATCCTCAATATTATTCAAGTTTAGTAATCTTCCATTTAGAAAAAAATATTCTTTCTCTCCTTGAGCACAATCAAAATATTCATCAATTTCTATTTGTTCATTATTTCCTTTGAATTTTTCAACTATTATATGTTGTTCTTGAAAATATTCTTGTTCTTAAAGTACTTATTGAGTTTGAATAACTTCAAGAGCTTGCTGAATTTGAAGAGCTTCGTGAGCGTGAAGAGCAATTTGTTCCATTTGTTCGTTTTGTGTCTCTCTTCATTGTATTGCTTCTTCTTTCTAGGGTCTCTATTACAATCAACCTTCCCTCGCTCTTATAGGATTTTGACCCAATTACATACCAAAATGCCTACCAAATTGCAATAATTTTATTTCATTTCATATTTGAACTAAAGGAAACAAATGAAACAAATTTAACAAAACGAAACTACTTAATTGAAATTACAAAATTAGAGTAAATAAAATAGTGTAATTACATACTTAAAAACTAAAAGAAATAAATAAATAAATAATACACTAAATGAAACAACTTGATTCGTCACAACATTAAAGTAACATAAATATTTTGTATTTCGTATCTAAACTCAAAGAAACAAATGAAACTAAATTTAACCCAAACAAAACAACCTCAAAATTGATTGCAATAATAAACTAATTGGTTAGTTACATAAGGTAACTTATGTGCCAACATGTTGGCCAACCTGGGGTGGCTAAATTAGAGGTGTCCACATGGATTCTCATTTCAGTGATGTTGGGTCGAGGTGGCTTCTAAGCTAGAGGAATAGAGTAATTATATCCCAAATACAAACTGATACGATGAAACATTACTCGCACAACTAGTGGCTGGGTAAGATTAGGATTCATTATAATTATAAAGGTGATAGTGGCACAAGTGGGAAGGGTATTCGTATGAGAATTCAGAGCACAATTAGGAAAAAAAATTATTACTTGTTTTAAATTAGGGCCTCTAATTCAAATTTGACCCCTACTTCAAATAAACAAGTTTCTTATGAGAATTTTGACGAGAGGTTTCAGTTGTATTTTAATGATATGGGTGGGGATATGATCAGATTGGATCCCACTACTTGCACTGACTTAAAATAGAATGCCACAATGTTGCAGATCATGAAGAAGTCTGTCTGCAGATTATGAAGTATGTGACATTGAAGGGTAAGTTCAAGAAATACACTCATCACTTGTCCCTTTGGAATCATTTCAGTAAAAACAAATGTGTGAGAATTTTTTTTTTCTCTTTATGTCTTCCATCGGGGATTTCCAAGATGGGAAATTAGAATATCTCATTTACTAGGCCCGTATTCTTCTTTTGTTCAATCATGGGTTGCCGAATTTAGTGAAGAATGTTTGTAGTTAAAAAAAGGAAGTAGGAGAAGAGGATTGAGGAGGAGAAGGATTTTGAAGACAACATTACCATAGAGAAAAAAAATCAAAATAATGAAAGGTGAGTCTAGCAAGGATATTGAAGGGAGTCTGGGAAGTTATCCGGTGAGGAAGTTGTGGCCATTTTAGACGAATTTTCTACTGGTTCCATTGGTGGGATTCCTCTTAAGGTTAAGGGTAAGGAGAAAGTGGTTATTCATTTCCTTCACCCCCTATTGATGAAGTGCATCACAGATTGTGCATTGATAAGCAAGCTGGGAATATCTAGTTAAATTTTATTGTGGGTGTGGTTATGGAGACGAGAAAAATTATGGATGATGTGGACTGGCTAAAGATAGAAAATAGGAAGCTTAAGGTGTTTAATTCAACCTTGACAAAATATTGGAACTGTTGTAAAATATGTTGGCTATGAAGAATCTCTCTCCATCCGTAAAGCAGTATAACAGTCCAAAAATTCCCCCTTTATCCTCTAAGGTCCAAGCCTTTGTACTAGGGTGAAGACATAGAAAGTCTCAAATTTAGGATATTTTGTTCCTGTTATGTTTCATCTTGTGGTCTGTGTTGGGAAACGTGATCATCATGTCGCTGTTTTTTTGCTACTTTTTGTGGAAATTTAGCTTGTGTTAGTGTTAAATAGTTTTTTTTAAAGAAAAAACTACTTCTCTATTGGATCAAGCCTGTTTGATCCTTTCTCTAGATTTTTGTTTTGTTGTTGGTATTTCATATTTTACCTCCAGTTAGTGTTTGAGGTTCCTTTCAAAACCTTCTTATCACCCAATAAAAAAAATCTTTATTGATTATACAATTCCAATGTCAATACAAAAGTCACTACCACCTACAAGAGTATATCTATTTTTACATTTTTATTTCTCACCATTGAATTTCTTAAAAACACATTTTTTTTCACCAGGGTCCTCTCTACTCAGCGTCACTCTCTCTATATGATAGCTATAGATGGTGGCGCCCTATCTATTTATAGTTCCAACATGTTATGAGGAAATCCCTCGCCATAGATGTGTTCCCCCAACAAACAAAATCACATATAAAGATCCGCTTTAGGGAAGAGGGAGACATATGTCTTCGGTATCAAGGTGTATTCTCCCCCCTCTCTACACTATATATATCCCTATCTAAACAGAAGGTAATATGGAGGGGGGAGGGTCTCAACCTTGATCTTTTCTTATCTATATGGCAGACAACAACCCTAGAACTACCCTATATATTCCTTCTTAGATATAGGATGTGGAACATTAATCCCATTGTGTTTTAACTTTTTCCAAGGTTTATATTGAATTGCACTTTCAATATTGTCATAAATTAGGCCAAAGCCTCTAAAGTAAAAATTTGATTTTTTAAACTTAGAAAGGAAAACTATGAGAGGGTCATTAAATTTTTAAAAAATTCACAATTTCATCTTTTATCTCAAGAATATTGAGATTCAAACATCTATGATGGACAATGTGGATTACAAACTACTTTCTACAAAACTCTTCTTCACATTGAAGTTGTTTTATATACAATGTCCATGTGGGAGAGTCAAGGGGTACTCGGATTTTTTACTGACTCGTAGTCCTCATATTATTTGATATAGTTACAAAAACAAATCAATTTAATCATGATTAGAAATTAAAAATCAAAATAAACACAAAGATCAATATGCAATTCAACTATTTTAAATATTAGGTTCGTAAACATATCATGATCATAAGGCTCCTTCATACATATATTGAATACTTTATCCAACGTGTGTATAAAGGAGCCATGCAATATACATTGGGAGGTCCCTAGTTAGATTAATTTTAAAACCTTTTGTATGCATGGTATAACACCCAACTTGGGATGTGCTAGGATAGCTTCTTAGAGATAAATCTCATCCATAAATCCCAGCTCCTAGTATCAAACAAGGCACTTGCAATCCTTTTAACTGAGTTAGAAGAATTTCAAAAAAAGCCCCCAATGATTCTCAATTTCGCACACTTCAAATGTGTCAATTTAATTTTTACTTTTGAACTATTTAGTCATTAATATGTGAACAAAATAAAGTCTAAATTGTGATAAATTTCAACTTTAAAAATATTGAAAACTGGCTTTTTAAAATGAAACAATAAACTTTAGAAAAACATTCTAAACATCAAATTACAAGAAAATGTTAACTTTAATACAAAAATTATTAAAATAAAATAATGATACAATATAACTAATATGAATGATAGTCATGAACACTTCTACATTCTTTAGGTTTCAAAACCACTAGTTTGAGCCATGTTGTGCCACTAAGGGTGAGCTAACTGCTTAGATCTAACTATTTTTTTAGTACATTTAATTTTTTGATTTAAATATATTGGGAATAATAAAAAAATGTACACATATTTAGACAACCCAAATTTGGTACATTACTAGTTCATGTCTAGCTCATGTACATGTATGTAGACACCTGAATTTGGTGTGAGACTAGTTAATTACCATCATATTAGTGTATTTATATGTGCATTAGAATTTTAATGGTGTATATTGCTCCATTTCATTATCCTTTGAATTTTCATTTTTGTGTTGAGAATGTTTTATCAACTCTCCTTTATGTCCCTTCATTCCTTCTCCCCTTATTGGTGCCAACATTTTTTTCTATCTTTAAGATTCTTGTTTTGTCTGATTCATTGGCATTTTCTCTCTCCTCCCATGCTTTTGGACATGGTCAACCCCTTGCATTCTTAGCTTTCATGTTTGTGGTTTGGATCTATAAAATGAAAAAATGATGACTAAAAAGTGAAGAACTTGGGATATAAAATTCATAGGTGTGTCCTAATAAAAAGAGGACTTTTAAAATTCCTACGTATGTGGGGATGCTAAAGATATGACTAGGTGTGTTGAGAAACATAAAAAAAATGTCCAAGAGTATCCCAGGATAACCTAGACAAGACAATATACATTTGGAAACAAAGAGAAAAAGGAAAGGGGAGAAAGATATTAAAGGTTGACACAAATAATACTGATTAATTTAGACCAATAATCGACAAGTATATGAACATAGTAAAATTATCAGTATAGGTACTCAGTTTGAATAGATTTATGTTCTTCTTTTTAACTTCAGTATCTCATTTTAACTCCAATGATCACTATAACCCTTCTCCACAAGAGAGCTAAACAAGTGGTTATTAGTTACTAATAATTGTATAGTGGTCATTCTTAGGTGTCTTCAATAGTGCACTCTCTCTTTGAATTAATTTTTATCCAACATAAACCATTTTTGGCATTATTACATTTAAAATAACTATATCTAATATTCATTACTAGTTTGTCTCTTAATTATTCTAATGCAAACTATAAATTGTAACAAATTTGAAATTTAATATATGTTTCAGATGAACTATTGTTACAAAAATAAATTTTATATTATTATATTCTCAAGGGCTAATGACACAATCTTATTTGATTATAGTTATTTATTTATGAACATGTTGTATTATCCTTTTTCATAATAGTTTGTGTATACATTTGATTATAATAACCTATATTTATCTTTGATACATTTGGAAACATTAGTGTTGACATCTTATAGGAAATTTAGACTAGCGAGGAATAGTTTTCTCTTCTAAGACATACTTACCCCTTTTTATTACCTTTATATCCCCTTGGTACCCTCTATCTATAAATTTTACACACTCATGATCCCTTCTATTTGTCCTATTATCATCAAAAATTTAAAATTATTTGATTATAGATCCCTTAGCTAGGTTAGGAACCCCTAAATAGGTTCTATGTTGAACCTTTAAGCCCTTGAAAAACTTTTCATCTTCATGTGTAATAATCAATTATCTAATTTCAACACTTTCTTCAAGTTGGCCTATGATTTTTTGCAGGTTGTTTTACGCTAGAAATAAACGAAGAGTCTCGTATATATAAAATTGCACCCATGGTCATTATAACCTCTCACCACATAAGGAACCTTGGATATAATTATAAAAAAGGCTTATACATGTACTAAATCCCTCGGGAGAAGTTTAAGACTTGAATTATAAATATGGAGAACTCCCAAATAAAATTCAAATCATTGTCAAGTGTCACATGTTGAATGAATGATCATTGTAATTTTACATTGGTTCCATAGTTGTGTTTATTTAACATAAAAATATGAGTGAAGCACAAATATTTCACTTGATTTGGGAGAACTACATGAGCCTTGATCTACAATATATAGTGCTCGAAATTTATAAGATGTGGGGCATGTGAGGCCGTTATGGGCCTAGTATATGGATCACTCTTCTCCATCATTTCAAGTGATATTATGGTTTGGGAAAAGGAGAAGATATATATTGGATTTTCCAATAAAATCACATATTTTCCAAGAAATATTACAATAAAGGTGACGAGTGTTGTTGATACTCGCACTTTAGTTATATTATATTTGGCAGTCCATGGGGTGTCCATGGTTGGTTGCAACAAAGGGAATCATCGGAATCGTTCTCAATAATTATTTGATAACAACCGAATACTACACTAACTGCAATTAGGAAATGAAATGGATTGAAAACAAAGGATTATGGAATACAAAATTAAAGATACTGGAAACAATGAAATGCTAGTAATTCAAGTTAATGCTAAATATAGAAAGGAAATGAATAGTAAATCATCCCTTCTCATTGGGGAGGAGTGGACCATTAGCAACATTCCCTTCGATCGAGTTCTACGTTGCACATTACACAAATAAATCTTGCTCCCATACCTGATATCTCCCATACTTTATTGAATTGAAAAGTAATAAATTTGTAGGCACCTAAGTCGGCTAACTCTTGGGGTTATTACATTACCAAGCTGCATATGTGGATTGGGATTGATGATCAATCCTAGTCTCTGTAGGATTATGACTATGGTTAATAATGAAAGTATAACATCTTGCATAGCTCTCCAAGTGTCATGGATAACAACTCAGTAGGGTTCTAGATGGTGATAATCAAGTTGCACATTGATCTTCTTTCGTGTTATGAATTGAACTATTGATAAAAATTGGCTAAGGATTTTGTTCACAATGAACTTGAGATTCAAAAGGATGTGATTAAATCGGATGCCAGGAAATATATTAGGGTAGATCCAAGAGAATGGAAAATATCCCAAAGCTAATCAAGGTTGATCATAGGTTCACTCATAGTTTTTTTATGCATCATGTATCCAAACAAATGAAGTTAAGTTAGGACTGCATGGAAAACAAAAAAAATGCATCGTAGGTTGATGGTAGTAGTTAACATGCAAAATTTCCTTGATCAGATCCATCATTAAGTGATATCAATGCTAAAGGTAACATTAAAGGTGTAGGTGAACTATAAAGTTCAAGCTAAAAACATAGAAACTCTACTTAATAACATTCTCAAGTGATTCCATCATCTCAAGTGAAGTACAAAGATAAACAAATGGTGAGCTGGGACCATTGCCTTTGTTCTTTTATTTGGCAGTCTTGTTATTTTTTGGCTATGTTTTGATTGTGTTTACCAATGTTTTGGTGACTCTTTTCGCTTGTTATTAGTTTGTTTCATGTGGTGATTCATTATAATATGCTGGGTCCCAAATCCTTCTTTTGTAACAGGGTAGGGACCCTAATCAAAACCATCATTCAATCCTTATTTAAAGAAGCAATAAATAATATCTCACCACATAAGATATCTTGGATCTCAAGAGAACTTTCCAAGACGGATTATGAATATGAAGCACTCCCAAACCAAATTTAGATACATCTCAAGCATTATACATGTTACAACGAAGGATACCATTATAGTTTCACATTGGTTTCATAGCATGCGTTTATTAACATAAAAAACACATGTGTTCCAAAAATAATTCACCCCCCCACATTTGGGGAGAATTATTAGGATTCTTGATCTATAACCGATATCAATTGTTCACAACTATTCACAAGTTTCACAACATGTATAGGTCAGTATGGTCCTAGTATGTGACTCAAGTCTTCATCCATCACTTCAAGTGATTATCATGGTTTTGGAAAATGAGAAGATATATGATTGGACTTCCTCCAAGTAACATCACATGCCCTTTCTTAGCAATGATTACAACTAGAGGAAAGGTGAGAAAATGCACACCATAAAAATCATGTGGAATAAAGCTATCTAGGATGGGTTCATACCTCATGTTAATACATTGTTCCTGCATATATAGACCTAGACCTTTCCATCAAGATCCTTGGCCCAAACAAAATTTTCAGAAGACCAACAGAGGTTAGTAGGATCTATCAATGATGTCTTTTTTAAGAGAGTCTTCATTTTCTAGATATGTGGAAGCAGCTCATACCTTAGGTTGATATGCAATTTAAATTGATTCCTTTATTTTTGTTTTAGTGCATTTCTCTCCTGAAATTTCTATCTTTAGACTACATTAATCATGATATCTTAATGTAGCGATTTACCAATCCTTAATTTTTATATTTCAGACCAAAATCTCTACTGATAAATTCAAATGGGGGAAGGAATTTCATGCCTCATTTAGAGGCATACAATAATTAGAAATTTTAGTTGAACTCACATATTGATTGAACTTTGTTCCCTAGGCATTTGGATTGGTTCCTTGTATGGTTTCATACTTTCCCCTTTTTCCGCTACATTTATGATTTCTCAATCTATTGTGTGATTTTTTTATACCATTAGGCCTAGCTTTATTGATGTTTTCATGTGTACACATTATAACATCAAATAAAGTAATGTCAATTACACCTACTAAGTGAAGTTATAGGTTGAGGGTGATATTTATAATCATATTCATATTCCTTTGACTCAAATTCATGCGTGTTTGCAAAAATATTGGAAATTTCTCATGACATCGATTCTATTCTCTTTCTATGTAAATATAGATAATGCCTAAAGGATGCAAAACACTAAAAATGTCAATTATTTTTCTACATTTACACAAAAATTTACGAATATTGCATTTAAAAATACATTATATTACTGTTATCACCAAATCACAACACCCTTATGTTTCCATAAGTGCATATACTTGAACTCACGGTGTGATTGGATAACATGGGTACTACCTCCAAGTTGTGGGACTTGTTACTTGAGATAGACCTCCAGAGCAAGATGGTTCTTGCTCCTAAACTACCTGCCACAATCTACTCTAATGCAGGGGAAACTAACTATTCTAATCTAAATTTCCAAGGAACCAGGGAGAGAGAATGCATAAAATGAAAGCCTACACTAAAGTGGTGATACACCAGAAAAGGAGGGTGTGAGAGTAGTCTCCAAATGCTGTGAAATACAGAAGCAAAGTGCACACTAGAAGAGGTGATGATAGTTCTCCATAACCTAGCAAAATGCATTCACAACAATATTCCAAGCATACATAATGATAATGGATCCCTGCAAGAACATAATAATAGACAAAATATTCTTGTAGAAAGATTAAAGGGGCAAGAAGAATGCAAGAAAATACAGCAGGGGAAGATAATTCTACAAACTGATATTTTATTGCTTCATGATATGCACAGTTCAATCTATTACAGATAAGGGCCTGGATCACCATACAAGGAGTCCACTACAAGGGCCTGCAGCACATTGGATTCACAAAGCAATTTTGACAGAGCTTTGCTATCTGAAAAAACTCTCCTTTACAATGAGCCCAACACTCCAATTTATAGAAAAGATGAGAAGAGAGAGAGGGGAAAAAATGAAAATCTTGAAATCTGTCCTTCAACCACTTGTAAGAGCATTAAATGGAGTAAAATGATTATATATTACTTTCAAAAGGCTCCCCATACTTTCCCATGTGCATGCAGCAAGAAAGAATGATGACCATGCCTCTTAATTGCACTCCCAACCACCAAATAAAACACTGTTATGAACCCAGCCACGTTTTCTTAAAAATATCAATCAATATCTCATCAAATATAGAATTTCTTGATTTTTGTGTGTTGGGCTTGGAGCTACGATTCCAACGGTACCAATTTTGTGCGATTTCGTTGAGAAATGCAAAAGTTATGGCCTTCTGAGTGCGGACAGCTATTTTGGGTCTAGCAAGCGTTTTCTGTCATTTGACGGGAATGAGCATTAACTGACTGGAGCCGAATATTTTTATATTAATTAAATATATCTACCCTCATGCGTAGAGGACGTCGTGCTTGTTCTAGAAAGTCCAATTTTATGAAAATCGGAGCTCGGAGTCAAAAGTTATGGCCGTTTGAAGTTCACGGGTCAAATGTTGACTTTTCTTCCTTGTTGTCGGCCGTTTCGGCTTTTCGCGTCCCTTGCGTACTTTTGTCCCAACTATCCCAGACGAAGAACTCCTGCTTCGGCCGATTCGGGCTTCCTTGTTCCTGTTTGAGGTGAAGACACGTGACGAGATTCCATTCGTTGGCGGCTCTTTCGGCTTTTCGCGTCCCTCGCGTACCTATGTCCCAACTGTCCCGGACTGCCTGGGACAAATATCTCCGAACCGCCCGAAATGGACTATCTTTCAGCTTTTTGGCTGGTTCGCGTCCCGCACGTACCTACGGCCCAGATGTCCCAAACCGCTCGATAACAAAACTTGGCAATTTTTTCCACTTTCGGCCGGTTCGCCTTTTCGCCTAGTGGATTTTTTGTTTTTTTCTTCCAGAGCATGTTGGAGTTGAAGAGTTTCCTCTTCTTCTTGTTCTACAATCTGATGTAACTGTTGGATTTTCTTATTTTTGTTGGCTTTTAGCATGTTATCAAAATTTACCCTGGGGGGTGAATTTTGGATAACAATTCCTTTTAAGACAATAATTTGAGGGAACAAATTTTTTGTCTAATCTGGTTTTTCTTTAGGTACCACGGGCTTTATGTCCTGTATATTATCTTGAAAATTTTTAAGGGATGCATTGATCTCATTTGTATTCAATTGACGGGAGTGGATTTGTTGTTTTGTTCTTCCAGAGCATGTTGGAGTTGAAGAGTTTCCTCTTCTTCTTGTTCTACAATCTGATGTAACTGTTGGATTTTCTTATTTTTGTCGGCATTTAGCTAGGAGAAACTAGATTCTTTAGCTTCAAGGAGGAGCTATATATGTGTAATTATTTCTTGAGCTAATTGGAGTTCAAATTGGAATTTGGACAGAACTAACATTTACGGAAAACTTTTATCAAGATTTTGAGGAGAGCTAGGTTCTCCTTCCATAATTGGTTCTTTACCTTTTTTCCAAGATAAAAGGATGAGCGGAGGTGGTAGGGGTTTGATCAAATTATATTTCTTCAAATGGAAAATAGGGTGATTTAGGGTGGAGTGGAGACATAGGTGGTGTTTAAATTGGGGTTTGCATAATAGTTGTCACTTATTGTTCTTCTCGCGAAGAAACAATTTCAGTTAGGGTCTCATGGGGGGTATTTGCATGCCTGGATGTTATAGGGAATTTCTTGGGTGTCTCTGAAGTGGAAGGACCAGGATCTAGATCCAATTCATACTCTAGGGCATACTTATTTGTGAATTTTAGCCACTTCTTAAGGCAATGCCTCTTCTTAACAAACTGATGTTTGCAAATCAAATGTATTAGGCCTTGGAATTTTAAGTAATAGGCACCCCAATAGAATTTCTCAATGGAAGAGGAGACAAATTCAAACAAAAAATGAGGAAAAATTACTTTATTCCGGTATTTAACTTTTCCATGTCAAAGGTGGATAAGGATTCTCAAATCAGATCCCAAAACTATTTTGTACTGACCTTCACAAGTAAAATATCTTATTATCAATTTTGGCCGCTTCAGCCCAAGGCTCAAGGAGCTTACTTCTTTTTATGCCTTTTGTCTTTCCCTTGTTATCCACAACTAATTCTAACTTTTCCTTTTTTTATACTCAAAATATTTAAATAATTTCATAATACAGTGTTTTGTTATTAATTGATTGACCCTCTTCTTTTATCCCCTAAAATATGGCTAATTACAGTGGAACTAAATAGAATTTTCTTAACTTTTATAGTAGAATATCTGTCTTCCATATTTTTTGTGAACTTCTCTGCCATCTTCGTGTTAAAATATTCATAAGAAAATAAAAAATCTATCCATCCCATGTTTTCAAATATTGCCATTGATCTTTCATCTACGAGTAGCTCTGTTGAACTTATTGGTTCATGTCTAAGTCTGAACCCCATGATTGGTGCGTAGAACACAAGACTATAAAATACAAGACCAAAAGATCTTTGAAATAGAATGTGGCAAAAATGGAAATAGGCACAAGACTACAGTGGTTAGTCACACAGGAGTGATGGCAGAATTTGGGAAAAGATAGGGGATACAAAACAGTTATACACAAATTGGAAAAGGTTTGAACAAATCCCGAAGTGGTAGTGGTAGTAATTAGGTACGCATGGTTATTAATGTGGAGAGGGATGGCAGATTTGTGGGGATATGTGAAGCATGGGAATGCATTGGAAATGGAGGAGGTATAATTCACATGAGTATAATAATGAGAAATTCATAAATTAAATTGTGCAACATTTTAAGAAGGGAATAATTGTGTATACCTTATTAATTTTACTTGTCACATCATTGGCCATCATCTCAATGTTGACTTGATCCTCAATCCATGTATTATTATTCAGTTATTACATGCACGATTCATGGGTGGTGACCATCATCAATAGTTTTTCAGCCACTTGTATTTATTATTATTATTATTATTATTATTATTATTATTATTATTATATATATTCATGGGAAATGGCCGCCATTATTGGTTTTCAGACCAATGCCTTAGAGGATGATGAGCCCCATTTCAAGTTTTCAATCATCTCCTCTTTATTCTTGATGGACAATAGCTCAATTCTGAGTTGAGTTGGACAAAGAAATTGTTTCCAAACAATTCAAAGCTGAATATTCTTGAAGCACTTTCTGAAATTCTTCTTTGGATGTTGGTTTATGGTACATCCTCAATCTATTCCCATTAACCAACATCACTTTCTTCTCACCATCAATGGGAATCAGTTGAACTGTCCCATTTTTTAATACCTCTTCAATTTTATATGGGCACATCCATCTTTTCTGCATCTTTCCCTTAAAATCCTTGTATTTTGAATCAAATATCATAGCCCAATCACCTTTTTGTAATTTCCTTGGCTTAATATGTTTTTCATGCCATACCTTCCTTTGATGTTGGATGATTTTAGTTTGATGCAATTCCTAAAGTCTCGTCTCATCTAACTCATTTAGTTGAATAATCATTTCTTGTTGTTCCTCTGACAATTCAATTCACAACTTCAGTATTTGTTCTCAAGGTTTGAATCTAAAATTATATGGAAAGAATGGGCTTCTTCCCATAAACCAACTCACAGAGAGTGAATCTCATGATTTTTTTCTAATTGGTTTTGTAGGCCCAAACTACTTCAAGAAGTTTTTGAAACCCAATTTTTCCTTAAGATGTCCATTGTTTTTGTTAGGATATTTTCCAACTCTCTGTTAGTAACCTCCACTTGACCATTGGACTATGGATTATATGGTGATGACCTCTTATGCTTCAACTGATATGTTTCCACAAAGGAATTGATTACACCTGGCATGAACCATGGTCCTTGATCTGAAACAATGGATCTTAGTGTTCCAAACCTCTAGAAGATATGTTCATATAAGAAATCAACAAATTTCTTGTCTCTTGCATATTGCAGTGCTTGCACCTCAATCCATTTGGTGACATAGTTTGTATAAACTAGAATGTATTCCTTCCCTTGAGAGGTTGGATCAATTGGCTCAATGAAATATAATCCCCATTTCTTAAATGGTTCCAAAAAAACTTGAGGTTGAAGTGGTATCTCATATGTAAATGTTTTTTTTCCCATCCTTTGGCTTTGATCACATCTCCAAACATACTTCTTAACATCCTTAAATAAGGAATGCCAATAGTAACAAACTACTAAAACTTTGTGGATGGTCATTTGTATTGAATCATGCCCTCCTAATGGCTCATTGTGAAATACCCTAAGTATGTCAAATAATTCATCTATAGCTACACACCTGTGTAAAACATGGTCAGGGCCAAATTTAAAAATAAATCCATTTAACCATGTATACATCACACTTTGTTTAATCAATTGATTTATTTGCTTTTGTGTGAAAAAGGCTGGTAACTTACCTATAGGCAATTAATTATCCATATATGCAAACCAAGGAGAGATGGTAGAAACTACAAACAGATGTTCATCAAGAAAATCATCATTGACTTGATCTTCTTCTTTTGAAATGGTTAGTCTGGAAATAAAATCAGCTACCCACATTTGATTTCCCAAGATTTTCAATGATTTTAATATTAAATTCCTATAGTAACAACAACCACCTTACAATATTTTCATGCACTAAATTTTTATTCATTAGATACTTGATAGCAGAGTGGTCATTGTGAATAATCACTTCATAAGATGTGATATAATGGCAAAAATTGTTGATTACATATACAATTGCAATAAATTCCTTCTCTATAGTGGTGTAATTCCTTTCAGCAGGGGAGAGGTTTTTACTGATATATTAAATAACATGCATAAATTCTCCTTCTTGTTATCCAAGGACATCCCCTACTACTTCATTGGAAGCATCTATTTGTCTATGGAAGGAAAGCTTCCAATTTGGGCCTCTCAAAATTGGAGTGTTTTTTAATTTATCTTTGATAGTATCAAAATATTGTTTGCATGCTTTTTTCCATTCAAATTTAGAGTCTCTATTTAGGAGAGAAAAAAAATGGAGAATTTATCTTGCTAAATTCTAAAATAAACCTTCTATAGTAGCCAACATGGCCAAGAAAACTTCTTACCTCTATTTGATTTGTAAGAGATGGGAGTTTTACAATGATACTGACCTTGTCAGGGTCCACCTTGATTCCTTTAGTTGAAACCTTATGACCTAAAACTATCCCTTGTTCCATCATAAATAAACATTTTTCATGGTTTAAGGATAACTGGTGTTTTTCACACCTGGAAATGAATTTTTCTAGATTGTCAATTTCCTCTTGGAATGTTGCTCCATAAACAGTGAAATCATCCATGTAAATCTCTACACAATCATGGGTGAGATTAGAAAAGATTTCCAACATGGCTCTTTAAAACGTGGCAGGAGCATTACATACACCAAAAGGTAACACCCTATAAACAAACGTTCCCCATGGGCATGTAAAAGTAGTTTTTTCTTGATCCTTAGGTGTGAATTTTATTTGAGTGTACCCGATGAACCCATTAAGGAAAAATAAATACAATATTCCCAAATAAATTGTCTAAGACTTGATCAATAAAAGGTAATGGAAAGTAATCCTGATGAGTTGCCTTGTTTAAACTCTCTATAATCCACAACAAATGGAGAAACCCACTGGCTATTTCCCATTCTTTTTAGGAACTATAACTAATGGAGAAACCACACTGGCTATCTAAGATTGGATAAATGAATCCCACCCTAACAATTTTTTCAGTTATCAGTTTTTACAATGTCTCTTAAGGAAAGGTATATCCTTCTTTGAGTTTGTTTGACTGGTCTAGAATCAGTGGTGTAGATTTGGTGTGTACAAATATTGGGATGAACACCCTTTATGTCATTACCCAAGAAAAAGCTTAAGAATGAGAGCATAAGAGTTTAAACAAGGTATTATCTTCCTAACTAGTCAGCCAACTATTGACTGGTAATGTTTTCCTTGGGAAAATAGGTAGTTTTTTGGTACCTGGATGAAGAGAATCTACAACGGGATACTCTCTCAACAATGCATTCAATGGACACCTGTGGGGAATTAATATGTGAACAACAATGATTTTTTAAAAGATAGACTCGATCAAATATATATTTCGTACAAAAGGGAAGATGATAGTTTGGTTGTTTTCATCTATAAAGTCATATATTTTTTCAATTAGTTGTAGCGCAGGACTAGAAATAGTGCCTTCATACGACTCGGGCGCGGGACTTATACTTTGACTAGCATAGGACTCGTGGTGACCATCTTGAATTTGATCTTACTGTTCTTGAATTATGACCATGCCCAAAGAAGATACTGATGTCCCTCTAAAACATCTAAATTTTCCTTACACCACTGTTTATTGTCTGTAGAAAAATGTTTTACGGCAGGGTAGATTGATAACTTTTTAGAATCATTTCCATTTGTAATAACCATATTGCATGTTCTACAATCAATGAAGGTGGTAGTTGAGTCTAACCAAAGGCATCCTAGGATTAGATGGTATACAATATTCCTATTCTTCTTTTTTATGATCATAAAGTCTATCAAATAATCCCATGATTCAATGATGATGGTGACATCCTCTATAATTCCATTTGGCTTGTTTACAAACTGATATTCCATTTGTAAAACTATGGAGGTTAACTATAGTTCAGGAAGTGATAGTGTAGACAAGGTATCCATGTTCATCACATTAATATCAGCTCATCGATCAACTAAGACGTTTGGGATCTAGACATCTCTGATACACACTATAAAAATATAACTTCCAGGGTCTCCATATTTAGGAGGGGATATGTTCCCTTCCAGTATACTAGAAAGTTTCCCATTAACATAGATGGTTTTGGGTTGATTCTTTATTCTTCCTGGAGTCTTAAAATATAGCTCTTTGATGGTTTTGTTTAATTCAGGAATTTCCTTAAGAGATTGTAACAGAGGAATGTCAATACTCAATTTCCTCAGTCCCTAAATCAATTATGACTATGGTTGTTCAAGAATTACAGTGTTGTGTTTTTCTAAAATTCTAGATGGAAAAGGAATATCAATGTTTGGTTAAGGTGTTTCTTCAACAACATGACTAGGTTGCATCTCTTTTGAATTTTCTGTATCTTCAAGGATTTCTTCTGTGATAAGATATGAAGGTTTTTAGGTAACCTTCCCTAAACGTAGAAATTTATTCCTACAATCCAAAAAGTTTACTGTGGGATTTTTTTTTGATTCCATAGTGTATGTTAGGTTACCCTGCCTCAAATTTTTAGGATTTTCCATAGTTTTACCTGGTTTATGGTTGGGCAGGTTGTTCAGATGGGGTAGCATTTGTGTACCCAATCAACAAAGTTTATTGACCTTGGGTCTTCTTTGATTGTAATAGTGTTGTCCATATCCTTAAGGCACATTCCACTATTGTTGGTATTGAGGATTAAACTATTGAAATGGTGGAATTTTTGGATGTGGAGCCCAGGGTTTCTGATAGTAACTTGGTGGTGCATTCCATTGTGGAATCCAGTCCTATGGAAGTTTTTGAGTCCAAGGTTGTGGGTATGGCCATTGGCATTCCATTGATTTGGGACCCATTATGTTTTTGGTGTGTAGGACTGATTTTGATTTGACTGAAAACTATCTCCTTGCCTCTAAGCCATATAGTTTAACTAATCTTCATCTTGTGTGTTTTTTTAGATGGTTCTGCGGTAATGGAAGAAATCCACATTGATATGTGACATACTTTAGTTCATAGAGAATACAAATGTTTGTCTTGTCTAAGGGGCAGTCCTTAAGCCCATGTTTGTTCCTACATCTTGGGTAGTAGATGAACAAAGGCTCTGTATTCCTATATTTGTCCCTATCCATAGTTGTATTGAGTTAAACTAAGAGTAATGTTCTTAAATTCACAATTTCTTCCCTTAGTTTGGATATATCACCACTGGCCATTTTTCCTTTTTATCTGTGAAGGTTGGGGAAAGTTTGAGATTAATTCCTACAAAGGCCAATGATTTCTGTAAATTCTAATTTGTTCATGTCTCCCTTTCCCATAATATTGAAGGCTTATTGTGTGTCATCATCCAATCCTTTGAGGAATAAAGTTGTAAGCAGATTAATATCCAAACCAATACCACACCTCCTGTCGAGGAAGAACAATCGATCAAGATAATCTTACACACTTTCATCCTCCTTTTTTTAAAGTTTAAAAAATTCTTCCTTCATGTCTCAGACTCTATAGTTGTCTTGGTATTTTTCCAAGAAAACTATCTCCATCTCCTCCCAACTATGAATGGAGTTAGGGGTTAAGCCCATGAACCACATCATAGCTGTGTCTTTCAAAGTGGAGGGAAAAAACTTGAGCTTATGAGAATCGAAATTATAATCATAAGTTTGGCACAAGACTTTGAATTGAAAAATAAATTGGTCAGGATCTTCTGAGACTAATCCCCGAAAGGTTGGTAGAATTCAATGGGATATGTTTTTCATAGGATTCTGATCATCAAGATCTAGTTGTATGGGATAGGTAAAGGTTCTTCCAACTAGGGGATTTCCATTTTCTGCACCATTGGGGTTATGTACTTCGTCAACCATCCTTCCTTGGTTAACAAGTTGTTCCATTTGCTATATTTGAGGGGGGGTTTGGAAATTTATTCTAATGAATCTACCTCTATGGTATATAGTTCTAAAAAGAAAATCCTATCATACTGAGGACGGTTCCCTAACTATCAGTACTTAACTTGATTTTTTTTGTTCCATATAATCCAAAGCATAGAAGATTTTTGATGTCAATACAAGGTCTTATTACTTCAAAATAAAGAGTTATGAAAATAAAATTTCTGAATGGAAACTTACCAAACAACCATGTATTACTTATAGCTATCACCTTAACCTTTGATAACACCTTGAGTTCCCCGAAAAATGGAGCCAAAATTTGACCAACATCATTGATACTTGCACTTTAGTTATATTATATTTGTCATTCCAAGGTGGTATCCATGGCTATTTGCAACAAAGGGAATGGTCGGAATCATTTTCAGTACTTATTTGATAACAAAATTAACCGAATACTACACTAACTAAAATTAGGAAATGAAACAGATTGACATCAAAGGATTATGGAATACAGAATCAAAGATACTGAAAATAATGCAATGTTGGTAATTCAAATTAATGCAAAATACAAAAAGGAAATGAACAGTAAATCATCCCTTCCTATTGAGTACGAGTGGCCCTTGTTCCTTCCCTTTGATCAGGTTTAATGTTGCAAATTACACAAATACGTTTTCCCTTAAATGTGTAATTTATTGAATTGAAAATAATTGATTTTACAATAAGTTGACTAACTCTTATTCCTATTACATTTGTTATTTTATATTCAAACCAATCCCAGTCTCTCTAAGAGAGGACTAGTTATTAGAAATTAATAATTACTTAACTAGACGATGACTATAACAACAACTAGTTATTCTAATAATTACAATCATGGAAGGATTGATCTATGTCGTGTTTTAATTGAACTAATTTAGTTAACTACAGATGAGGCCCATAATTAAATCCTTTGAGATTAGCAATCAACGCTAGAAGATATTACAGATTCTGAGTTGATTCCTTATAATCATGATGATCATAAATTCATAAGTGTTTTTCTGCATCACGTCTCTAAACAACTAAATTTAAGTTAGGATTGCATGGACCTCATAATATGCATGTAGGTTAAGGTAGTATTTCACATTTCTTTATCATGTCGTTGTCTTGACTGATGTGAGAGTTGTATCAACTCATAGTTCATCCATCCGATCAATTTATCTCTTCTACGTGAGTCCCTCATCTCAAGTGAGTAGGAATTGGTGATCTGGACGAGTCTTGCACTCCACAATGAGTCCTATGCTAATGAAAAGGTGATTCCTATGCCAATGCACAAACGAGTCATGTGCTAGTATGTAGTTAACTCTTGTGATGACTCAACATATGCTTTCCTAAATACACTGTTAATACTGATAAATGTTCATTCAATCCATATTTGAAGAAGCAATAACAAGATAAAAAACAATAATATGCACAATATTTCCTTCCATGGAGTGTGAGGTTTCTACACTTCTAACAGCTGAAAATTTGAATTTCATCCACCATGGCATTGTTTTGGTGTCATCTGAGAGCCTATACTTGGTTGTAGATCCACCTAAAATCCATGCAGCGATAGAGATCTCCTGATGTACAGCTACTTGAGGAACCCATGGAGCAAGACAACACATTTTCCACATCCGATGGGTTACCCAAATCTGACTCTGCGGTCTCTCCGCTGAAAAGTGTGGGTCACACTAAAGTGGGAAAAAATACTGCAAATAATCCCAGACATACTGTCCCCATATAGACCAGACCATGCACGTGGTTAGGAATCTTCAAAAAGGACTTGGGACAGAATGTGGACCCCAATACATTGGGAGCCCCCTGACCCCCTTTGTTTTCTCATGCTCTAAGGATGATAAAGGCATACACCACATCAATATCCCAGAAATTTGCCTCAACAGAGAAATCCAAAAGAATCAAATGGCACTTACGGGTAAGTTTCTAGGTTCTAGACCTAACATTGATGTTGTTAGAAAATGGGCTTTAAGGAAATGGTGTCCTCTCGAGGATGTAACTGTTTCTTTGATGTCAAATGGTTTTTTCTTTTTCTTATTCATGGCTCAAGAGGACATGGATCTTGTGTTGTTAGGGGGCCCTTGGTGCCTGGGAAATATGGGTTTTTTCATCAAACGATGGTACCCAGGTTTTGATCCCCAAAAATAAAACATTAATATTGTTCCTCTTTGGTGCCAACTGACTGCCTTCCTCTTCAGTTCTGGGACGAAGAGATAATGTTAAATATTGCAAGACTTATTGGTTCTCCCATCGGGCTGGACAACTCAACTAGGAATAGATCACGACTGGCTTATGCTAGATTTTGTGTCTCTACAGATACTGATCAAGAGCTCCGGATCATATCATTCTTCAAACGAAATTTGGTCCTTGGACACAAACTGTGATCTATGAATCTTTCCAAATGAGGTGTGCCAAATGCCATAAACTAGGACATTTCACCAGAAATTTCCCTAAAAAAATCCCTCAATGAAAAGAATGTGAACAACAAGAGGTTTGAAAATAAGACACCAAGGAAAGGTCAACCAAAGGAAATGGGCTTCAAAATTCCTAATATGAAGCAACCGACTCAAAGGTCTCTCTGGGTCCCCAAGACTCCATTCAAAAAATCTGATCTACATGATGGATCCTTGAATTCCAAGGTGACAGAGGAAAAAATGGTTTCCCTTAGCCTTCATCCTAAGGAAGTTTCACAAACTATCAAGGTCCTTCTGCAACCTTGTGATGGTGGGCTCACAAAGGACATTGGATTATCTACTATTCAAGAGGAAATACCATCTCCAAAGGTCCCTTTCCAAACTGAGTCTCAATCTCATATCAACAAGCCCTTCTGCAGCTCCTGAACAGCTCATACCTGAAGTTATGTTGTTGACTCCAAAGGGAAGCCCTAGTAAAGACATTGAGAAATCTGGCCAGATCCTTGTCAAAGATATACTTAACATGCAATGCAGCCAAATATTATATCCTACAGACACTGATAGGGGAGAAAATAAGTGCACACCAATCAAAGAATGTTCCAACAGCCTAGATGATTCTCACCCCTCTATGCAGGTCTTTGATGGATTACTGAAGTCCCCCGACAGTCTTGTCAAGGAGGAACAGGGAACTTACCCCAACATTGAGTCATGTTCTGAAGGATAACACAAACTCTCTTGATTTTACCCTAGTATGTAGAAATAAAATAAAAAATATAAGGGGTTTGAAAACATACCTAACACCCTGTTCTTTGATAAGAAGAAGTCTCCTAGTAACTGGGCCACTTCCACATCAAGGGTAACCAGGTCTCACTATCAGACATGCAAACATAGGTGCTAACACTACAAAGGGTAGACCTCTAAAAATGATCAGAGAAAAAAGGAGATCAACAAAGCTCTGGCTGATGGCACTCAGTCTTCTCTGGACCATCTGGTCCACTCCTCTCCTCACATTTTTTAATGAAGATCATTTCTTGGAACATTAGAGGCCTTAATGGAAGTGGAAAAAAATGTACACTCAAATATTTGAGAAGAAGTTGCAACCCTTCTATTATGGTTGTTCAAGAAACTAAAATGAGTTTTGAGAACTTAAAAGTTTGTTGTAAGAAAATTTGGAAAAAGGTTGAATGGGTTGTTGTTGATTCAAAAGGTGCTTCAGGAGGTATAGTGGTTCTCTGGGACCCTTCCAAGGTTACTAGTAAGCTTATCCTCTCCTCTCATTCCCATCTAGCACTCTCTTTCCATACTGTTGATAACAAAAGTCATTGGATTTTCTCGGTGATCTATGCACCTAACACTCTCCATGGTAGAAGACAACTTTGGAAGGATTTGTTAACTTTCCAAAATTCCTTCTCTAGTTGGAACTGGTTTCTCATGGGATACTTCAACTCCCCTCTCTCCATTGCTAAAAAATGAGGGGGAACACAGGAACATACTGCTAGAATGGACGATCTTGTTGATTTCATTGATCAGGCCAAACTGTTAGATCTCGAACTCAATGGAAATTCCTTCACCTAGTCCAACAAGAGAATTGGTAATAACCTCATCCAGGTACGATTGATAGAGCACTCATATCCACTGATTGGCTCCTTATTCAATACTTTCATCTCTCATCTCTTCCCAGAATCACCTCTGACCACAATCCCATTGTCCTGAATTTGGTAAATAATGAGAGACCTGCTCAGTCCTCATTCAAATTCCAAAAAAATGTGGTTCGACCATCTGAATCTTCTAGAAAAAATCAAAGAGTGGTGGGGGATTCAAGTGGAAGGAACAACTCAATACAGAATTGTATAGAAACTCAAAAATGTCAAAAGAAAAATAAGGGTTTGGAACAAAGAAGTTTTCGGCAATATCTTCAATCAGAAAAAAAAATCAAAGAAGACATTGAAGAATTGGAAAAGAAAGTGGCTACCTATGGCATGAGTCAAGAGGATTACACTCATGAAAAAATCTCTTAGCAGAGTTCCACACCATTTGCGCAAGGGAAGAATCCTACTGGAGGCTTAAATCCAGAGCTATCTGGCTCAAAGATGGAGATAAGAACACAAAGTTATTTCATATGACAACCTTAAAACATAGGGCACACAATAAAATATCTGAAGTTACAAATCAAGCTGGAGTTATGACATTCGAATCCCAACTCCATCAAAGAAGAAGCTATTAATTTTTACAAAAACCTGTTGAATGACAGTCCTCCATTGTCTCAAGAAGCTGCTAACAAGTTGTTGGACTCTATTCCTAGCAACTTGGTTAGACCCGAAGAGTTTGGTGCTCTTGCTAAACCTTTTACTTTAGAGGAACTTCAGAAAGTAGTCTTCTCCATGGAAGGAGACAAAGCCCCAGGCCCAGATGGGTTCTCTACTTTCTTCTATCAAAAATGTTGGGAGACTTGTGCGGATGACCTACTCAAAGTTGTAAATGAATTCTTCAGGACAAAAAAATTCTCAAGGAAATAAACAACACTTTTATTATCCTAATCCCTAAAAAATTGGGGTGAAGGAATTCAAGCACTTCAGACCCATAAGCCTCTCCAATGTGCTCTATAAAATATTCACCAAAATCCTCACCTCAAGGATACAATCGCTTCTTCTGAATATAATCTCAAGCCAACATGGAGGATTTGTAAAAGGAAGACTTATCCAAGATGGAGTAATTATGGTTCATGAAACCATACACTCGATGGAGAAAAGCAAAAAAGTAGGTATGGTGCTAAAACTTGACATGAACAAAGCATTTGACAGAGTTTCCTGGTCTTTTCTTGATCAAGTGCTGAAAAAATTTGGCTTTGACAGGAGGTTTAGAAAAATCATATGGACCTGTATTTCATCGCCAAGATTCTCAGTGATTGTTAATGGTATCCCGGTGGGATTCTTTCCTGAGAAGTTCGTGGTATCCAACAAGGTGACCCTATCTCTCCCATACTTTTCATCATCATGGCAGATAGTCTCAGTCATACAATCAATAGAGTTGTTTCTTTGGGCTACCTCAAAGGATTCAGACCCTCTTCCTTTGACATCACGGTCTCACATCAGCAGTTCACTGATGACACTATCCTGCTCCTTCTTGCCTCTATCCTTGAAGCCAAAACTATGAAACATATTCTGTAGCTATATGAAGAAGCTTCAGGACAACAAATCAATTTTGATAAAATCTCTTTATACTTCTTCAATACTCCTCCTGCAAGACAAAGGAAAATTACACAAATCATGGGCTATGAAATTAACTCTTTACCTACTACCTACCTAGGTCTTCCTCTTGGCACAAACAAGATCCAAATGAGTGTGTGGAACACCTTGTTGGATAGGTTTCAGAGAAATCTTGCTGGTTGGAAGGGCTCTATCCTTTCAAGTGTTGGGAAATTCCTTCTTATTAAGAGCACACTTCAAAACTTGTCGATTTACATCATGTCCTTATTCTTTATTCTAGTGGTTGTTGTTGAAAAAATTGAAAGAATCCAAAAAAAAATTCTCTGGACAGGTACTGAAGATAAGAATAGGATGCACTTGGTGGCTTGGGATAAAGCATGTAACAGCAAAAAAGCGGGAGGCATAGGCATCAAAAAATTTTCACCATGAATGTTTCTCTCGTCTCTAAAATGGGATGGTGACTTTTGAAGGAGGAACAACCTTGGACCAACCTCATCAAATCCAAATATCTTAATCAAGGAAGTACTATGGACTACTTTAATAATGTCAGTCACCCGTTGGGATCTATTTTTTGGAACAACATCATCAAGATCAGGAAAGAGCTAGTCATGGATGCAAATGGACACTGGGCATGGGTGAGAGCATACATTTCTAGAAAGACAGTTGGGCTGACTTTAGTTCTCTTTCAAATAATGAACACTGGGAGCAGCTAAAAGACAACCTTTCTGTAGCATTGGGACAACAGGTCTGTGACTACATTCAAAACACTGATGGCAAATTACATTGGAAAAACCTTGAGGCCTTTACATCAGTTCACAAGGAGCTTCTTGGATGAACTTCAAACCACATTGAACCTCATCCCCATTAGTCAAACCCAAAATCAGGATGAGTTTAACTAGGTTTCTTCATTCGATGGAAACTATTTGGTGAGATCAGGATATCAGTTGTTTTCCAATGAACCTATCAGCAACTTCCCTTGGAACAAGATTTGGTTCAAAGAGCTTACCCCGAAAATCAATCAATTCCTCTGTTCATTCTCAACAAAGGCATACTTACCATAGACAACCTCATCAAAAGAGGGTCTACCATGTTGAATAGATGCTATCACTGTAAGATGGATAATGAAACAATCCAACATCTTTTTCTTCATTGCCCAATTGCTAGTTCTCTTTGGAAGCTCATCTTTAACAGGTTTGAAGTCAAATGGTATTTTCCTGAGGATATCACACAAGCTGGCTGCAATGGAAACCTCCTTTTAAACATGCTTTTCTTCATAGGTTGTGGAAAATCATATTCCCTCACACCATCTGGAGAATATGGAAAGCCCGAAATTTGATCATTTTCAGAGATATCAACAGGAGCATTAAAATTATTCTCAACAAAATCACAGTGGCTGCAAAGAAAATATCTTGAAATTCAAACCTTCTAAAAAAGCCACATATCCACAGGAGGAGGTCAGATATCTTAAGGCATGGAATATTGATTTACAGTAGTGTATCACCCCCATTCAAAGCATTGACAGGTCTACTGTACAATGGATTCCCCTTCTGAAGGCTGGTATAAGATGAACTTTGATGGTGCCTCCAAAGGAAACCCTGGTCCAGCTGGAGGAGGTGGTCTAATCAAAAATCACAAGGGTCATCTTATTGTAGTATATGTTGGTCCCATGGGTAAGCAAACTAACCACTACTCTGAGGCCCTATCAACTCTCTGGGGGATCAGAATTGCTAAGAAACTCAACATGGGAAACATCATTATCGAAGGTGACTCAATGAATATTGTCAATACTCTTACTAAATCCCTAAATCCTAGTTGGACCATTAGGGATTTCATTAATGAAGCTCACAATTTATGCAATGGTCTTAACATCATTTTCAAGCATGTGTATAGAGAAGGGAAAAAATCTGCATATTCACTTGCAAACATTGGAGTTTGTATTAATGATTACAAAGAATGGAATGACTTCAATGACACTCCTACCGAAGTTAGAGATATCATTTCAAATGAAATGAACACACTCATTAGTACTTCTCATTCGGTGGTGCCAGCACATGTGTGATCCCAAAGCCAGATCTCCATGGCAATTTGGGCATGCCCAAATTTATTCTTCCATGCTTGCGAAAATTGAGTGTTTTTTTCATACTGAACAATTAAGGGAGAAAGAAGTGGATTTTATTCCTGCAACACATAGGCATACAGGTTGTCAAAGGGTTATTAGGAAGTATACTATCCATAGCTTTCAGTTCAGCTCAGCGAATTCTCATAGGGTTTTCAGAATGGGTGGTGCCCCCTGTCGCGTGGAACCTATCTTCAATCCCCAATGGCAGGAAAAAATTGAGCTTTGGGAGACCATAAATATGGAGGGCTTCACCAAATTCATCCAACACATAAAAGGGCATGACCAGTATATCTCTTTACAATTCGTGGTGAAATTGGAAAGACCGTAATGTCTCTTTTGGTGAAAGGGACTTCCAAATCACTGAGGAATTCATCTCTTTTATCACCGGTCTCAGCATGGAGGGGAATAAATTCTTCAGGAACAAGATTGATAAGGAAGCAAAAGAAAATATTTTTCTAGATGATGGAGAAAATCTCGACATCAAAAAGGAAGGCATTTGGTTTCTTCTATCCTGAATGCCTTACGATGAGGTGGCTCGTATGATGGTGTGTTATGTCACACTTGAAGGAAGATTCTCCACAGTCCCACAGTATCACCTGGTCCTGCTTAATCACTTCAGACACGAGGTGAAGGTGAGTCTCTCCTACTACATTCTGCAGTCAATGGAAAAGTCTATTCTTGAAGTTCGGGGTCATAAGAGGACTATCCCTCTACACCAGGGTGTCATTTATCTCATTAATAAGTACTTGACTAGTGTTGTTGCCAATGACCCCTTCCATGTTGTGGCTTCTCCCCTTCCCAAACAAACTCGCATTCGATCCAAAAACCCCATGTACTGGGACTCTGTCTCGGAGCCACCCCCAAAAAGGGTTCTCCTGCAGCAGTAGGAAGGGCAAAGGAAGTTGTGGGCTCTGACCAGCAGGGCAAAGAAATTATGGTGGAAGATAGCCCTCCCTTTGTCCTCCCTGTCATGGAAGATGGTTCCAGTTTAATAAATAAATTCAACATGCAAGCTAATGTGGTTAAAACCCTTGAGGAAAATGTAGACTTCCTGCTTAATTCTATTGTTAAAGATCAAGCCTCAAACCCTAACACCAACCTCAAAGAAGAAATTGTTGCTCTGGAAACTAAGATTAAAGCTCTGGAGGAAAAACACAACAATTACTTGGCTATGCACAGTGCCATTATGGATCTTATGCAAGTTCATATCTGTCAAATTTGTGACTCTAGCGGCATTCCTGACATGGCTTGGAAGAATGGAAAGATTACAAGAAATTTTAAAGCCTCAAACTGGGACCCCACTATCGCCATTTCCCTGAAACTCTATCAGGATTTCAGGGTGGCTATTAAAGTTTTTAGTAAATCTGTTGGGTAGTGTTGTTGGCTCCTTGTTCTTGGTGTAGTTGTTTTTGTGTTGTTTTCTAGCTGTAGTTTTGTTGTCGATGTTTCATGTTGGGCTCATTGTAGGTAGATGGCCCCTGCCTTTGTTTTTTCCTATTCTTTCCTCTTTTGGTTGGGGTGTGGACCCCACGGATCAAAAAACCACACTATTTTACATTGTTTATCTTGGTTGTTGAGCCTTTTGTTGTAATCCTGGGTAAGGTCCCACCAAAACCTTTTACCAATAATGGATTCATTTCCTTTGTATGGTTTCTTATTTGCCAGCTTAGCATTAGATTTACGATTTATCCATATTGTGTGTTTTTTTTTGTATCATTAGGTCTAGCTTTATTGGTGTTTTCATGTGTACATCTTTTGGCATCAAATAAAGTAATGTCACTTACACCTACAAGGTGAAGTTCTAAGTTGAACAATACTATTTCTAATCATATTTATATTCCTTTGACTCAAATTCATGTGTGTTTGCAAAAATATCGGCAATTTCTAATGACATTGATTCTTATTCTCCAGTTTATGAAAATATAGATAATGCCTAGATGATATTAAACACGAAAAATGTCATTGATTTTTCTACATTTACACAAAATGTTGTGCATACAATTAAATTTAATAGTTATAATGTACATGTTCTATTTTTTATGAGATTGATGGAGCTGCATTTAGATAATACATTAGATTGCATCCTCAAATGGTTGATGTAATGATAGATGTGAGTAAAAGTGAATAGAAAAATAGCTAAGGAAACTGAACATAAGGAGACACATAATGAAGGTTTTGTTGCTCCTTATTTACCTTCTAGAGAATCGCATTCTAAATTATGTATTTATATAGATGCAACCATTTCTCATACTTGGGGTTCTACAAAACTCTTACAAAAATATAACGCATAACACACAAGACACTTCTTACATGGTATATCACTCATAGACAAAAGAATCTCTTATAACAAAAACTTGGAAAAATAAAAATAAAAAACTTACCTTGACATGGACAGTGGATTTGAAGGTAAAGGTTATTTTTTGTGTCATCATGTGTAATGTGTGCAGAGCACATGTTTTTTGGTTTGCATCGATTTTGCAGGGTTACGGCCATAAGGGTTACATCCATAACACTTATTGTTATAACACTTGCGATTGTAAGTGTTATGCCACAATTGCCCAGTGGGAACCTAATGGCACACACATGTCATCAAAAATTCCCTCATATCCTATTTTTAAATTTCTACCACATAAGTGCCACTTTGGCACTTCGAAAAAGGAGTTTTATCCCAATTGTTTTTTTTTAATATGGGTTTTGTAGCTACCGTTCCGTAGTATATAAAAAAATTATAATTCAAATATTTATTTTCTATTTTTTTAAATCAATGGCATAGGTGTTGTTTTTCATTTTCACTCAAATTTTTAAACATACAATTAAAAAGATAAATATTTTTTTTTGAATTTTTAAAAAAACTTGCGCTATTAAAAAGTGATCTTAACACAACCCTATATTGTTTTCTAACTATACAACTTCCAATTTTAAGATATTGAGTGCGAGACAAAAAAAAATAGTTAACTTTGCATAAGTTTTGTTTAAATAATTACATTTTATCAAAAAATTATTTTAAAAAATTGTGCTACAACATTGAAAATCTAACGTCTACAAAAAATCTTGTTCTAATAATTATATCTCATTATTATACATGTGTGTGTGAATTTATCACTCAATGTGCTAGTTTGCATTAAATAAACTAGTGGGTTACACAAAAAATACAAACAAGAATATTTAAGTTTTTTAAATTTTTTTAAAAATATATAATAGTATTCTACACTCAAAATCCTTCATTTCGTGTATTTACCCTATTGTAAAATTTTAAACTAATGTATTGAACTTATCATCACTCAAACTTGCATAAAGTCTCATTTTTGAGAAAATGCATGTCACTTCTCTATATAAAAGTGGGTCACATGTTTGTGCACTCGCCCTTATACCAATAATGTTAATGGTGTCAATCTTATTTGGCCATTTTGAAGTGTAAATAGGAAAAGTCTTTAACTAATTTCACTTAGCAAATACCTGATTCAATTGTGAATAAACTTTTATGATAAATTTGTTAATTAATGTAAAACCCTTCAACATTTAATAGTGTATTATAAAGTTAACATGTACATCTTGAAATCGATATTTTTTTAATAAATATATTTAAGATAATATATTAATTTTGATTTTAATATATATATATATATATATAATAAAAAATATAATTATTTATATTAATTGACTGGAACTATTAATCGATGTCTATGCAAGATGGACTAATAAACATTTTAAAAAGAAATTTATTGTTACAAACTAAACAATGCAAGATCTAGAAGAGCTTCACTATTGAATTTATTGAACAAGCAAGATCTTGATAGAACATTCACTAACAACCTAATTCACTACTAAGATCTTAAAATGGTCATACAAATAAATTCTCAAGCAAGCAACAAGGATTGGTCTCCTATAATGAAGACTTATGTAGTCAATGAATGCCAAAAGATGAAATTGCTCAATGGAGAAGAATTATAAGAAGATGAGAATTTTTTTCATCTCTTGAGCAACCTCATCTACAATTTGCATCAAAATTGTGCATAAATTATGCATCCATTTCCATGGTGATTCCCCAAATTAAGCCAGTCACAAAATTTCCATACCAAATCCTACTCAAGAAAACCCTACACAGACCACATGTTGCTATTTGACAACCTAATTTTATCAATATTATATGTTTGGCTAGTGTAAATGGACAAATAAATGCTCCCAAATGCACTTGCTACTACTTGTAATTTATGAGATAAAATTTTGAACATAAAAAAATTGACCCTAGAATGATGAAGGAAATAATGTGGGAAGCGTACCATTAACCCAAATATAACTTACATTTATAATGGTGTAAGCTCTATAATATAAGTATATATTTTATTATTATTGTTTTCCACAATCATTCAACTATATTACCAAAATCTAACATGTCTCTTAAAATTCTAGGATCTTATACCAACCAAAATGATATGATCTAATTTCTAGAATTAGGATTTAAAATACAATAAATTAAATTAAGTTATACCAAAACATTATGATTTGAATATTTAAACAATTAAAAAGAAAGGTTGTTTAAATATAAATATTGGAATACATAAGATATGATTCTTCTTGAAAAAGGCCTGCATTTTCTCTTATGATCCCAAAGCCAAGTCCTTTAAGTAATGGCCAAGATGAAGAAAATAATCCACACAAACACACCTTGCACTGGCCAAGACATTGTACCCTTGTTTGGACACATCATGTGTGCCCTTTTACCACCCACTTACTCCCTTTTCCTTTTCATACAAGAGCTTCAAAACTATTCTCCTTCATTTTCTCAAGTTTTTCTTCTTTAAAAAAACCATTCGTATCCTTTATTCCATCTCTCAAGTGTTTCCACTATTAGTTATGCTAATCAACGGGTGGTTACAATGGATGTCCTCTTATACCTCTTTTATTTATATAATTTTTTAATACAATTCATATATCATCAAGTTCCATAATAAATCTAAGTTGTTCCTTTCGAATTTTCATTCTTTTGCATATAATCTTGAGTAATTTAGTTCATTATTGAAACAATTCCACATAATATTTAACTATGAGTAAATAGTCACATAACAATCTCGATCCTCTCAATAAGATCCCAATAAATGTATCTAAAAGCATTAGCACTACAAGACAATGAGTGAGGCATATCCTTAGAAAGGTGTAACCAAGAAATAGGCTTCATACTAAAAGATGGTCTAAAAAATTGGACCCTAAAGTAAGTGATAGTCAATCTAATCTCCAAATGTTTCCCTTTGTAGAGGAACTCGAACAAGGGAAGAAAGCATTTGGAGGTGTTGAATATCATGACCTTAGTTTTCCTAAGTTTGACCACCAATTGATGAAGTTCATGAAAACAAGTAAGGACATCAAATTATATTTGTAAACCATCACTTGAGTAATAGAGGCAAACATCGTTATCATCAAAAAGATGTATGGCTATCACCACACCATGTAAAATGCTACAATCATTTGCATGGGTATGTTGAAGAAACTCCTCAAGATCATCAATGGAAATGTTAAAGAGGGTTAAGTGGGAGAGGGAATCTTTTCTTAACCCAAATGTTACTCTTCACAAAACTAGAAAGAATGCAAGAAGTATGAAACCGCTCAACAATTGTTTGATATATCCTCCAAGTAGCAATAATAAGAGAATATAGAACACCTACATCAAACAACTTCTAGGAAAGAAAATGTCATAAAACTGAGTCAACGGCCTTCTGAAGTCTCCTAAACAAAAACATACTTCAAAATGCTGACAACAAGCCTCCTCTGCGATAGCCTAAAGAGTAAAGATGTGGTTAATAATTTGGTATTCTCTCATGAATTCGGCATGCTCCCTCTTCAAGACTACCTCTTTCCAAGTGCTTTGAAAGTTTCATGTCTAACTCTATGACGTCAAGTTTGAAAAATGTATGACCATTGATAATGGTCATGTAGTTGTTAGGGTTGGAGTTATCCCATGACTTATGAACGGGATGAATTGTGTGTTGGCACCAAGAACGAGGAATACTCAAGAAAAAACCACATTAAAATGATTCTCCAATGGGGAGGCAAGATAATCCACACTATATTTGATGAAATTATCTTGAAGACCCTCTCAATATGTAGTTTGTTGGTACATAACCTTTGAATAGTCATTAGCACTATTTTGGAAGAGAAAATAATAAAAGATAGTGATGGAATGGAAACAATGAAAACAAGATGCCATGGGATGTTGTAAACAGAGCTATCATAGGAAACCTATGCTTATGGGATGATGTAAGAAACGGGAAAAATGAATATATACATGCCAATAAGGTGATGCCATAGTGGAAGGGGCCCTCTGAATGTAATGATTGGTTGTGTTTTCTTGAATGGTATTTCCTCTCCTCTTGTGTGTGTTGGTATTGAAATGTGTGCACCCTTGAAGTCCACTAAATATTTGAGGATTTGGGGTTATAAACAACACCAATGGGAATTTTCCCAAGGAGTGCTACCTTGTTTCCTTGGGACATGCCTCTAGAGAAGGTTGGTCCCTCAATTTATTTATCCTAGTGCTAACAACTACACTACAAACTAAGTTATTGATTCTCAAAATTATGGGTGAGAGGAACATTAAACTGAATCAAAAGAGGGGGATGCACCAAGATAGACTAGAATTATTTCCTTTTCGATGTAGAAAGGAGAACAAATACAAAGTTGAGAGGGAAGATAAATGTCAAAGATAAGTTTGAATCCAATAAAATCTTCACAACCCTGTAATTTGATACAATGAAATATAATTATGCAAGTGTAAACCAAACACAACGTGAAATGAAATAACAGAGAGGCGAGATCATAGAAGCATAAGCTAAAGGGCATAAATAAGCCACAATTAAAATCATGTTCATTATTTACAAGTATGCACAGTCTATTACAACAATTAAGAAGGCATTGTGAGCATTACACAACTATAACTCAAAGGTCTACAACATGATAAGGAGAGGATCCTTTCAAATAGAAACCAAGTAGCATTATATAGAGGGAGAGGAGAGAAGAGGGGATCTGGACAGGCCATGGAATATGTTATCCTATGTTTATCCAGTGTGAGAAGGATCCGGAAGCTCAAAGATGTCCAAAACAAAGAAAAACGCCCAAAATTGTCTTTGGGAGCATATTCCAAAGCTCATTCATGCTTTGGGCTCCAAGTAACCATTTCTTGTTTAACAAAACACTCCTCTCCATAATGCATTTTAGTGGGCCAAAAAGGAATAGTCTACCTCAAAAGCATTGTTGCAAAGCGAAGAGATCCATTTGGAATCATCTAAGAATATTTTGGGTTCCGTTTGATGGAAAGAACAAGTTGAAACCACCCAAAATTTTGTTACGGAGATCTCTTCACTCCCTCAACCATCCACTATGAAATTGCGCCCAAAATGAAGCTTTGATCAAGACCTTTCCACTAAAATATTGTGCAGGTGAAAAGAGTTTCTAGATAAAAGATATGAGAAAAAGAATAAGGCTTAGTTTGTGTTACAAAACTCGGATCCAAAATTGGTTGTGGACCATTGAATCAATTATTTGGTCATGAAGCAAACTTGAAAGGAACCTAAAATCACTCTAATCATGTATAAATTCTCAATAGGTTCCCAACGAGACCAATTTTGTCTCATTTGGTGAGATGGACCAAAATTTATGGCCACACGTCCATCTCTAATTGGATCTTAGACTCTCCTCTTTATTTTGTGGCTTTACTTTTCCTTTCCACAAATTTTAGGCTGCCACGGATTTTTACAATTTCACAAAGTTTTAGGCATCCATGGATTTTTAGGCTTTTGCGGAGTTTTAGGCTTCCATGCATTTTTAAGCTTTCACAGATTTTCCTTTTGCGTGGAATTTTATCTTTCCATGGAAATTTTCTCTTTGTGCAAAATTTCCTTTTTGCGTAGAATTTTCTTTTTTGCATCTTAATGCACAAACTGGTGAAGAACCTTTAGATCATATCAATGTAAGAAAATGTGACAAGTTTTGAGATGCAAGATGCAAAAAGTGAATCGATAACATTGATCAAGGCTCTCAAGTCTTTGTTTTGGCAACATATCTAGTGGCTTAGAGAGGCCATATGCTTGCTAGAGATCAATGGCGTTGTGTATCCATTGGGCATGGAGTCAGAATGTAACTTGAAAACTGATGTTGAAAACCTTAAAATTTTACTTGGACCTTGTCTAAGACATATCACTTGAACTCTGCTCTGAAACTGATCTTTAAATACCGGGTAGAACCTTGATTACACTGGAAAACTTCGCCAAAACCTCTAAGTTAACACCTTGACGCTCTATACCCAAATGAAAGATCCCTGAAACTAGAATTTTGATTAAATCGGACTAATCTAGCTTAGCATTGCTTGGAGCTTTGATCGATATGACTATGCACAAACTAAAATGAAGATCCAAAAAACTATGTACAAATGAGAAATCATACACATCTCAAGTGAAACATGCAGAGTGTGAATGATCACTTATTTTGCCACAATCAAACCTACCTACCCTACTCTTAACCAAGATCAAAACTAGCTAAACAAACCCACAAAACTGGTTGGGAGAAATAACTTCCCTTTTTGATGAATTTGGGCCATGAAATCAGAATTGCAACAAGGATGATCAATGATAAGAGTGTAAAATCATGCAACTTAAAGGTTTTTTGCTCAAAACATCAGTTGTAAATAAAACACACCTCTTGGTTTGTATTTTGTTTGGGTAGGTGTATTAGTTGATCCCTGGTATTTAGGATCTCTTCTTCGTGTTTTGAGGTGAACATGATAAGTGGCCACACTGATTGATAATCATATCTGGATAGGTTCCTAATAGGAAACCCAACTTTTGGAATCATAGGCCAAGGATTGTTTTCTTTGGTCTAATTTTTTTTCCCATGATCAAATCCATAAACATAGCTTGCAAACACCTCTTTTTTGTTTGAACGATCTTGTAAAGTGTTGATCTTTTCCCAAGTTGGTTTAGCAAGTGAAAACAAATCCAGATCACCATCCTCATTCCCGACACACACTATGAAGCTCTTAAATTCCTCAAGTACAAAGGAGAATTCATCTTTCATATGCCTTTCACATGCAAGACTTGGCACTTCAAACTCATCTTCATCCATCTATAGCTCATTTTGAACCTAATTGGCATCTAGGGGCATCTCTTCATTGGATTTAGATTGAATGATCACAACCCTTCCCTCTGATTAGGACGCAACCCTTCCCTCTAATATTTGAAATCAGAAAACACATCTTCCTAATCATAGTTGTAGCCTTCAAGGGTCTCAGTAGGGTTTTCTTTGCTTTTATTCTCAGGTTAATCGTCCTTTGCTCCAAGAACTCCTTTATCCTCATGACAAGGCTCATTCAAAACATCCTCAACTATAGATTTATAAATTAATAGTAGGGGCTTCTTTAAAGAATTCAGCTAAGGTTTCATCATCATCATATACATATTCATTCCAATCTAAAATGAACATCTTATGACTCTTAACAATGGAACGTACCTCAAATGGTCCTTATTCACTTAAACAAGGTGGACTATTGTATAACTTTTGAGGAAGTTGTTTGGTTTCAAACCCTGCGCTCCAAACTAATAAATTTTGCAGTTGTTCTTCTTTGATTGGCTCCTCCTCAAGGTGCTTTTCCAAGTGTGCTTGCACATTCTCTTATTCAGAAGGATGGGGAACATCCTAATTTGCCACCAAATGTTTAAATCCAAGCTTATCAAGGGTTGGCCATTCAAATGAATTGGTCTACTCATCATGGGCTACAAGATCTTTTTCATGAAGCCTTGTGGAACTAGGTAACACTTGGTTTGAGGGTGGGAGAGGGGTATGTTGTTGCAACTGGGAAGAATGGAAAGAGTTTTTAGTATGAAAATTCGGCTACTTCTGCATAGGTTTGAATGAGAGAAAGGGGATTTGGTTTTGAGAAGGAGAATAACTCTCATAGGGATCCAAGAAGTGACAAGCGACATATGCCTTGGTCTAAGAAGGATGTGTAGATTTAAGAGGTCGAAAGGGAGGATCAAAAGGATATGATACATAGTTACCCTATTGACAAGGCTGCCTAGGATCAAATCTCTTGGATTTTATCCTCTCCACTAGCTCTACCATTTTTTGTGATTTCTTAGCCATTGCTTGGAATTTTTGTTGAGGGCTATACCAACATGATAATAGATCACCCCCTAAATAGGGTTCTCTAAGAACACATTGATTAGCCACCAACTCTTCAATCAATTTGTCTGCTTTCTCCATGTCCTTCTCCATGTTCTAGATCTGAAATTGAAAATCAACATCAAAATTACCTCTAAATCAGTTGGAAGCACGCTCTTGTTCTTGTATAACACCGTAGTTAGTAGGATAAGCCAATGGATCAAAATGATTTGGTGGATATACAGATCCATCAAAATAGGGGTCATATTATGGTAATCTAGGAAATTTTGGACAAATTGATGGGGCTAAGGAGAATTTTGTTGTGCATAGTGTGGAAATGAATTCCAAGTGGGAAATGGTGTATTCATGTATGGGAAACCTCATGAGACAATAGGGGATTGAATAGGAAATGAAAAAGGAAAAATTAAATTGATCTGCAAATGAGAGGACTATATCCTTTGGGTCAGTGGAGTCGCTAAGTGCTTGGGTGTTATGGTTCACAAACAAAATAAGTCAAGGACACACCAAATTTTAGCTATAAATTAAGAAAACCATGCATCCTTGTTTATAAAATTAGTTATTTTTAAAACAAGAACACACATAAGTCCCACCAGGCGTGCCAAAAAAAATTTGGTGTTAAAATGTGGTGCACCCTTGAAGTCCACCAAACATTTTGAGGATTTGACATTCTCAACAACAATGGGTATGTCTCCAAGTTGTGGGACCTTGCTTCCTTAGGGACATACTTCCATAGAAGGTCAGTTTCTCAATCTATTTATCTTGGTGCTAACAACTAAAATACAAACGAAGCTATCGATTCTCAAATATATGAGTGAGAGGAACATTTAACTGGAATAAAAGAGGGTGGTGCACCAAGATAGAATGGACCTCTCTCCTTACGGAAGAAGAATGGAGGGCAAATACAAAGCTGAGAGGGTAGATAAATGTCACAGGAAACTTTGCATCCAATCAAGTTGTACTTCCCTGCAATTTGACACATTGAAACAAAATTATGCAAGTACAACCCATACACAACATGAAAAGAAAGAACAGAGAGGCAAGAGCATAGAAACATAAGACATAAGGCAAAAATAAGCCACAATTAAACATCATATTCATGTTTTTAAAAGTATATATAGTCTGTTACAATCCATTAAGAAGACATTAGGAGCATTACACAACTCTAACTCGGAGGTTTTGCAACATGATAAGGAGAGGATCCTTTCATATAGAAACTAAGTTGCATTCTATAGAGGGAGAGGAGAGGGAGAGGAGAGGGGATTTGGAGATTCCATGGAAGATGATATCCCATGTTTAACCATTGGAAGAAGGATTTGGAAGCTCAAAGATGTCCAAAAATGAAAAAAAAAAACAAAACTTCCTCGGGTAGCATATTTCAAAGATCATTCATGCCTTGGGCTCCATGCAACCCATTTCTTGTTAAACAACTCACTCCACTCTCCCCTCATGCATTTTGGTGGGCCAAAAAGGAATATGTCGCATCAAAAGCATCATTACAAAGCGAAGAGATCCATTTGGACACATCTGAAAATATTGTGTGCCATTTGATGGAAAGAAACAGTTGAAACCGCCTAAAATTATGTCACTAAGATCTCTTCACTCCCCTCAACCATCCTCTAAAATTGTGCCCAAAATGAAGCTTTGATCAAGACCTTTCCAATTGACATATCGTGTAGATGAAAAGAGTATTCTATATCAAAAGATATGAGCAAAAATATAAGGCCCAGTTCCATGTTACAAAACTCTTATCTGAAAATGGTTGTGGGCCCTTGAATCAATTATTTGGTCACAAAACAAGCTTAAAAGGGACCCCAACACCACTTTAATCATGTAGAGCTCCTGAAGGGCTTTCCAACAAGACCAATTTTGTCTCATTTACTGACCGAAATCAAAAGGTTATGGTCATTTGAAGATTTTCTGGTTGTTTAACGCAGTTGATGACCACAGGGTTGTCAAATTTAACCTTCACTTTTGCCTCACGTCCATCTCTAACTAGATCTTGGATTCTCTTCTCTTTTTTTTCGGCTTTACTTTTCCTTTCCACATAGTTTAGGCTTCCACAAAATTTTTAGGCTTCCGTGGAGTTTTAGGCATCCGCAGATTTTTAGGCTTCCATTAAGTTTTAGGCTTTCTGGCTTCCGCAGAGTTTTAACTTTCCGAAAAAAATTAGGCTCCCAAAGATTTTATCTTTGCTTGAAATTTTCTCTTTCTACAAAATTTTCCTTTTTGCACCTTAATGCTCAAACTGATGAAGAACCCTAATCAAATCAATGTAAGAAAATGCGACGAGTTCTAAGATGTCAAGGTGCAAAAAGTAAATGAATAACATTGACTAAGTCTCTCAAATCTTTGTTGTTACAATTAGTGGCCTAAAACAAGCAGGGGTGCTTATTTTGGCAACAGTGTGACTTTATAATCCAAACAAAATTCATTCATTGTCTCTAAATAGATGTTTTACTACCCTAAATCAAATATGCCTCTTAAGTGCATCATGAAATTGCTTCTACAATTAAATTATTCATTATAATTCAATAAAAAATATAAAATCAAGAGAGAATTTTGTTATGGCAATTACTTCTAATTCCATCAAGACACCTCATATGCCAATTTTAACTCTAATTAACTCAATTTTCTTTCTAAAAATTACCACGAAGCATGGCATAATAAAATATCATTTTGTAAAGACCTTACATTGCATCATGTTTTCTATAGATACATGGAGTTAAGGCCAACTTGTGTTTGACAATCTTCTAAGGTTTTGCATCTTGACAATCTTCAATTTTAAGGCCAATATGTCAATAAAGTCTTAAATGCATGGAATTGGCAATTTATGTTGAGTTTCCTTTATTGACAAGGAGAAACCCACATTTACAATGTTCAGACCTTTACCAACCACCATGTATTGGTGTGAGAACATATTGCAAATTTTATGGTCGTGAAGAACAAATCAACATGTACACACAATGGGAATTGTGAAAGACATTATTGAATTCGTAGTAGTTAGAGCCCGCTCAAAACATGGGACCATTTTGCATCAACGCTCTAGTGAAAGTTAAACCATGTTTAAACACTTGTATCGAGTGAATGATTTCATTAAGATTGCAACCAATCTCTCCAAGATTATAAAAAGGAATTTTATAACTTGGCTCTTTAATTGGCAATTCACAAGAAGCCCAAAAAAACTTGTTAAGATCAGAAGGTTTCAAAGGATCTACTTAGACAAGCAATTGTGGTTTGTAACCATTATTAAGACTTAAGTGAATCCATACAATATTCTTAACCAACTTTATTTAAATTTCACTACAATTGCTTGCTGCAATGTGACCATTTCAACTTGATAAATTAACAAGGTTGTGGTTAAAATGATTTTTTTTTGTTTCTCTTTCGAGGATTGTATGAATAATCTAAAAATAAGGGCAATGGACCTTCTACATATATCTGATGTAGGATTTAAGGTTACATTAGGGCTCTAAATAGGGTTAACTAATATGTCATAGTAAAAATGATTCCAAGAATTTTTAGAGGCGGACATTGAAAAACTTTAGTAAGGTGCTCAAATTATTAAGGGTATTAAAGTAATGCGGATAACTCTTGGTCCCAAATCCTGTATAGTTGTGTGCAACCCATGCATGATTATCTAAAGTTTACTTAAACACAAACATAGGATTCACAAACATTGACTTCCAACAGTCATTTCATTTTTGCAGAATTCAACTTCAGTTGATATTCATAATAGCCCCAAAGCTACTTATTCTTTAAATGGGTAGGTAATAAGTAACTGGTTAGTTATATCGACAATTTGTAAATTCATAAATGCAAGGGTACTCAATCTAAACATATCCAGAAATGGAAGTTGACAGAATGTAGACATCCCGTGGAAGTAACCAATTAAATCCTTTTATGCAAAGGATAATCCGCGGTGAAACTGTTTTTTCTTTTGCTCTCTTGGAACATTTTTATATTGCTGGACTGGTATTTCCAACACAAATAAGAATGAAAATTGCCAATGAAATATAAGGGGTGCCCACACCAAGAATTATTCATTTTGAAGCTATGACAATTATGAATTTCAGTTAACAACTATATAGTAATTACAGTTGTAGGTCAACTGCAGAATTAATTACAATGGTTTACTCTCATGCTTGCTCAGTCTTGAGTAAAATATAACAGAAAATTTACACAATATGCCTGTGTGACCACTAACATCTAATGTATATCCTGTGTCAAATTGTTCGTAGATACTCATTCGCATCTGAATTCAATCCCAGAGTTGTTGGAATTCAAAATTTTCCCTTTATAGGTACTTCCTAAATGTTCATACTTGCAATGGATATGCATGTCTGGTTATCATTGCAACTAAACGTATTTGACGCAATGAACATCGAAACAATATCAGATACATCTTTCTTTGAGAGACAAAAATGGAAAGAATAACTACTGGTGGTATAAATAATGAACACTTCTATGAATACACCAACTGAAAGAAACATGACTACTGTACAATGGAAGAACATTGCATTCCTTTGTTCCCATTTTTTTGCAAAAATACAAGGGAACAAAGAATTATAATGAATGGAAACTAAAAATGGGAAAAATACTTTGCTTGTCCACAGTCAATTGCAATATGTTGGAACCATTAGGGACAGAATATAGTTGCCAAGCCTTTCTCAACTGTCACTTGAATGGGAGGACCATATGACATGAGATGGGCACGGTTGTCTCCAGATGATCCTTTGCTCTTAGCCAAGACTTCACCGTCTACATCAATGATTCCTCCTTGTACGGAGCTTCCTGTACGTTCACCTGGTGACAGACGAAATGCTTTAACCTACAAAGAAATAAATACAATCATCGTCAGATATAACATTTATGCAAACTTCATCAAATTAAGAAAGAGAAAAGGGAAGATATTGATATGTATGGAAATCAAATGTGTACTAGAGAACCAAGGATACTAGGCTGAATAGAGCTTTACCAAATTTGAAATAGCCATTTAAATACATACAGGACAGAACATACATGAGACCTTCAGACAATTTTCATTGTTGGGTTGGCAAATCAATATAACTTAAGCATCGCCAAAAAAATTCATTTCATGCATTTTAATTATATGATGAAATCTTCCGAAAACACTCATTGAATGCTACCAGTATCAACCACCAGCCTAAAAGTTGAATTTCCAACTTTGTCCTATGCGCAAGGAATGTCGAACTTGTTCTTTTGTATGTGCAGGTATATTTGGTAGTCATGTTTGTTATCTCCAGCTGTTCACCTACTGTATCAAAAGGAGGCTGGTTTTTGTTCCAGCTTGCACCTGTGAACAGAAAGTATGGTGTTAAGATGTTTTCATGTTGTAAACAACACTGATATCGAAGAAGTTTTCTGCACCTTGAAGCATTCTATTTCTTCGACATCTTGCTCACTCTCCAAAAGGCAAAAATCTTGTTCTATGAGTTAATATGCTTTTTCCCTCACAATGAAAACTTGATACTCCATCTTTCAAGTTCCAATCACAGGCAACATTTCTCTTGTTTCAAAAAAAATTATATTACATACTGTTGCACTGCAGAAACACCATATGTTTCTAAAATTTGATTTTTTTTGTAAGACTTCATACAACACATTTTATTTAGTAGCAATCTGTTCAACATAATAAATTGCCCAGCATGGACAATATCAAGCCAAAAGGGTGGGCAAATCCATTGGGGTGTGCAAACTATGGATCATCTTTCACTCAAGTGTTCATTGCCAATTAAAATATGGCAAGTATTCACTGGGTATTTTTATTCCACATGGGTTTCACCAACCATCTTCTCCCAGCTCAATTATAATTGATGCCCTTTCAACCCCAATTGTAGAATCTGTAAGTTTCTTCACAAATTAACACCCTCTTTGAACTGCTGGGAGATATGGCTAGAGATCAACAACGGGAATTTTTAAAAAACGGCCTCTTCAGGTTCAGCTATTATTAACAGGATACACTCAAATATTCTATCCATGCTCAAACCATCATCGCCTGTCAGAAAACACACTGCCGAAATGTGGAAAAGGGCAATATTCAACAACTAGAGATTTCAGTGCCAAGATTCCCATCAGACTTTCAAGGTTTTTACTTGGGACAAACGGCAGCCTCCCACTCCACCGTTCATCAAACAAAACTTTGACAGATCCAGTCTGGGGAATCTAGGTCAGGCTGGGGCAGAAGTATTGCAAAAAACATGTGATCAAATCCTTGAAACCACACGGAATATTTGGGAACAAATACAAATAATTTTGCTGAAGCATGGGCTCTTATGCATGGTTTGGAAATAGACAATTTCCACAACATAACCTACATTGACATTGAGAGATTCTAAATTCATTCTGAAAACTACAGAGACATGGCATCCTGCTCCAAAAAAAATCCACATAGAAATTACCACCCGAACTGTGCTACCCCTGCTGCAGTGTAATACACAATCTCTGAGAACCTCCAATTTGGTGATTTTCATCTTAACCATGTTAGGTCACCTAATAAAAATGTGACTTGCATAGAAAGATTAGCCATGTCAATAAGGTGAGAAACACAGGGAATTAAAATTGTCAAGGCAATGATATACCAAATGCATGTCCAAATGAATAGTGCACCGCAATTATCTAATCTCCTATTAGCCCATAATAGAGCCGCAACAGGGGCATCCATCACACATGCCCTAGTCAGGCATATAGAGTTTTGTACAGACCAAAAGGGAATACAATTGGATGCAGAGGAATTTATGCTGCACAACCATCAGATTAGGGTCCACCCGTGCACCAGATTCACTAAGAACACTGGTGCCACGAAATCAATTCAGACCGACCATGGTCGGCGGTCTTATCATGATATATCAAATAACACACGAGCTGGATTGTGACCGTTCTCTTGCCGTTTTTACTCCATCCATTCAGTGCGTCAATGCACATCTGTCAGATCTTCTGACCAGAAATGCTCTCCATGTAGCAGAAGAAATAGAAAGAGTGCTTTCAGAGAGCACACTGGTGGACGGATGGGTAGGTAGAAACTAAACAAGAATTACAGATATTTCAACATTAAGTCTCATTAGACACAACAGTGCATACAGTGCAAAGACTGCATTTCTCTCTTCTCTAGAACCCCCTTGCTGAACGGGGGGATTATTCTGATAAACTCTCTGAGTCAAATTCCCTGTAGCAGTAGGGACGCTTCCTTTCTTTTCGCAATGCTCACTAAACCATGTGCAAGCAAGTATTTGATCAGACAATTTCTCACGACAAAGAGAGGTGTTCATCTGCATCTTGCTTCATATGGTGGTCTCTCCGTCTGGATAAAGTACTAATTTTTTACTCACACTTCTTCCCCTCATCAGTCACTACTTCCCACACCCATCAGAATATCCCCTTATTCTCTGCCATGCCAAATATTCTCACAGCAGACTACCATCTTTCCTCATATTAGTTAATTCTGACATGGCAATCCCTCGAAGAAGGCCAACCCAGCCCTTCACTGTATAAATAGTAAATACCAACTTCCCTCCTGTTTTTAACCATCACCATCCTAATAACAATTTCGGATTTTCTATAGGTTGCCATTATAACAGCAAATGGAGAAAAAAACATGGATCTCAGAGAGACTTTCATTTTAGAAGACACGTGGCTTCCACTGATCATAAAAAGTTGATGCCCTTTGAGGATACTATATTCAAGATTCAAAGGGGAGCAAAGGTAATACACCATGCCATCTCATTGTTGAAGTGTAGATGCTGGGAAACTAGAGCCTTGCTCACAATTTTAATACTTGTATGTCCAGACTTGCCCTTCAAATTCTATCTGCTAGTATCCAGGAACAGGATCCTTGTTTGAGAGGTGCTCCGAAATATTACCATATTCCATTTCTGCCATGAAAGATCATGAACCACTGTGGGTAACAATGTTCTCGTCCTCTGCTTGGGTGATTCATTACAACTACGTGGAGATACAAGCAGAATGTCCAATGCGAGCCTCCTCCCCATTTTTAACCCAGGCAATCAGGTCCATCACGAAATCCATCTTCCCTCTAGGTCCGATGGCAAAGAGATCCCATACTCACCTCAAAGACCTGCTGTTACAGATTCTGGCAAAGGAAGCCTTATCTGGCCTCCCATAACCTCATATGCATCATCCAACCTGCAATAAGACATTTGACAGGGAAAATTGGATGTGGGAGATAGCCCAGGCTCTTTGAAAACAGGCAACCATCTTATGGATGAGAAAGCAAAGCTGCCAAGCATAAGGGACTATACATTGCTCTCGCCATGAGTTAGGACTAAGCTTCCACATTATGAAGGCTAAATATGTAGATAATCGTACATTTTCTATGTTTTTGTATTTTCCTGTTCCAGGATCACAGGATAAAAGATTAACACTGTTATTAGTCCGCTGAATAATTGTTTTTTTCCTATGTTGCCAGGATACGGGCACGGGTCCGATACGCGGATACGTCGATTTTAAAAAAACCTTGGGTATGATACATCTTGGATACGTCCATATATATATATATATATATATATATATATATACTCATTTTTAATCCATAAGAAATACAAAACTTGAAAATTATACTACGATAGATGTTCAAAACATTCAATATACTTAAGATTATACATTTTCTATGATATACGAATATTGTGTTCCTTTGTGTTTCATCCATTTCCTTTGAGATTAATTTTCGTGTTGCAATGGTGGCCATAAAAGATGTATATAGGGAGCTCCTAAAGGACCTATTTAATGAGATTGACTCTAACCTGCCAATGATAACTAAAGACTTCAGTCCAATGGTTGGTTCTTGCATTCATATTATCCAAAATCACCTTCTAATCCTCCTTAAGCATGCAGGAAGGAGTCAATGCTGTGCCTTGATTGTTTCTAGGAAAGGATGCTCTTTGAAACTTTAAGCTATCCAATTTGAGGTTCCAAATTTTTCTATTAGTATTGAAGCTCACCTGAGATTGATCTCATAAATAACTTGTACCGAGGCTTAGATATATGTCCAAATTTCTATGAATAGCTTCTTCCCTTGCCCAATTGCAATGATCCCAAATAATTATGTCAAACATTCTTGATATCCTTTGAATATTTTCTCTTCAATAAACTAGAGGAATTTTAAATAATCTCCAGGTTTCCTTGTGGTTGCCATGCCCTCCTGGTCTAGTCAATAAACCTGAAGTTTGTTTGAGTCAAAATAAAATAAAATTAAACTTTTTTAGAGCCCCACCACTGCCCAACCCTGCAGGTACCTCCCGGGTATGTCGCAGTACATACTGGGATGTACCTGGGATGTATCAGTACCATACCCGGGACATATCCATACCGTGTACGTATCCAAGGGGTACAGGAGGGTGGTGGGCGAGCCCTGGTAACATAATTTGTTTCTGACGGGATCGCATTCCAGGATTAACTGCTTGAGTTGTTTCTAACCTGGCAGTCAGTTTTCAGCTCATTGAATATTGTAACAGCTTCTAATTTCTAATATTGACCATATAAAAAAAAGTGACAACAGTCATAGTAAAGAGATGAATGATTACACTCATTTCCAATAGGAGGCTGTTATGGCCACTAGAAATAGAATGTGTGAAAACAATTAAGGCAGCCTCTGGTATGAGCTCAAATGGAGGGTTGAGGGGCAAAGAGTAGTCTAAACTTAAATCGCTTTTGAAGAAAAAATTATTATAAAACCCAATGCAGTCATCCCACTCAACCATAAAGCTACATGTTTCTCTCCTTGAGTCGAAGGAATGCTGGAGGACTGTTCTTAGAATTTTGCATTTGGTGTCTACTCCAACTGGGGACAGTAGATGGATCCTTTGGTGAGAGGCACCCGTTGTTCACACAAAATTTCATAGCTGATGGCATTCAATGATTGTTAGAGCACGGAAGGAAAACAAAAGAAAGTTTGTTTCAAACTTCAACAAGCTAGACAAGCTTTGTAAATGGATCCTTCAGTGAAATGAATCAAAAAATAGCCAGTAAGCTCAAAGCTCAGACCAGAAAATTTGAATATAAACTTAGATGTATTAGAATAAGGGAACGCATTCACTAGACTCTTGTTTCTTTCTAAATTCTGTTTTCAGATTTTAAAAAGAAAACACAACATAGAACAAGTTCTACTTGTCAGACCCTAACAAAAATATTTAAGAAGATAAGCATCAAAATGGAAGAAATTTCAACAGCATCATCAAAGGATTCTTACGTCAATGGGTTCTGATCCTTTGAAAAGCACTTCTATAGAGCTTTTCAAGTAAGTTGTTCCCACCTAAGTAGATAGTTATAGGAGGGAGTTTCTTTCTCGGTAGTTAAGAGTTGGATGAGTTGGAGGCAGCAATGAAGGATTTGAAGAATGACAAAACTCCAGGACTTGATTATCTACCCTTCCTGTCTTGGGAGGTAGAGTTGGATGAGTTGAAGAAAGCTATGAAGGACCTAAAAATTACAAGTCTCTGGGCACTAATTGTTTTCTGCTTGAATTTTACAATAAAATGTAGCATATAATCACATAATATCTAAAACTATGCCTAGAATCTACCAAAAGTGGAATTATAGGTGAGTTATTCAATATGGGCATTATCAAGCTCATCCCTTAAGAACCCAAAACGAAAGTGGTAGGCGGATGGTGCGCCATTACATTCAATGTTTCTTATAAAATTCTGGCAAAAACTTGTTAGGAGAATTAATTGATTGGTGTTGGAACACTTAGAAAGAAAGACAGAAATTATACTATGTCCACAAATGACCAAAGGAGCTCAATGGGACTTGATAATACACCCAACTACAATAGGAAGTGCTAGGGTGAAAGGACCCTGGGAACCACTGGGAACCAGGACCAACGGGATAAAAGAGAAACAAAAACACTGAACGTGAACGTGAACGTGGGGTAAACTCAATGCAATTAACTCCCAACCCATGTATAGGATGACAATGCAAATAGCCAGATCCATATCACTATGAAAGGCCAAAGCAGGCTCTAAAAATGCTCCACATGGAATGTCTTGGGCTGAAGCGGCTAGTTTGGGTAATCCTAAGAGGAAACAAAGCACTCCCCTTAGAATCCCTCCTAACATCCAAGGTTGAAGAAGAAGCCCCCGTGGCAGGTAGCAATGAAGCTTGTAAGGCATGTTTTCCTCCGCAGCCCAAAAGGCGGTCACAAAGAAGCATAATTATGATGCTAGAGGAGCATAACCATGATGCCAAGTAGGAGCGAAACCCAATTGTCAAGAGCTACTGCATTGGGGCACCACTGTGAAGCAGAGATGAGCGTCACCTCACTGACCTACCCTACTCAATTTGTGATGCATTAGTATTAAAAAGGCACTAAATGCCACCAACCTCTATAAGGGGTTGAAAGAATGTAATGTCCCCAAATGGACATATTTCACCCTCAAACATAATAGCGACAAATCCCAACCAAAAATGACAGATTATAGAAGATATACAGAATTTTGAAAAAGCAGATCTGAATTTATATAGAAAAATGTGACTTGCATAGAGGATGCAATTCATTCAAAACTGAAGCAAAATCACTCTTTTATCTTCAAAAACAAACCAGCTGATTTTATTATTGCAAATACACAATAAAGGTACCAGATTGGAACCCAATTGAAGGCCGAAATATATATTACAAATCTGCAGTTGCACCCTTCACAGACAGCTGAAAACACAAAGTCCTTGGCCCAAAAATTGCATAAGGTGGCTGATTTATTATCCAAAAATCCGAGTTATGAACAACTCAAATCTGATCATAAATAGTTCTAAAACACTCCAATCAACTCTCTATATGGGTCGCTCCACCATGAACAACCAGGAAATTAAAGGGGAATCTCAGCAACAATTATTCTCCTTCAAACCCTTGCCTAGATCTGCAAAATAAAGCCTTCACACACTGCTGGAAAACTGAAGTAGACCTCTGAAAATCAGTAGAAACCCCTGAGGAGCCTTCCTCTCAAAAGAAAGAAGAGTTTTTGTTCTTCTTTTTAAGCTTAAAGAGGGTTTTTGTCCTTTAGAGCTAATTTCAAAGGGTTTTTGTCCTTTGGAGTTGTTATGCAAAGCTTACAAAGCTCACACAAAATTCAGAATTTTCATAAAATGAAAGAAATCTTTTTCCAAGCAAGTCGACTTGCTTTTATAACAAGTCTTGGCCTTGTAGCCACCCACAACCACCAATCATCTATCTTTTCCTTCATTTAATTCTTTTTTTGCCTTTTTCCCCTCTCCTACATGGGTAGCATTTTCTCCTAGGGGGAACTTTAAAACATAAAGTAACTTTCCCTTTTATTTTATTATTTAGTCATTAATAAATTAATATAAGTGCTTTTGATAAAATTTGTTTTTATGCGCTTTATAATTAATTCACTAAGACTAAGTTTTCATTTTATTGACCCCTTAGCTGTTAGGAAACAAAATTGGGATAAGGGTCTTTGACTTGTTATGTTAGAGAAAGGGACATTTCAAAGAATAAAGTGATCAGCCTAGGAGATCTAGGGGCACTAGGGGCTCCATGTAGGGACTTGTGTCGAAGGGTGACAACCTCTCAAAGAAAAAGAGCCAAGTACTGTTGATCCAACTACCGAAAGAAAGTGGATAGAGAATTTTCCTAGTCTTTGTAAAGACAATAATATCTCCCCCAAATCTCATAATAGATGAGGCATCTGAAAAATGAAGTGCCCCTCTGTCTTCACCTCCTAAAGCGTGCAAAGACAACAAAAGTGATCCCCACATGGAATCTGATGATCAACCTCAACTCGCAACTAGTGTGAGCATACTCTCAATTGGTTGAGGATAAACCTCAAGTCATGAGACCAATGATGTTAGAGATACTCAGGTCAACGAATCACACCATCCACCACCAACAAGAAATGTTCAATGTAAAAGGCAAGCTTGGGGCATAGAGGCTAGGCGAAAAACACACTTGGACACTGCACTGAGGAACAATATGTTTGTAATGGATCATACATTAAACCATGAGAGTTTAGACCCTCTCAATACGAGCCCAACCAGTGGAACCTAGACTAGGTCCCCAAACCTCGGACTCACATAAAACTATACTTGATGATTGTATCGAAGAGGTGCATCTTGGAAGGGATATCCTAGAAGTGGGTCTTAAAGCATTGGCACTCCAAGAAAGAAAGGGAATCATATCCCCTTGCAAAGGTGTAACCAAGAGGCAGCCTTCACACTAAAGTCTGATCCGGAAAACTGGACCCCCAAGTAAGTGAGGACAAACCTTTATAAAGGAACTAGAACTGGGAAAGAGAACATTTTGGTGATGTTGAATATCATAAAGGGGAGGTTTAGTCTTGATAATTTTATTACAGCTTGAGAGGGAAATGAATGGGCTCATGAATTTGGTCAAAAGATCTCTTCTTGAAGATTCGGCAAGGCCTAAGATAGGATTGAATGGGACTTCATTATGAATATGTTGGATGATTGGGTTTTGGCTCATTTTTTCACATTATTGCGGCCTCTCTTTTCACAAGTTTCAGCAAGTGTTAGTGTGAATGGGACCATTTCAGAGCCTATCCATTTACAAAGGTCTCTTTGGCAAGGCTTCCCTCCAGCTCTATGTCTATATGTGGTAGCATTCGACAACTATTGTTAGTTGTTAAGGGTGGCTAGAGAGCAAGAACAAATTAAAGAAACCTTTCTTTTGTAAGGCAGCCAGCTACTTAATGTTTATTTTGCAGATGATTCCACTTTTAACTCCTAAGATGACAAAACAATAAAGTAAAGGCACTTTACTGAGTTCGGACTCATATTCTGATAGGAGCAGTGGGGAATGAGGAAAAAAAGTTAGTCATTATTGGTCAAGATAAGCCTCCAAGCTGAATTGAAAAATTGAAGCATATAACCCTAGGGAAAATCACCCATTATCTGGGCTTGGGTTTTCCTTTTGCGGTACAGCTCTCTATTGCCGATCAATGGCAATTGCCTAATTTGAAAAAGCACACAGATTTGGAAAAGTATCAACCTTCCTCTAGTTGGGAAAATGTCGACAGTCAAAAAAAATTATGCAGAGATACATACCTTTTGTCTTTACCCTTCCCAAGCAATGTATAAAAGGCAAGAGAAGGTGCTCAAAAAAATTGAGGCAAGCAAGGAGGGGTGAAAGGAATACCTTTGATGGCTTGAGAAATTTGCTTTCTTCTAAGAGATAAAAGGGACCTAGTGATTCCTTGCATAAAGTGCACAGGCCGATTCTTGCTAAAAAAATAGATCATAAGAGCAATGGATGGTGATGCTCATGGCATATTTTTCAAATATTCAAAAAATAACATCACCCATCATGGGTGTCATACCCATGGAATTCCTTTTTAGCTTTGCGACATAATTGTTGCCACCAAGGTGTTTCACCAAGGTTATCCCCGCACGAAAGAGCCTGGGTAGCCTAGCAACTAATAGCTAATTATGCTTGTTCACACCAGGAACCACGTGATGCTTGGGACCTTGCTTTGAGGCGTATATGTAAATTTTACTCTCCACATAGGCACCCTGGCCTCTTACAATATTTTGCTGGCAAAAGGATGGCAAGAAAGAACTTTTTGTTGGGGATCTCATCAGACTTATGAATTGAACCAATGGAAAACTTGGCATGATTTAAACCAAGCACAAAAGCTAAATAAGGCAGACAAATCAGCTGATCAAAAAATGCATATTACAGATTCATCTTTTTGAAATGTGGGTTCAAGGATCAGGTCCTAAACAGCAGCAATGGGAAGGCCTTCTACAACTATGAAACAAACATTTTATATGACCAAATGAGACTCTTCTACTATTGCACCATGGTTGAACAAGCAGTGGGGACTGAATGAAACAAACACTCGTTGGCTAAGAAGCTGCCAGACAATTTGGAAATCAAGGCCTTCATCAAGCATAGAGTTTTGGGGTGGCTGGCGCATTACCAATGTTTGGCAGTCAAATTAAGCATTCACAAGGTAAAGATCACAAAAACATTTATGCACAATATGTCGGAGAGAAGAGCCAATACACTATCTTCTCAAGATGTACTTCTTCCAAGTCTTTTTGGAAATGGTTTCAAGCTAAATTTCATTAGGTATTACTTTAGCCCTCTTACCTGGCAAGGTAAGCTCCTAGAAGACACTTGAATGATCAGCGTTATTTGCAGAAATTTTTGGCATACAATTTGGATGGTTGCCATTGGTTTTCTATGGACATGTTGTCCTGTGTTTTTGCATGGGCAAAATTCATCCGAAAACAAGACAACTATACCATAGTGTCAAAAATTTCATGTTATACCTCTCCAAGCACCCCCAGATCAACCTACCCCTCAGTGTTGAGTCCATTCTTGCCTTCCAAGAGTCCATCTGTGATGTCATCAATCCTCCCCTAGGTGATTTAGGAACAAACAGGGTCATTCAAGAATGTTGGAGCAATGGTTTTCAAAGTAAGTTTACAGGCATACTTAGAAGGGGCTTTCATTAGCTTTTCTAAGTTGGGTGCACTATCATCGGAGCGGAAGGGAAGACCAATATTCATCATGGAGGTGTATCTAGGAGCCAGGGACACCAAGGGACTGATTCAGGGAAAATCTAGAAAGAATCGAAGGTTTAGGAGCCAATTCACCGAAATCGGGTTTTGAGCCTAAAGGAGCTTGCGACAAAAAAGGACCTGAACTTCCAAACAAGATTTTGGGAGTTCCATAATGAGTTGCAAGCCCAACAAAGTACTAATGGAAAGCATTTTCAATACTCTACATGGTGTAAAAAAACGGGACACCTTGAAACCCTGTGTATTTTTCTAGGCAGCTCATTCTTCTAGTGCACAGCCCGTGGTCCCAAGAGAAAAGGATCCATTTTGAGGTGTTACAGTTGGAATCAAGCCTTGGGATCATCACCATTCTTCTCAAAAGGTCATTTGCATGCAAAATCATATAAAGAAGCGCCCGAAAACTCATCCGGGAGCTCAAGATATGGCCTTCACAAATCGGCTCTCAAGGTACAATCTTCGATACTTAGGCAATTTTTTTATGGGACACGTGGCATCACCAAGTTAAGGCGCATTTTCATGTCCCCTTTGTACCTTACCAAAGGGACATGAGGTGCACAAAATTGCGCCCTCCCCCCATTTAGCCTTATGGTCACCCATATGACCCAGTGCTCACCCTTTAGCCCCCTTTGACCAGTTTGACTTCCTCCACCTACTCCCGCATGCATGTCACTTCTCAAAAAAGGGCTAAGGCACATTTTTGTGCACCTATTGTCCCAAACCAGGGGGGCAATGGATACAAGAAAATGCGCCCTCCCCATTATTTCCACATGGTTTTTCATATGACCCAGTCTCAGCCCCTATGAGGAGAAGGCAGTCAAAATGTACCTAATCTTCGTCGGATGATTTCGGGAGCTTCGTAAGGAGTTAGGTCGCAAACAAGTACTCATTGGAAAGCTAAGAAGATCCTCTACATGATGGAACATTCAAATTTTTCAAAAAAAAACCTTGGCACTTTCCAGGGGAGTTTGTTTTGAGTGGGCACACTCAGTGGTTCCAAGAAAGAAGGTCACTTTTGAAGGAATTTCAAGAATAATCAGAAGCTAAAACCCATGTCATTTGTCTCAAAATGTCCTTTCCAATAAAAATCCTATAAGGAAGTTCCTAAAAAGACCTCGGGCAGCCCGAGATATGGTGTTTTCAAGTCTCTTCCCAATGTAGCATGTTTCGGCACTTAATCAAATTTTTGAAGGACACATGTCAAGATGAGGTGCATTTTCATGTACCCATTGCACCTTTCCAAAAGTACAAGAGGTGCAAAAAATTGCGCTCCCCCCCTTATTTTCCCATTCTTCATCATACGACCATCAGGAGACCTCCAGGTGCTTGTTTTTAGCTCCCTCCTCTATTCCTCCCAGCGAATGATTGATTGACACTTGGCAACACCAAGCTCAGGCGCATTTTTTTTGCACCCACAGTCCCCCAAACCAAAGGGACAATGGGGGGTACAAAAATATGCCCTACCCCCTCTCTCAATTTTCGAAAGCTCAAAACCAGAACTTGCGATTTTTCGCTCATTCTCCCGCCATCTCTCCATTTGCTGCCGAGACTCTATCAAAGTTTCCATCAAGTCTCCCTCCACCATTTCCATGATATACCCATTGCTACTATTTTCCCATGATCAGATGAAGAAAAACCACGGATTTTTGAAGGCTCCAAGCTGGTTCTTCGTTAGAATGACTCTGTAACCCGCAAAGCAGAAAATCTCCGTAACTTGAAGACCGGATGCATTGACATGGGTTTTTTTTGCAGTCTTCTAGTTTTTCAGAGGCCATGAAAATCCAAGCGAAATATTTCACAAACACACCCCGAAGTTTTTGCAACAAAGAAATCCCAGTTTCCCGTAGCGAAAATTTGGAAATTTAAAATCTCTCGCTCTTGACACCGGATTGAGTTGAAATTTCAGAGGTGCAATGAGAAGCAAAAACCCACATCAAAAAAATTTGTTTCGTCGAAAACCAAGGTCAAAAAACCCTCTTTCCAAAAATAGTAAGTCTTATGCCGGAAATACACGGGCACTTGCTATTTTTGGCAAGCAAACATAAAAGATAGTTTCGATAGAAGCAAAGTGCACAAAGGTGGTCTAGAGGAACATTCTCAGTGACCGGAGCCCAGAAAGGTAAAAAATTTCGTATACTAAAATAGTAAGTTTCCCATATGGGCAATGTTAACACTTACTAAAAACAGTAAGTTGCCGTTTTCCAAATGCAGTAAAGTGTCGAGAAAACATGGAGTTCAAGTTCACAGCAATGAAATCAGTCATTGCCCTCTCGGCAGAGTATGCAGGAGCAGGTGATAGTGAGGCCACTTACAACAAATCTCAACAGTGTCTTTCAACACTCATTTTCATGGTTTATGTTTGTCTGTGCAGATTGTGCGAGGTGGAGTTAGCGATCATTGTCATCAGACTATCCATGGGTGTGTGTTTCATCAATAACATTAAATCTAGCATAGCTCTCTCTCTCTCTCTCTCTCTCTCTCTCTCTCTCTCTCTCTCTCTCTCTCTCTCTCTCGGGGTTGCACTTTTTCATAATGTCTTTAATGTAATATTCACATTGTTATAAATTGGGATGGCTTCTCCATTCCAAATTTTGAAGACTTTCACTCTGTACCAATTGTGAATTGTAGTTATTGAGCTTTATATCAATGCACAAGGAATAAAAGCTATAGTTTCTTCCACTTTCTCTTTTTCCCTTGCTTTGTACAACTAGTGTAAATGTCAATTAAGGAATAGAATTTCTGCTTTCCAAGATGTATGAATGGGTGCAGCTTTGTATGCATGGTTTCTTCTCATCGTTGACACGATAAGCACGGTTGTTACAGGCATCTCGTGGATCTTCTATTTTCCTCTTTTATACACTTTGTAAGCCTATGGACGCAAGAACTTTGTATCTTTGATGGATGAATCTGAGAACTTGTTGTCTAGATTTGTCCATCTCACTAGATAGCTTCATTTTGTTTCCTCCATATTGAATGTTGAACTACTCCGGTTACTGGTTGTGAGCTCTGCAATCCTACTCACGGCAATAATCTTCCTTTCATAATTTCTCTCCTTTCCCCTCATCGCTGTAATTTCCTCCCTTGTACCCCGTACAAGCACTTTGCCACACGTTCGGTAGAGTGTCCCTGTGTGATCCCCGACTAATTTGGCCACCCACAACATTTAGATAGGATTAGGATTAATTTACTTTCAATAAGTGGACTTGTACCATTCAATGCAGAGGTGCGTAGCCCCGTGAACTTTGGTGGAGATACCTAATTTGTCCACCCGACAAATTTTCTCACCAACAAGACAACTAGGAGACAGGGAAATTTTCAGCAAGACACCTACCTGTTCAGCTTATAGGGGAGATAAGAGTGTTCAACCAAGGCTTAGCTTTGCTACTTTTTGCAAGAATGTTGATTGGAGTGTAGGCTCAGATGATATTTTGTCAAGCTTTAATAGGAGAGTGACATTCCAAATAATCATGTTGTTAATCTGATGTAACTCTTGTTTTTAGACGTAATATAAGATACATTTCTTCAAAAAACAAAAGGATTAAGACTTTGGAAAACACTACCAAGGGGTTTCAGTTGCTCGTGGTAACACTTTTTGTCTTGTATTTATTGAACTTATCTTATATTTTGCATGTCACCATATTCAAATCTTTGATAAGTTATTCATTTAATTCTTATTAATATGGGTGTACTTAGTATATAGCTTTTATGAGGTTACTTTTTGCTGAATGAATACTTGGACCTGAAGAAGCTTTACATGCAACAAAATAGTGAATGCAAAATACAAATGCACTAAATTTGACTGAGACACAAGGACTGACTAGAATAAAGGACTGAGATTAGTATCCACTAGCACTGCATATATCTATGTTCTTGTGCCCTCTTGGTTCCCACCTCTCACAGTTGACAGGTTTCTAAGTTCTAACACAAGTTACAAACACATCTTAAGCAAAACTTTAGATATAGATTTCAGAACAATGTAGATGTCCATCAAGAGAGGCGTCATGTGAATTAGCATATTGATTCTCACCTTCAAATATTGTACATATCTAGATTTAACGTGAGCTCCGTCTTTCAATTTGACAAGTAAGCTCAAAAGCGACCACTTTGGACATTGCTGAACAATTACCAAGTCTACATAACCATCTGAGAACTGCAAAAACATAAATAATAGACATAAGGATCACAGTGCTTTAGAAAACACAAACAGTATACTACGTTTCAAATAAAAAAAGGAAAAGATTGATCATGTCTTTCACACAAATAATTGAGAAAATCTCTTTTTCATTTAGTTTTCGAAAAAAGAAACTAAATGTGTTATTCTGTTACAGCGAAGTATACATAAAAGAGCAACTACACCAATTCAATATAGAAAATTCAATTGCCATACATGAGAATAGGATGATTGTGCTGTCTCAAATCATAAACAAGTAATATGGCATGGCCACCATCTAATAAGAAGAAAATGATCTTGGACCAAAAACTAAGAAGGCTTAAAGAAGAACTTTGTACAGGCCTTATACATACCTTTTAATACATCATCATATTTTCATTCTCTATGGTCTACGTCTAATAGATACCACAAAGAAAAGAATCACAAAAGACATAATCAACTGGTATGTCTTAATACAAATGCAAGGATCTTCTACAAATGCAACAGTACCTGAGTCTAATGTGACAGTCAACTCCTTTATGGAATGGTCTTCTACCCACAAAACTAGGGAAAAGTTAGGAGGTCATCACAAACATTCTATTACAAGAGCTCAAGGAGGAATACACTGCCCACTAGATCTTATACCGGTTTGCAATATTCAATGATCATCAACATTCCATACATAAATGGTTCACTTCATGCATCCACTACCCACTCCTCACTGAAGACATACAACTTTACTTACTTCCTCGCAGCCTTTAGAATACAAGTAGAGGTGAATGACACAAAATTCAAAGGTTCTGACCTCTTCCTTTTATCCCTTTCCAAAGATTATCCTTTGTTGCAGAAGCGGCTTGTAACTCCCAGACATAACCACCATATGTGCATAACATAAACTAAAGACACGATATTCAAAGCGACTACCTTTCAAGCCAAAAGAATACATGTCCAAGATACCATCCTTTCAGAGTAATCAAATATTTTACAGGGCCATCATTTCAGGTCATGCAATTAGAGAAGGCACTACACACGATGAAACATGAGGATCAACTATGATAATCCTTGAGAACAAAAAAGGAAAAAAGTTTAATGCATTATGCCAGTAACACAAGAAAGGTGCCCTCTGGCTAGTGACAGGCCTCAGATGTCCTCCAACTTTCACAGCTGCATGATGCATGTTTGTCCTAGTTGCATACATTTTGCTATTTTGACTCATAACCAATAGACAGACATGGAATTTATGCCACAAAAACTAGGGCTTGCTTTTTGCACTTTAAGGATCTTCGGGAGATGCCAAAAATAAAGGTTTATTATCCTTTTTCATCCATTCTTGACTACGTATTTAGTTGGATGACGATGTAATGAATCTCTTTCATTTGATTAGCATTGAAGATTCATGGTGCATATTTCCCTTTTGATAATAAATAGGTATCAAGTATGCAGGACAATGCCACAGAACCAAAAAACAGACCACCAGACAGGGATGGTGCACAAGCCAAAATACATCCAATTTTGTAATTCTCTGGTATATCACTAGTTTTGTTTGTATAGTATTGCACCCTCTATGGCTAATCCAAAAGATAATGGTGTAGCTGCATGGAAGTTACCTAATTGTTTGTTGACGTAAATGATACCAAGATTCTTTGCTTGATAAAAAAACTTTATACTTTGAAATTTGAAGTTACGTGGAGGTGCATTGATGGGTGATAACCTACAACAATTGAGGGCCAAGACTCTTTGTTTGATAAAAAACTTTATACTTTGAATTTGAAGTTGTGTGGAGGTGGCTTGACGGGTGATCACCTACAACAATTGAAGGATATCAAAAGTAAGCTTGCTATGGCTAGCGAAAAAGTAGGAAATAAACAATTCAAATCTATTGGGTTAGACAGTTTGTTTAAAGCCTATGAAGGAACAGTTGAAACCAAATTAGTTACAGTAATGACCTGGCATTTCAGGAAAATATTGGTTTACATATTGGAGAAAGAACAATGATTACAGAACAAAGAAGACACCATGTTTGAAGAAGAAAAGAATCTTTTAGTGCATGTAAAAACTAAGGGCAGAGGGCAACAAAAATCAAGACTGAATGTGAGTAGAGATATGGACGCTAAACCGACTTTACACATTATCATTGTGGGAGACTAGGTTTGTTAGAAGATGTGAGAGATAGAGAGAATGAAGAGAAACTGGAAGGAACACTTTGAGATCCATGTGTCCATAATTTTATTTTGCATGAAAAAAGTTACATACTAGTTAAGGTAGTTTGCAGATAACCGATGGTTCATTAAGTGTTGATTGAACTATTTTGGTACCCACCCCCTCAATGACAAAACCGGAGACAATGTTTTTACTGAAATTTTACAAATACAATAAAACCAAGAAGTTAAATCATTCAATCAGCAAGCTGGTCCTTAGAGATTAATCTGAAATCTATAGCAGCCCTCTGACATTTTGTTGCTGTCCAATGTATGAGCTTTGGTATAGGCGGAAACCGAAAAAAGATAGCTAGCAGAAAAACCAAGATTCGATTGTATGGACGTGGGACATATCAAGTTGTCTGCCAACTCTCTGTAGAGTGATTCATTGACCAATCATGAATCATCATTGGCTGATAACTTCAGCCTGACCTACATAATTCTGAAGTCAAAATCTCAAAGATGATCAAAGAGAATGTACAAGGCTTGTGGAGCCTGCTTAAGTCCATAGAAGGACTTGATCAATCTGCAACCCAAATGATCATGTAAAATCTTCAAGCACTACCATGTAGACCTCCGCATCCAAGCCTCCAAAGGGAAGCAACTAAAATCTGACCATCTTTGCAATATTCATTGTAGGAGTAAAAACCAACTCCGCAGTAATAGGAGAAACAACCATCTCCATAGTAGTAGAAGAAATAGCCATCTTCTTCTTGTATATTCCCTCATGTTGCTCATCTATTCCCTCTTGTTGTGAAAAGTCTTTCGTAAGGAGATGAGCATAGTGTTCATTCTTAGTTGACCATCGAGCTAGTGCCTATGATTGAGTGGTGTGTCTTGCCATCTCACAATGTGCCTCCAATGCATCCTAGATAGTGGAGTCTCCCTGCAAAATTAACTGTGAATCTGAGTGAGGGCGTCCATCCTTTTACGGCATTTCAGCCTCCCACACATTTTGTGTAGTGGATATTCCCTCCACAACGAATGCAAGTAAGTTGACTAAAGCAAAGTCATTAAGCCTACGAGGAATTTTATCCTCAGATACATCTTGAATGGTGGAGTTTCTCCCTGCACGTCGTTCAAGTTTGATTATAGCAAAGTCAACAAGCCTATATTGGCCACCTTGCCCAATGCTTAAGGCAGATACTCTTTCCTATTTCACATCCAACACAATACATTTTTCCCCAAAGAAATTAACAAAAATATTGGGATTTTCTATTAATTGACGAACAATACGAGAATTGTATGCATGTTAGGAACACACCTAACATTCCTTAATAAGAGTCTTGCGCATTACTTAGGACTATATGTATGTCTCATGTCTCCACTGAAAGTGAATCCCCGTCAACAAATACAATTGAATCGGAACGATTTGTATTTGTAGTAAATTTTTCATACCGGTTCCTTCGATGCATCGGAGTCAATGATCCAGCAACTCATAGCACTATCATTCGAGCATGATGTGAAAGTATACTCTTCCTCATAATCCTATTCATTGGCAATTGCTACTTATTTTGCCTCATCCCGTGGTTTTTATTGTGTTGAGAAAGATCATATTGTTGCTTCCAGAAATCCTTTTTATATATGCCCAACCTTATGACGGTAATAGTATAGTACCTAATATCTGCAAGATGATTCGCCAACTCATTTCGACTTCCCCTCTACTAAGCAACAAATGTACTCTTTGCATGTTCATAAGTAGACTCACTTGCCTAAGTTTGTCTGCATTCCTTCTACAACAAGTAGGAACTCACTTGATCATAAATTAGGGTCTAAATTTCAGCCATCAAATGTAAAACTTTCAAGGACTCATTTGAGGGCATCAAACTATTCTGGACAAGAGCAACCAGGTCATCATGATCCACCTTTTTGTTGATGGCATCAAGCTAATCTCGGAGATCTTTCATCTTAAGGTCCGAAGATGTTCTAACAAGGACCCATCCTCATGCATTTTTGCTAAAAACAACAAATTCGTCAGGTACACAACAACTTTTCTCTAAAGCCAAATATTTGTTCTTTTGACTGATACATAGCACACTTGCCTTAGTGGCAGTCTAGACCTCAAGAATCAAATCATCAAGTACAAAAAGCTTTAGCAACAGCAGAGTCTCCTTATGATGTTTGTCATAATCCATAAAGTTCACAACAGGGCTTCCTTCAGTGTCAGAATAATTTTATCATAGTCGCGATACTCTGCGATCATCACAATTTTGTGACTATGAACATTATAATTCTAACTAGTCAATTTTTGCGCCTCTGGCAGAACAAGTGATCTGTAAACTCTTCAACTTTGGAATTATCCACAGAAACACAAAAAAACATTGTTGTTCTACTTTCTATTAGAAAATGACAGAGATAGCTAGTGAATGAATTATGCTTATGCTTAAAATCCACAATTGCAGGAAAGGAAAGAATTTTAAGCTCATAAACACCAACAAATTTTATCCTGGAAACCTCCAGAGGAGGAAAAACCAGTCGGGAAGGGAAATTGTTCTTTCTTCCCACTTTTATTGGCCAATTCAAAATAACAAGTACAGAATTTACAATAAGTATGAAAGAGAAATAGATAATATCTCACACTTCCTCCCAAATACTTGTTTGCTCTGTCTCAATACTCATTTCTTCTACAAAACACAATTCCAGCACTAAGAACTTCTTGCTCACTTGCTTTCATGCTTCGATGATCCTATTCTCTTCTACAAACATGTATTTATAGTCTTTCACATGTCCTCCCGTGCACTGGAGAATGGGAAAGATCATGGAGGAGAAGAGACACAAACAACCTTCCAAATTTTGGGTTGTTCATTTCATATTTTTGTTTTCTGTCCGAAAGAGCCAGGACCGCCGTCCAATGCAGACTTGGACGCTGCCCTGGTTGGGCAGCGGTTCTATAACCGCCGCTCTGCATAGAGCGGCGGTCCAGTTACTATAAAGACAAAACCTCTATGTATCGTTTTTCCTTCTTCGTGCTGACTGTTTTGATGAAGTAGATTCATTTTGGATCCCTATGGATCACACCTCCCCTGCTTAGGAGGCTTTTGGTCCCACAAAATCTTAATGAGGGAGTAGATGAGGAAATAATTCCCTCACTTGCTCCTTTGAGTACCACTAGGCCTACCTTGGTGTCTTTCCTTTCAGTTCAATTTGCCAAGACTCCTACGGACCTCTCCTAGTCTCTCTGACCTTCTGCTACAGCACTACATCCTCCTCCAATTCGCCTCGTGAGTGCAAGACGCAATCCTCGATGGTAGGTAGCAATTGTAGACCTTCATCTTCATCTAGCATGGATGGCTCATATAGGTGCAAGTTCTCACAGTTTACTACAAAGTACATCCTCATAAATGACGGCAAATCAAGTCGAAAAGCATTTTCTCCAACCTGCTCCAATATGGTGAAGATTCCATATCGTAGTGGCTTGAGCTTCCGTGCTTGACCTTGTAGTCTCTCCTTGCTCAAGTAAAGCCACACTCTATCTCCGACATGTAGCTTATGTTCTCTCCTATGCTGATCGTGCCTAGCTTTGTACTTGGCTTGAGATTTCTCTAGTTGTTCTTTGACTTTGAGATGGATTTGTCGGATCCTCTTAATGAATTTGTTTGCTCTAGTCACCTCTGTGTCTCGTGTCTCCTCCTCATCTTGTTGCCCAACTGTTATGTCTAGCAGATTTGTAGGTAGATATCCCAAGCATGCTTCAAATGGTGACTTCATAGTGGATGTGTGTACTTCCTAGTTATAAGAATGCTGAATGTAAGCTAAGAACTCATCCCAAGTCCTTGGATATTTGTTATACCCTCTGATCAACTATACCAAAGTCTTGTTTACCACCTCTGTCTGTCCATTTGTCTATGGATGGAAAGTTGTGCTCCTCTGTAACCTGGTATCCATCTTGTCCCACAAAGTAGTCCAAAACTTCTCCAAGAACCTGGAATCCCTGTCAGAAACAATAGACTTTGGCAAGCCAAAATGCACCCATACATTAGCAAAAAAAAGATCTGCTGCCTCATGTGCTTTTATTGTCTTTTTACATGCCATAAGAATACACATCTTACTGAATCTATCAACAACAACATATAGATAGTCATGGCCATGTTTAGACCTAGGTAATCCTCCTACAAAATCCATAGAAATATCCTCCCACGAACGAGTAGGTACTGGCAAAGGCATATACAAACCCTCCTTCCTATTCTTAGGCTTGCTAGTACAACAAAGTTTACATCCACGTATAAATTTTGATACTTCTTGCATATTGGGCCAATACACATCCTTTGCAAGTAGGTTAGGGCTTACCAACACTGAAATGTCCCGCTACTTTCGAGGTATGTGCTTCCCTCATCAATAGAATTCTTTCTTCTTTTGGCACGCAAAGCTTCCCCCATTAGTAGAGCAGCCTGTCCTTGAGATAACAATCTTCAATCCCTGTCCTTTCAGCCCCTTGGGACTGCAACTGCTAAAATGTCACCCCAAAGTCTTTGTCCTAGGCATATGCCTCTCTGTAAGCTTCCTTCGTGAAGGGCTCGATCTGAGAGATAGTGGCCAAACAGGAAAACTTTTCTTGTGTGGGTGGCCTAGACAACATGTCTACCACCAAGTATGTACTACCCGTCTTGTATTTGATCACTAGATGGAACTGCTGAAGGAACCCCATCCATTTGTAGTGCCTTGCTTGCTGCAATTTAGACTGTGCTTGCAAATACTGGAGATTTGTGGTCAGTGTGCAAATAGTTTCTTTACCCAACAAATAATGCTTCCTTTGGCTAGATTTTCTGCATAGCATCAAACCTAGGTAGTCACTCCCTCATTTAACTGGTGAGGCTCCCGTGTCAGATTTGTCAATAAAAATGTGTTTCTATCTATCAGGGGTTTTACTTTAACAACTTAGTTCATGAACCATAACTAAGAAGTTTTGCAGCAAGTAAGCAGCTGTTTAAGAAAGGAAGAATGAAAGAAGAAGAAATTCAAGGTATTACAGAGAAGAAGTACGGAAGATGTGCATCCTAATTAGTAGATTGCAGAGCTAATTACATGCACATAGAAGAAACTCAATAGATTTGAACACACAGAATTATGAAACAAAGGCAGCTCTAGATCTAGATCTAAAATAACACAAAGTTTACTTAAAGATCTAAGATTTAAAGCAAGAAACACAGTACGCCGTGACACAAAGTTCTCCGGAAACCTGCTTCTTTGTATTCCTCTGCAACAAGTGGCTCTCAGGGGTTCAGCACAAAGTCTAGAACACCAGATTGCTTCTTACAAATTCTGATCCATCAATAACCCGGAGGTTCTTCTCCTACTTATAGAATGTAGGAGGGAAAGTACAAACAGAAGACTCGAACTGAATTAAAGTGTGAACAACAAGTAAAGATGACATTTGGCAATCATCCTCATCTAACTTCTTCTTAAGTGACACATGTATCACTTAACTAATAGAAAGGTTCCACATGACTTCAAGTAATGGTTGCTAAACCAATAACTTAGAAGTTTACAATTTCATCCGGGAACATAGAAAATAGAAGAAGAAAGAATAGAAGAAGTCGCCAGCTGTAGCATCTACATCTTCTTCTTGTTCTGATATCTGATATACTTGTCGAACACATAGTTTAGCATCCTTCCGTCTGTTTTAGCTACTGCTTCCTTCTCTGTTCTGAATTGCAGCAATCCTTCATTCAAAACTTTGCTGCATGCTTCCACTTCTTCCAAACTTGGCCCAAATCTTGCAATGTCTGCCTGCAGTGTCACCAGCCTACTGATAGAGTTCATCGTGAAAGGCTTGGTAGCTTTATCAATTCTCTTTTGCACCATCAGAAGAGAACTTTCCAGGGAATCATGCACCTCGTTAGAAACAATCCGTGCGTATGAAGTAACACCTCCGTCCACTCTTTCCTCAGTGAAAGAAATGATACTGTTTGGCAAATCTGATGTTCTACTCTCAAGCGCCTGCATCCTTTTCAGCAAGACTCTGCAGATCTCCAAACGGAAAGATACTGCAAACTCTAGCTGCTTCCCCTTCTCGACTGATCCATCCGATACAATTTGTTCTGCAACCAATACCTCTCTCGGCAGCGTGTTGATCTCGGCCAAAATACTCAGGTTACTCTCTGCAACTGTATTCATTCCTTCTATGCTTTCTATCAGTTGCTTTAGTTGATTTGCTGCATCGTTCATAACCTTTAGACGGGCCGGCACTTCCCCAAGTTGCACAGAAGCTTGACGAATAATTAGATCTTTCCATTCGTCAATAGCCTTTACTTGATTGCTTGCATCTTCCATTTCCTGCATAAGATGATCACTCACCTGCTCTGAAATGGGCTGAATGGAAGGTTTAGCAACCTTGGCTATGATCTCACATAACTGAGACACTTGCTTCTGCAGCTCTTCTTTCTCCGCCTTCTCTCTGTCAAGCCTAAGGAACAAAGCATCCAGCAACGTCTGCGTGTCCTGCTTCAATCCTTCAGTGGTAGCTTGACCGAGAGGTATTTTGGTCACTGTCACATCTTCTGCCGTGAGCTCCTCTTCTACCTTTCCTTCCGCCGGAATTGATATTTCAACAAACTTCTCTCCCGAATCTTTGATGATCAACCTAGAAGTTGCTTTAGCAACTTTAGGCCTTCTGTCTCTTCTGCTCAGATCCTGAAGTAGCTGCAAGTCATGTTCCTCTAAGTTCATCTCTATTCTTGTTTCTGGAACCAACTGCAAAGCTAACCATTCCGAGAAATTAACTTCTCGGAGAGTGAGAAATTGCTGAATGCACTACCATTTCTCGCTCTGCATCTTCTCCGTCAGAAAGTGCCACAGTGTCATGGCTGCCATCTTCTGAAACGTCCAAGGACAAAGCTCTTTCGAACTCCGTCATCTGCAGCTTCAACACCTCCTCTGGAACAGGCGCTGAACGAAGTGGCTGAGGCGAGAAGACGAATGTCGCTGGATTCAATGAAGGCATGGAAGCATCCTGCTGCTGTGGTGCAATAGTTGGTGATCCACTACGTACTGGAGAAGTCGGAGTCAAAGCTATGGTCGTAGAAGTGGTCTTCTCTTTCTCTTGAGATCTTCTGCGTACTTTCAACTTCTCGGACCTTCTGCTGCTCTCTCCTTCATGCTTTCGCTTGAGGGAATCTCCTGTGCCGAAGTTGCCTGTGATTTGATTCATCAATGCTTCATCAAGGCAATACCCCTTCGTCAGCAACCAGTTCGAAGTATTCACCAACACAGCTCCAGATCTTTCTTCTATTGTGCTGCAGCCGCCATTGCTATCCTGCAGTAGAGTTTTATCTCCTCCCATTTGATGGTAAGTGTCAAGTACCACGTTCCCATCATCTTTAAGATCCGCAGGTATCCGCGCTAATCCAAAGTCAAACACTTGCTTTGCCGATAGTCTGCTGAAATCTTTCTTTTTGATCTCGTACTCACTTCTGCACTTCATCCAGAAATCTTCTAACGAAGGCACATGTGCGTACTCCTGGGAGATTGTCTTCCTGGCTATTCCGAATGGATCGAAATTAAGCCGTGCAGGGAAAAACTCTTGCTCATACTCGGACAACATTTGTGCTTCCATCCCTCGAGCTCTGTGAATGCTGATGCAACTGTAATATCCAACAGTGAGTGGGAAGAAGCCCGTAGGCTTGTGCCGCTTCGACTGAAGGTCGTGTAACTCCACAAGTTGCCTGCTCAGCTCCATGGCGATCAATCTGTCACTTGGGTCCCTGGGCATCTTTACGGGTTCACCTGAAAAGCTCGTAACCCTGAGGTACGTGAAATCTGCAAACTGGATGAACACATTGCCAATCTTGGACACTGCTTCCCATGCTTCCTTGCTTACCCTGCGGGTCTTCAAGTCTCTGTCTAACCTGCAGATGAAATCGTAGAAGAAGTCATCGTTGATCACTTTGAAGTCCTTATCGCACGCAGGTACAGTAAGCTGTGGGTAGCACTCGAAAATGGGATCCTTTGCAAGAATACCACATCTATCCAGCTTTGAAAAGACACCCTGTGAAGCTGCAGCATATACCAAGTAGGAAGGCATCTTGAAGCTGAAGGTACGCTTCACGTTCCGCAGTTGCTCACCGATGTTGCTGCTAATAATTTCTGACCAATTGATCATGGAATCAACCTTGTTGATTTCAATGGTCCTGATGAAAGCATACATCCATGTCCGGAAAGTGTAGGCATTCGCTTCACCATTCAACCTGCATAGCAATTTGACGATATCATCCGCTTCCTGCACCAAATTGGATCGTGGAAGAGTTCTCGGGAACTTGGAAGGGGATCTAGGCTTCTTCATGAACCGGCTATTCATGATGCTCACACAGTCAGCTCTATGCTTCTCCCATCTACTGTCAGCATCCTGAATGCTAATAGAAGTCACCACCTTTCTCACTGGAATCTTCAAACAATAATCGAAGAATTCTGCATCCAAACGAATTATTGTCTTTCCCGCAACATCACGCACTGATCTGGATGAAGGATGATAGGATCTAGCACACTCCATCACAAACTCTGGCAATTGGGCTGTACATGGGAAAGCTGCAGCTCGAATAATTCCGCTACTTTTGACCGCACGCATGAGTGAAGTCTTTCCAGCTCTGGATCTATCTATCAAATCAGAAAGAGGTTATGGGCCTAGATCCGTGTCTCCTATGTCTGTAAGCTTAGAAGCAATGCATGAATCCATCGTGCCCTCTTTTTCATCTCCTTTTGCCATAGCTTTATCATCTGTCTGAATAATTCTTTTTCTTCTAATCTGGATTTCTTCAATACTGGTGTAGATCTGGACAATTCTTCAGATTCGGAGGATATTTGCAATGTATTGGACATTGATAAAAACTCCTTTTCTTTTATAAAGCACCTGTAATGAATTCCTGCAATTTATTCAGACAAAAATGGCCACCGGAGTATGAATAGTGAATTTAAATTATAAAAATCTGCATTTTCAAACCTGCTGCCCCAAAAATTGGTGTTTAATTTGCACAAAAGAGAGCATGAATCCTTTCAATCAACACCTGAGCTCCTTTAACACCTGTGAAAACAATTGTGCAGACGAAGATGAACCTTTTCCAAAGCATGCGCCAAATTGGAAGCTTTTAGCCTTTGTTAGCACTTTGTCTGTGCAAAATCCTTCCTCTAATGGGGGCGCACTTTTTCTCTTGCTGCAATTCTTTACCTGTGTGTTGAATAATAAATCCATATGGCTGCCCATGCTTATATAACCTTCATAATTCTATAATTAATAATTGCCCTAGGCAATTAATTAATTAAAAATCATGCTTTTCTCTTTTAAAATTAGCATGTTTAAGGACAGCCATCCAATAAATTAAATTAATCCAATTTAATCCTTCACACAACACTTAACTTTAGCCTCACAGTGTGCTTTGACCATAGCCACTGAAAATAGAAATTAATTTAATGATTTAATGCCTTAAAAATCATTAAATAATGCCCAAATGGGGCGCACTTTTTCCAAGAAGGGGCAGCCACTAAATAAATTTAATTTAATTAATTTAATAGTCTTTTAATTCTCCTTTGACTTTTTGACCTCCTCAAGCTTGGGCGCACTTTTTCCAAGGAGAAAGATCAATTTAATCACTTTAATCCTTCACCAAAGGGGGCGCACTTTTTTGCACATGTAATTCTATTTTTAAGAATTTTTCCATAATGGGATTCTTTACCCTGCCAGGCAGGCACCAAAATCCCATGATCCACTTAAGTGATTTGACTTTTGCAATGGGATTCTTTACCCTGCAAGGAGACATTAAAATCCCATGATTTCACTTAAGTCACTTTCCTTTTATAATATCATGGGAATTTTTACCCTGCAAGGCAGGCAATAAATTCCCACCTGCCTGCAGCCTCTATTTTTCCCATTGCAGCTTAAGTGACTTTTATAACACGGTACCCTGCCAGGCATGTATACAATTCCCATCCTGCCTACGGCTTATATTTTTCCCACTGCAGCTTAAATCCTTTGTTTTCCAAAAAGGCGCCCATCCTTCTTTTCTGTGCACGACTTCGCTTTTTCCCAGTGATCCAGACCTCCGATGGTGAACCTCCGGGCAAAATGTGCATGGTGTTTTCCAGCTGCTCCAGGCCAAAAATCGGGCTTACCCGGCGAAGGAGTTGTTCCAGAGAAATTTTACAAAAAACGAAACAGGACACCACAAAAACACGAAAAATTGCCAAAAGTTACATATAAAGCCCAAAACTTAAAATAAGCTAAAATCCTTCTGGTACATAGGAATAATGACATATTCGCTCATAACAGAGTTGAAACGGAGCGCAAATAGCCTCATACGGGGCTCAAAATAATTAAATACAAATTTCCCGCAGACAAATCCCGATGACAGAATAAAACAATTTTGGGCATCTGGGTATTTGGCGAAAAGGGCTAATATGGCTCTTTAGGATTATCTTGATGCAATACAGGAACTTTCAGGCAATAAAACCAACAAATGGCCCATTATTTTAAAAGTACGAAAAAATTTCGGATAGGGTAGTCACAGATTTCAGGGTGAAATCTGAGTGACACCACTTCCATTTTTTAATTGCGTGAACTAGTGCATACATTTCCTTATCATATACTGAATATCCTTTAACTGCTGAAGTGAAAGTTTTAGAATGATAACATACGGGCTTACCTCCTTGAAGCAACACTGCACCCATGCATAATCACTAGCATTTGTCTCTACTTCAAAAGGCTGCTACAAATTAGGAAGAGCAAGTACTGGAGCATGACTAATATTGTATTTTAATAACTCAAAGGATTTGTCTTGTTCCTTACCCCAATCAAAACCCTTACTCTTCGTGGCCACTGTGTGTACAGGTGTTGCAATCGCGGAGAAGCCCGGAATGAACTTCCGCATGTACTGTACTGCTCCCACAAAACTCCTAGTCTTTGTGGCTCCTGTTGGTGTTGGCCAGTTAGTGATGGCTTCCACCTTCTTTGGATCCACTCGTAGTTCCTATCCTCCAACCACGTGCCCAAGATAGACAAGTGACTGTTTGGAAAACTCACATTTCTTCATATTACAAAGCAGTTGTTTCTCCCTGAGAACTTGCAAGACTTGTTGTAAATGAGTTAGATGTTCTTCCCATGTGGCACTAAAAATCATAATATCGTCTAGATATACACTGACACATGAATCTATGAAATCCCGCAATACATCATTCATCAATCTCATAAATGTAGCGGGTGCATTGCATAACCCAAAAGGAAGTACTAACCATTCATACAAACCCTGTTTTGTTTTGAAGGCAGTCTTCCATATATCCTCCTTCATTCTGACTTGGTGATAGCCAGACTTGAGATCCAACTTCGTGAAGAATTTGGCATGTTGAAGCTAGTCCAAGAGATCATCTATGTGGGGAAGTGGATATCTATTCTTTATGGTGATCTTGTTAAAGTGCGGTAGTCGATGCACATTCTCCAAGAACCATCCTTCTTTGGCACCATCACAATAGGCGAACCACATTGTGAGGTGCTCGGACGTATCACCCCTTGGTCTGGTAGTTCTTGGAGTTGTTTCTTTTCTTCGATACTCTCAAGCAAGGATTGCCTATACAACCCGATGTTTGGTAGAGGGGACTCTAGTAATAGCTGAATCTCTTGCTCTACTTCCCGTTTTGGTGGTAACCCACTAGGAGCCTGAAAAACTTCCTGAAAGGACTAAATAATACTATCCAAATCATGCTTTCCCTGTTAGAAATCTCTGAAACTTCTACCCCATCTTGTTTGTCCTTTAACAAAAGTAAACAAAACTGATTATGATTTGCCTGAATAAGTCGTTTTGCTTGGTTAGCACTCACCATAGTAACTTGTGTCTTACGCTGGTGTGCCCGAATGTTGTAGTTGATCCCATCCTTGACCCATCTGTACCGGTTTTCCCTTCTCATAAATATAGCATCCTTGATATACAAGTAAGTACTCCCGAATACAACATCAAAAGCATCAAGTGGAATAACGTCAACTTCCAAAACATCAATATATTGGGAATTTATCCCAAACTTGACCTTACATTTTCTTGTTACCTAAATTTCAACACCCTTCTTCACCAAACCCAAAGGATAAGGGTGTGGATGCTCGTAAGTCTCAAGACCAAGCTTCTTTACAACTGCTTCAGAAATCAAGTTAGACTGAGAACCGGTATCAACCAAAGCATTTACCTTAGTTCTCTTGATCTGGATTTTGATCTGGAATAGTCTACTCATCTCCTCTTCCTGGCTGTCCATGTTGGTGGTCGTGCATCCAAGCCTTTCGTCTACATCAGAGTCATCTTCAATTTCCACCTCCCCTTCTGTTCTTACAACTGTCATGGACTTCTTCGAGTCCTTGGTTCGGTTCTTCGGATGCAACTTCCAACATGTAGCGTCAGTATGACCATTAATATCACAGTTATTGCAAAAATTATTGGGATCTTTACAAGTATTTAAAGTAGTGGCAGGTTGTTTACGTTTCCCTTTCCACTTACCCTTGTTACTTGTTTGCCCATACTCTTTTTTCTGCTGATTTGTCGACTGCTTTGCCCTTGGCTCTGCTTCCCCTTGCTTCTTTTCATCATCTATGTAATATGCTTGCACACACACCTCGTTGAGATCTTTGGGCTTGGTGGAGATGACTTTTCTTCGAAGGTGAGTGTGAAGTCCTCCCAAGTACTTAGTCAGAATATCCTCATCCTCCAAGTCTATGTTTAGCAACATGGTCTGCCTCCGAAACTCCGTGGTATAGTCCTGCACACTTTGACCGCTGCCTTGTCTTAAATATTGCCATTTAATCTTTTGGTCAGTCTTGTGGCCAATAGGATAGAAGTTAGCTCTAAGTAATTCTTTAAATTCTTGCCAAGATTTCACAATAGGACGCTTCTTCTTTTCATAGGTGGTTACATGGGTTTCCCACCAAACCAGAGCGTGTCCCTCCATTTTGAGACGTGCAAAGGTGATCCTTTGTGCCTCAGCAACATTATGGACACTAAAGTAGACTTCTAACCGTTTTAACAATTTATCAAGCAACTCCACATCTATTTGTCCTTCAAAGCTTTTAATATCAACTTTCGTCTCAACTTTAAAAGGAGTATGATCAGATTTTACCTTTTCTCTTGTGTTCAAAGTCTCTTCTTCATGCTCTTCCCCATAACTTTCCTCATGGTAGCTCCTCCTTATGCCAAACTTTTCAGCTAAGCCCCGAACCATTGAGTCCATGGAGTCTTGTTTGACAGAAGCTATCTTCTATAAATCAGCAAGCTCTTCTTGCCTTCTAAACATCCTATCCATCATGGTCTCCAACATCTCGATTCTACGGACCAAGTTCTCTTCCTCCATTTGTCCCCGAATTCTCTGTTTCCACTTCTTTGTAGAAATCTTTGGATCGCAAGGTAAAGCATCTTCGCCTTTAGATCTCGTCACTGTCATACAAATCCAAGAACGAATACCACAGTCCTAGATACTTGTTAGCTTTGATACCAAAATGACCTGTAAACTCTTCAACTTCGGAATTATCCACAAAAACACAAAAAAATGTTGTTCTACTTTCTATTAGAAAATGACAAAAATAGTTAGTGAATGCTATGTACCTTGGGATATAATATTATAATGTATATGGGTTGATGGAGATGCCGACATGTGGCACACATCCCCTTATCTTATTATATCATTCATTTATGTTTTATTATGCTTAGGAGGTCGGCCTCCGTATTGGCCATAGGTTAGAATGGTATATATAGGGGTTAGAAGGTTGTAGTTAAGGATCATATTGAGTATTGGAGTGTTATTGTATGGTTTGGAGGTTACCCCCTTGAAGTGGTATTGGAGGTTGCCCCCTCGAAGTGGCAAAGCTATTATATGAGCATATTGTCATCATTTATCTATATTTTGGTGTTCTCTCATATTATTCTGCTATATATGTTCTGATTTATACAAGTAATATCCTTACAAGTGGTATTAGAGCAGCGATTTCGGCCAAAATTAGGGCAAAAACCCTAATTTTTTGTTTCAAGTATATCTTGAAGAGGGTATCGAATTTTTTCCCAATTTTTGCATCATAATTTGGAAACACTCTAACTCAGAATATCTGAAAAATTCAGCTCCATTGGATTTGTTTTGCAGATGTTAGGTGTTTTAGGTTTTTTCATAAATTCACTTTTCAAGAAGCAAATTGTGGTATTGTTTAGAAAAATTTATATTTTCAGAAAGCTCTTGAAATTTCAGTTAAGGTTTGTTCTTTGTGTTTTTATCCATCTACTGAAACATTTTCAGAATTCCTAAAACCCTAGTTTTGTAGATCATGGGGATGGTAGCTTTTTTTGGAGATGGCAGGATTGATGCTAGAGAATGGTGGAACAAATTTAGGGATAAATTCTCTAAAACCATCAGATATTTGGTTATTCAAGTTGTGGATTAGTGGCCCTACACAAATTTTCTTTTCTAAGTTAGAAAAGGAAAAGTCTAATTGGTCTTTGCAAGAACTGGAACAAGTTTTCATGGACAGATGGGCAACAAAAGAAGAAGAAGACGAAGCAGAAGAAGAAGAAAAAGAAAAAGAAAAAGAAGTAGAAGAAGAAGAATCAGAAGCAGAAGCAACATCAGAAGAAGAAGAAGAAGATGATGAAGTTGCTACACAGGATAGGATTCAATATGGTGGTTGGATGATCGAGCTTGGCGACAAGTGTGCAATAATTTAAAGCAAACTCATTATATGGCTTCTTCTTATGTTTCGGGGACGAAACATGTCAAAAAGGGAGGCAATGCTATGTACCTTGGGATATAATATTATAATGTATATGGGTTGATGGAGATGCCGACATGTGGCACACATCCCCTTAGTTATATGTATGGGTTCACATGGGATATAATGTTATGATGTATATGTATTGATGGAGATGCCGACATGTGGCACACATCCTCTTATCTTATTATATCATTCATTTATGATTTATTATGCTTAGGAGGTCGGCCTCAGTATTGGCCATAGGTTAGAATGGTATATATAGGAGTTAGAAGGTTGTAGTTGAGGATCATATTGAGTATTGGAGTGTTATTGTATGGTTTGGAGGTTACCCCCTCGAAGTGGTATTGGAGGTTGCCCCCTCTAAGTGGCAAAGCTATTATATGACCATATTGTCATCATTTATCTATATTTTGGTGTTCTCTCATATTATTCTGCTGTATATGTTCTGATTTATACAAGTAATATCCTTACAGTGAATGAATTATGCTTATGCATAGAATCCACAATTGCAGGAAAGGAAAGAATTTCAGCTCATAAACACCAACAAATTTTATCCTGGAAACCTCCAGAGAAGGAAAAACCAGTCGGGAAGGGCAATTGCTCTTTCTTCCCACTTTTATTGGCCAATTCAAAATAACAAGTACAAAATTTACAATAAGTATGAAAGAGAAGTAGATAATATCTCACACTTCCTCCCAAATACTTGCTTGCTCTGTTTCAAGACTCCTTTCTTCTACAAAACACAATTCCAGCACTAAGAACTTCTTGCTCACTTGCTTTCATGCTTCGATGATCCTATTCTCTTCTACAAACATGTATTTATAGCCTTTCCCATGTCCTCCCATGCACTGGAGAATGGGAAAGGTCATGGAGTAGAAGAGACACAAACAACCTTCCAAATTTTGGGTTGTTCATTTCATATTTTTGTTTTCTGTCCAAAAGAGCCAAGACTGCCACCCAATGCAGATCGACATTCCCAGGACTGCCGCCCTAGTTGGGCGGCGGTTTTGGAACCGCCGCTCTGCATAGAGCGACGGTCCTGCTACTATAAAAACAGAACCTTCGTGTATCGTTTTTTCTTCTTCGTGTTGACTGTTTTGATGAAGTAGATTCATTTTGGATCCCTATAGATCAACAAGATTCTTAATATTGGCCATTTCTCGCACAATATTTGTTTCCTGGCCCACAAATCAACACAATAGAGGAAAATGTAGTGTATAGCATGAATATTTGACTTTTGATGTGGAAATCAATGTAAAAATAAATTGTGACAGCAAATTATTTCAAAGAACAATTATTGATGACTGCACATAATCTAAATCACCTTCACTACAACCTTGTCTTCACCCTAGCATGACTGTTTTTCCTTAAAATGTTATTGTAGTAGGTTGAAAAAATTGCGGATTTGTTCACAGAGTACTGTTGCCCTCCGAAAATGTCAATAATACAAAAACACGTCTCCTTTTTGGACTCACCCACTGTGCCCTAGCAAACTTCAACAACTGGAATAATTTGGTTGCAACTCAGCCTTCCTCTGTCATGCCCTTAATGACTGTCTGCATCAAAAAATGCCCTATACCTCACAGCCTTCACATTTTTCTGCAACTTTACAACTGCAAATAAAAACATCACTGTCTTGCCATTTTTCTCCTTGCCTTCAGATCGTCGACTCCTCCAATCTTCTCACATTTTCTTCACTTTGTCCTTTCACTATCCCGTGCCCTAGCACCATTGTGTTGGACTGTATATCGTGAGCGCATTGGACTATAAATCGCGTGTTTCGTTTTTTCTCACATCCTGTGCCTTTCCGTAACTGCTCTGCTCTCTTTCTGCAACTTTGATCAACTTGTGTGCCATAGACGTGCACTTAAAATCACGGTTTCAATTTTTTCTGGTCAATTTTTAATTGTGCTACTATTTTGATCTCCTCCTGATCTTGAAATCATGTCTTTTGGTTTCCTTCTGCCATTCTGTAACTTAGCACAAACTAATCATGTGTGCAATACAGAAAAACATCAAACACGCTGAAAAACACATCATCTACTCCGCATGTCTTGCTTCTGGTCTATGTTGGCACGAAAATCATGGACTCTAACTTTTGGATTTTAAGAACTTCCCTTGCTTTTCAAAACTGGTTTTGAGTGCTTTTCAAATCACAATCCGTCCGCCTTACCGCTCTTGATCAGGTCACTGCAGGTTTGCACGACTTCTTCCTTCTTTTCCGATTTGACTTTGTAGTGGGTACCCTCTTTCAAGGCTTCCTTGAACTCCAACCACCTCGATCACCAATGACTTTGATACCAATGTTAGAAGATGAGAGAGAGAATGAAAAGAAACCTAAGGACACACTTTGGGATCCATGTGTCCATTTTATCATGCATGAAATGTAATGTCCCCTTTTTGAAGACCCTTGGCCTATCTTTCCCCGTGGGCTTTTGGGATGGTGCAAGGGGAAAATTGTGCTAATTAATTGAATGATATTGCTTGGAGAGTGGTTTTAATCATTTGTCATTATAAAGCAATATTCATTAGTTACTTAATTATGGATGCTAAGTGGTTTTTCAACCACCTTGGAGTATTGCTCACAAAAGAATATTTATTAAGCAATTAATGTAATGTCTTATTTTATTTAATTCCCAAAAATATACAATAAAAAAGAGAATTAATTAAATAATAGGAGAGTGGCTTTTTATGTCAAAAATACCCTTAGAAAGGGGACGCCACATAGGGAAAATAAAATGTTTTTAAATTGTGTTTTCCCTCCAAAAGGGAAAGGTCGGTCTTTATTGGATATTGCACCTCTTAACTCTATAAAAGGAGGTCGCATTTCCTCTAGTGGGGTTATATTGATTGATCATTTGATTTCACTCCATGCTTGGAGTATTGGGATGTATGCCTATGGGATGTACACCCTAGTTCTTGCATTGTGCTCTCTCTCATTTGGATCTATTATTGAAGAATATTGAATACTCGTTGTTTTGTCCATTGTGCTCTCTTGAGTTAAATGTGTTTATACATTGTTTTTCCATTCTAATATTGGCGACTTGGCTCATATGTTGATACATTAATTTGTGAGATTAAATCTACATGTTGCGGCTCAAATTTAAGTGGTTTTGGAAGGGTTTATGATGTTTTATTTACTATTGTTCACTGTTGCATTTACTATATCTAAAACGACTTGCATGGGAGGTTGTTTTGGCATGTTTTGAAATCTTTTGAGCTAGATCTGCAATCTGATCTGCATTGGCATATTTTTCCAAGTTAGGGACTAATATTTTAGTGTGTTTGGAGGCTAGGAAAGCGCTGAAAATTATTTAATTAATTTTCCCTAACCCTAGTGACTGGTTTTCAAATTTTAGGGGCTGATTTGAAGGGGTTTCAGTAATCTAAAAATTCATAGTCATAGTTCGTTGGAAAGGCCTTGAATAATAGAATAATCTGCATTTTATTTGGTGGAAAAATATTGAGTTTTGGACAAGATATTAATTTTGAAGTTTTTCAGCTATTCTAGGTGGTTTATTTAATTAATTAACTGCTGTTAAAAATCAGATCTAGATGATATTAGCAATCTACTTAGTTTTCCCATCTCACCCACCACTTTGGCATACTCCAACCCCTTTTTGGGTTGTATTGTTGCCAACATTGGGTTATTTGAGGTCAAATTAAGAAGATCTAATCTTCCTAGGATTGATTTGGTTAATTAATTAAGAAGAATAAAGAGGAAGTAATTTTATAATTTTTTGGAGTTGATTGGACACCCTAAATGTGCTGGGCGACCTACTTTTTAAGGCAAATTTAGGGTTTCGTGTTGGCTGTGTGAAATCTGATTTTTGCATGTTGTTCTTCATATTTTTGTGGCCCAAAATCCAAAATTTGAGAATTTTTGCTAGGATGGTAAGCGGGAAATAATTTTAGAAAATTGCAACAATTGGGGTTTGAAAATTAATTATTTTCCAGCATAGTGTGATCAGATTTATGTTATTTCCTAACTTGTCCTAGAAGGGGACATTACATGAAAGAAGTTACATACTGGTTGAGGAGGTTACAATCAAACATTAGTTAGCATATAACTAATGGTTCAATAAGTGTTAGCTAATATATTTTAATAAGGCCAAATTGTTAGAATTTGCAGAGTTAGATATCCTAAATACTCACACTTTGATAGACAGAAAAGTAACTTTTCTGACACTTCTAGAAGAACAAAAGAGAGAGGAAGAGGAAGACACATTTATAAAATTTGAAGAGATTGCACAGTTCTTTATTCCCCAGTTCATAATATTTCCCTTTTTTGAGACTTTCTAACAGAAAAGTAAGGGTGGCCATTAGTAAATAGCCTCGGGTAATGTACATTTAATATCAATAATAATCATTTTCATATATAAGTGTAATATTTAGTTAAAATTTTATAATTAGTCGGGTTATCAATGAGTTGTTTTAAGTTAAATAATATAGGTATAATCAACTAGTGGTTATAGAGCTACATTGAAGGAAGAATAAAAATGACATTTACAATCAATAAGAATAATTTGCATTCTTGCCTCTATTTTTAATGTTCTTTTTAATTTTCCCCCTATTTTATTTGAATAATCATGCCTTGTTCCTTGAGATTAGGACCACTGGTAATATTCTGAGTGAATATAATATCATGCTATAATCTTTACAAAAAAAATTGCCGCTGTGTAGATTTTTCCCATACCTAACAAGGTTATAATTCTGTATGCTGGCATGACATTGTGTTAAATTCCAGGAAAGAAAAAAAGATCAACTAAAAAAATGAATAACACCAAAATCTTTTTGTATCTACAAACAATGAAGTGAAGTGTTTCAAACTAATAAACAAGTAAAGAACTTGCCTACCTGTCTACTTTGTTCTTTCACCTCGGTTTATTACTTCATAATGTTTCACAATAAGAATAGAATAAAGAAACTATTGTTGACACTTGATGAAAATTTACCTCTGCCTGAGGTGCAGGCATTACATCTTGGCTTCCCCAAGGCACATTGTGTAACCAGACCATGATAAACTGCCCACTTATTGACTTCCATTCATAGGTCTCTGGACCAGTCAATGCTCCTAAGCAATCTGATGTTTTTCGTTTCACTTCCTCAGTTCCATTGATCCCTGTATCATGAAGAATACTCTCGTTTTCATTTTCAATGCAGATAGGATCTCCATATCCTTCATATCCAGGCGCAGGAATAAATGAAACACTTCCAGAATAATGCCGTAGACGAAATACACGCACAAAAGTCTGCAAAACAAAAAATAGATAAATTCCAGCCTTTTGGTTTCCAACAAGAAATACTTATCAACAAAACTATGTTTCTTATCTCCAAGAATATGGACACTTTAATCTCTATAAGGTTGTGCTGGCATGCAAGACCAGGTTATTTACACATATAATACAAAACATGAGCAGAAATAATGGACGTGTTGGGGAATCAAATGAAGTTGTGGGAAGCACCAAAAACTCTAAAATGACCCAATAGAGAATGCAATTATACTGGCCAAATCAAGCAGGAAAGAGAATGTCAAACTCTTTAATCTGTGAGTCAGGTGAATGACTTAGCAAGAAGGAAGTCCCCAAACAGAAACTACTTTCCAACAGCAATACCTGGACTTGATTACTACGTTTCCAAACAAGGACTGGTCCAACGAAGCTGAATGATTCCTATCCATTTTCACACACCACACGACCAAGAAAAAGTGTTGAACAAAGAAGCCTAATAAGTTTCTTGCAGTGATCATTTGATTAGACTCCAACAAGAAGCGTGTGGGGAGGCCAGGCAGAGATTGTGAACAAATACCTTCAAAGGTACATTCCTTGATTTTTGGCTACTAAGCAATCCCAACAGCTAACATGAATTCGTTTAGTAGAATACTCGTAGAACAGGAAAAATTACACATCAACTAAGATGACAGGCCAGGCAGAGATTGTGAACAAATGCCTTGAAATGCACATTCTTTGCTTTTCGGCTAATAAACAGTCCCAGTGGCTCAAATGGATTAGTTTAGCAGAATGCTGGTAGAACAAGACAATTTGCGCATCAACTAAGATGACAGCCAGGCAGAGATTATGAACAAATACCTTGAAAAGTACCTTCCTTGCTTTTCAGCTATTGCGCAATCTCATGGGCTAAAATGGCTTAATTTAGCAGAATACTGGTAGAATACAACAATTTACACATCAATTAAGATGACACCTGTTGAAAAACTTTATGGGTACCCACCACTGTCCACCACTTGCTATTTGCTGGGTCATTCAGAGATTTAAACAATAGAAGACCATGTGCAATGCCAATAGAGTGCTCTGCAAATACTCAAGGAGAATTTGACCATCTTGCAACACAAATGAAACAACTGGAAGAGCAGTAAAGACGTGAGAGGCACTTCGACGCCAAATTTTGGTTCTTTCTTAGGCTTTAAGTGAACAGACAGATGTCTCTCAAACAGTAGAAAGGTAACAACCTCGCACATAAATCCTATGGGCCCTACAAGGTAATTGAGAGAATTGGCAGCTCAACTTAGAAATTGAAGTTCCCACCCTCTTCAAGGGTCCATACAGTCTTCCAAGTATCATATCTGACAACCTGGATTCTAGTGAAAACAAATTTTCCATACTTAGACAGAGACGCCAAGATCATCTTGGAACTTGAATCTCAATTGGTGAAAGAAGCAGTTGCATGACAAGATAATTCCAGCTCTTCAAATGGAAGAACCTCCCCACTGAAGATGTTGAACGGGAGGATGAGTTACTCAAGCAAAAGCATCTGTAGTTGTCAAGCATTGAGGGCAATGCTTTTTTGAAGCCAGAGGGCATCGTACACCCCTAGTCCCACATGTCTCTATGTATGACCCAGATATGGAGCGGCTGACTTATGGCATGAATTCTTAGTTTTTTTTTTCTAATTAGTTGGCTTGATTAGGGCCTTATGGGTTCCCCTATTCTATTTATGCCTGTGTAAATAGGTAGCAGATCTTAATTTTGAAACATCATTCAGAATTCATATTTTGGTTCACTATATTAGCATCTTAAACCCCTAGTCCCACATGTGTCACTATGTACGACCCGGTTATGGAGTGGCAGACTTATGATACAAATAACCTTCAAGTAGTCTTCTAGTAGATTCTTAGATTTCTCTTTCTTGTTAGTTGGCTTTAATTAGGGGCTTATGTGTCCCCTTATTCAATTTATGCCTATATAAATAGGTAGCAGATCTTCATTTTGAATCATCATTCAGAATACTTATTTTGGTTCAATAGGAGGTTTCCCCCTCACAGTGGAATTGCTTTCTTATTTCAGTTTGGGCATTTTGACTTCATCTATTATTTCGGATTTGATTTGCTATTGCTATTCTACTTTATTTTGCTATCATTATGTAGGATTGCTAACTGCTTTATCGTTGGATTTCCATTAGTTCACCTGTAAAATGTAGAAATATCATTATAAAGAGTATGGCTTAGAGCATAACCTCTGAAAAGGTGAACTAAACCTTGACCCATTTCAACTGCCTCCTCTTAATGTCAGTACATATAGCTTCAATGTTAATGTCTAGGTTCTTTCAATAGCATGGTTGATGATATGGATATCATCTTCATCAGGCAAACTCATGGGACCTGGGAGAAACCTGATATTGCATAGACCAAATATTGCTGGATTTTAATGGAAGGACTGGAGCTTCACCATGTGAACAAATGGCCCTGTCAGATTGTTTTGTTTTTTCAGGCAACCCAACCACTCTTATTCAAATGGAAGGATGTAATATGCATGCCAATTTTTCATAGGTTTTAGTGGATAGAAGACCACCTTTGATGAAACCACTTGTTTCCTTCACCCTTGGAGCATTCTTTGTATGCTCTTCCCTCAGATGGTTTCCTTCCCTACATGGACCTTGAGCCAGATATAACATTTTTTTCCACTTTAAGAGTTATCCTCCTCGGAGATTTTGGTGCTCGTGCCAACCTGCTACTACAATCCACTTGTGATATCTGTGATTAAGCTGCTGTGTTTTTCACAGCTTTCATTGTCGCTGGAACCATGTGGTAGGGCTCCACAAGGACTCCAATTATATTCTAGAAGGAAAATTAAATGTAAGATTTCTTAATTCTGCGCAATTGTTGAGCATGCGAGGCAGAGTTCTTTGAATGTCTGACGGTTACTCCTCATGCTGTTATTGAAGATTCTAAACAAATATTCTTGAAGGGAGTGGAGAGTGAAGAGGAGGACGGGAAAGCAATTGAGATGAAAAAAGCACCATAAGAAGGGAAAGCACAGACACCAGTAACAAATGAGAAACCTCAAGAATACAAAAAAAAATGGAACAAGACAGAGTGAAAGAATAAAACAAGGCATTAAACGAATTAATAGACATATGTTGCATGCTATAAGCATGATGAATGGAACAAAGAGGTGAAAAAGGTTTGAGAAGTAGTGAATACAATACCAAGCAATGAATGCTATAAGCTAGATATTTACAGTAATAATTGTTGCAACCGTGATCCAGCCTACCACCAGCTTTTGATCTGTTAAGATGGGTATGTGGTACTGCAAAGTTTAGATGGGAGTTGATTTTTCACACTTGTGAAATAGCAATGCAAACTCAAAGCAAAGGCTGGGTTGGATGTCCGGTAATTGGAGAAGTACCAAGAGGAAGTAAAAGGATATAGAACAGGACTTATAGACATTATCATTATAGCTGAATATTCGAAGAACAGGACACAAATTGTTGAAACAGAAGGGGGAACGGAAAATGACGGACTTTCAAGAAGAGAAAGAACGGGCAGTGAAGTAAAAAAAGAAAATTGTATAAAGCAGGCACAGTTGTATGAGGAGAATAAATGAATATGAAGAAGCTGATATTGCAATAGTAGATTGGAGACATCAACTACCAGAGCATAGGCCCGAAGAAATTGAGTACATACTGGATGACTGTGTAGTGAACACAATGCATAGAAAGGGAGCATAAAGAGTTTGTGGTCAAATGGAGGGGCAGAGAAGTCGAGGATGTGTCTTGGCTTAATGAAGCAGAGATTGCTAGACTCAGTCATTCCATTAAAGACCTTCAAAGACACGCTTGAGGAAGGGCTCAAGTTCTTACCCAAAGTGTATGATGCAAGAGAATCTGAGTTCGCAAGCAATCATGCATCACCTAAACACATTTAAAGTTAGAGAATAAAGACTTGCACAATGATGCGCCACTCTTAAGCATGCAGCGCAAACCTTGATGCCTTAACCATTTTTTGCAGAAGTTGCGCAATCCTATACTTAGCCACGAAGGCCTAACCTTGTCACGCACCACTGTCATTGCTGCACAAAGCTTACCTATGCCACACAACACTATCTTTGCTGCAGAAGCTTGCCTATGCCATGCACCACGAGCTTGGCCTTGCAAACCATTAAGTGTCACACAACACTTTCAATGCCGCACAACCTTGTTCCACGCCATGGAACACTTTTCCTTGCATGTAGAAGCCACAAAGTCTTGCACATACGGCTTGTGCCTTTGTGATCCTGCGGAAGCACTACGATTTTCTGCCATTATTGGATTTGCGTCTGACAAAATCACATGTCAATCGATATAGTTAGAGGGAGGTACACCTAGGCCTTGATATGTTTTCCATGGCCAAGGACAAACCAAATGACTAGGTAGAACATGATCAAATTAAGGAAATTTCATGAGAACCTTCATGCAAACCAGCTAGGAAGATCAATGGCGATCGATGGCTTTCTAAGGAATCTTTGCAAGGTATCCTTGCAAAAAAATCTTTGTTCTCTAACCTGAGGCACAACAAATTCTATAAATATAAGGGAGTTATGAGCATGTAAGGCATCATATTCTAGAGAGGGAATCAAGCACGGATCTATCCACTTCGAGATCAAGAGATGTGTCTTGTCAAGGTATTTGCCAAATTGAGACGAGTGAAGTTTTGTAGAATCTTTGCAGAGTCTACAAGCTTAGGATAGGTCATAGGATTAAAATTCATAGAAGAATTCATGTAGAATCTTGTCATAAGACTATCATTGGAGTGTAATGCCATTATGTCAGAGTCTGTAATTTTTTCCTTACATTAACAGAAGAAGCTTTTGTTGTTTGTTGTAAAGAGTTGTTCCTAAGATATTACTTCAGTAAAGTTTTGACTTTGATAAGGGTTGCGTGGTATAAGGAATCCCTCCACTGGGACCCCTAAACACAACTGCATTAGGAACCTTGATAGCATCATTGTATTTTGAATGGTTTAGTTAATACAATTAAACATAGGTTACTCTATTGATTTTCTTACTCATAAGGGTTTTCTCAGGTGAAATAGTGTCTATTCTACCTGCATCATTCTTGCATTAACATTTTGTTTATAACATAGCTCTTCCCTACGTAGCTTATCGTGCATAGGTGCATTGTTCCCAACATCTGGTATCAAAGCTTGGTTTTAGCTCTGTGTGAGTTGGGATCACTTGCAATAAATGGTATTCTTGAGGAGAAGTTTTGTACTGAAGGATCTTGTGCAAGGAAAAATGACGGGAAGCACAAGAATAGAGATTGAAAATCTCAACAATTAGCATTTTAGATTACGGAACTCGATAGAAGATCTCTCAATAGATAGAGATTAGTATGTTGGTGTGTCAGAAATAGCACCTAGGAGAGTGAAACAAGAAGAGTGGAAAAAGGTTGACAGAAAGGCAGAGCTCTATCAGATTGTATTTGTCTGATTAAATGCTACTGGACGTATCATTTGAAAACTCTCCAAAGGAACTTTGGGATAAGTTGGGAGATTTGTACCAGGCAATGTCTCTAGTGAACAATCTTTTCTTGTGAAAGAAGTATTCACTCAGGACGAATGATGGGGACTTTGTGGCGGAGCATTTGAATGCCTACAACATTGTTGTAAGTCAATTGCTTTCTGTTGAAGTTAGAATGGACAAACAAGATAAATATATTACTTTGCTTCAGTGATTGCAAGACTCTTGGGATAATCTAGTAATGGCCATTACTAGGACTACATCTAAGTTGAAACTTGAGGATATAGTTGCAACCTTATTGTTAGAAGAAATGAGCAAGAAATCCATTAAAGACTATCAAACCATGGATGCTTTGGTTGTGCGAGATGGATTGCAAAAGAGAAGTGGAAGTAGGGAGATAAGAAAAGGAAGTCTAAAGGAAGATCTAAGACTCTGGAAAGAACTTTGAAGAAAGGTTGGAACTATGGTAAAATATGGCATTTTTAAGGACTGCAGAGTAATAAAGGTGGAAAAGAGTAAACTATCGAATGATGTGCCCTCAGGAGAAAGTAAGGTTTCTAGTGATGAGAATGGAGATGTATATCTTGCAAATGCAAGCATACATACATGCCATGATGCATGGTTGATCGATTTGGGTGCCTCCTATCATATGACTCCACATAAGGAGTGGCTCTGCAAGTATGAACAATATGATGGTGGTGTGGTCTTTCAAGGAGACAACTAAACCTACCGGATCATGGGAAGAGGACGAGTGAAGTTGAAGTTTAGAGACGAGGGGATCAAGACTCTCCCTAGGGTCATGCACATTCCTAGTTGGCTAGTAATTGGATTTCTATGAGAAAAATGAATGGTGTTGGTGTCCAGCTCTCATTCAAGAAAGATGGGTGCAAGATAGTGTGTGGTGCCATGGTACTGGCAGGAGATGTGTGCACAAGAACCTTGTTTAAGTTTGATGCTAGTGTGATTGTTGTCCAAAATTACATCCCATGTAAGTTTACTCGAACAAGGTTGCAACGCACTTAGAACAAACCGCCAGGAGCCGCTGAGCATGGAAGAGAAAGTTAGAAGCGACTAAGTTCGAAAGCTGCGGAACACTATCCTAGTGTTCCTTGGACTTCCCAAATAAGGAGGTCGCGGGTGGTCTAAGGTATAATGGAAGGGCCACGATGCACAAGGGAATGGGCTTGGTTCTTCGCAGATGGAAGAAATTTGAAGATCCGTGGTAGAAACCACGAAATAAGACAGTAATATGTCGTAGGTACCTTGATGTCGCGCAATGAAGGATAAGTCTTTCACAGCGTTGTAAAGGAAATGGTAACATACACAAACCCGCGGGAATTTCTAAACCCACCAAACAAGAAGCAAACTATCAAAAGTCGTGTAATAATGAAAATACAGGGAAGAGAGAAGAAAAAGAGTGCAGATGGTCTAATGTATTGCGGGGCTCAGAAATGATTTCGCGCATCATCTTGAGATTGTGAAGGCCACGTGAAATCATGGAAACATCTGAAGTCCGCAGGAAACATTGGAGCCGTGCCTAATTTGAAAATCAAACGTCAACCACTCCACCAACCAGAATTTAATGATGTATGGGAGTCGTTCCTTCTTCTGCGAAATTTGATGGCGTGCGATAGGAGCCATGTCAGGCACCCACACCTTCCCGCAAGTATCTATGGCATTGTAATGTCTCCAAATGGGACACCTTTGACCCAAGCTGGATTTTAAGCAAAACCCACAACCAAATGCAAGTCTATCACATGCAAATCAAGTTTTTAAACTGCAAACCTGTAATTTATCCTGAAAAGGCGACTTGAATGGTTGCACCAAACTCTTACCAAACAGCCCATAAGTTATTAATCCCCACTCCAAATATTTTGCTGATTTTATAAGGCCAAAAACAGACTTAAAGATGATATACAAGACCATGCAAAGATCAGCTTTGACTGCTGCAATATATTCCCAGAATGGCGACTAGAGTTTGAGTAGAAAACCCATACATATAGCAATCAAATCTATCTATTTTTAGCCTAAACTGATATCTATATTTTTTAACAGCTCACACGTGGGAACAATCTGATTTTTAGGAACAATAATGGAGTGAAATTAATCTCAGAAATCTGCAGATGAAAGAGGACTGAAACAGCTATATGAACCCTTCCAAAAAAACAGAAAATGCTTTATTTGGTCTTCTAAAATTAGTACAATAGATAGCAATAATTTTCAGACCTGGAATGTCTCCAAACAACTCAGAAAATCACAAGATGGGTCGCTCAACCTTAGCAAAATTCACCAACGGCTACTGCAACCTTCCTCCAAAGTTCTGCTTGCAAATCTTCAATAAACACTGCTAGAAATAGCAAAAATCTGTGTAAATACAATGGATATCCCTGGATGGAAAATCCCCAAATTCTCTAAGAGGGTTTTTCGTCCTCTAGAGCCAAATCCCAAGGGTTTCGTCTTTAGAATATTTCAGCAAAAGCTAAAGGCTTAGATGCAAATTCAGCAACTATCAAATGATCATAGAATGTCTTTCAAGCAAATCGACCTCTCCTTATAAAGAAAGAAGAGACCCAAAACAACCTCCAAAATATCCAATCTGCATACAATGATTTTTTCTATGCATTTTCCACCCTCCATCCTTTCTAGGTCAAGTCGCATTTTCCTTGGGAGGATAACTTTTGACCCATGAACTTTTGTCTTTTTCTATTTTCTTATTGCTCCTCAAGCTGGTCACAATTTTCCATAGGGATGAACAATTTAATAAATGTTTTTCTCTTGTTGACTCCTATGTTTACTGTAATGTCCCCTCTTTCTAAATGATCTAGGACTAAGACCTTCGGCCCTTTTTGTCTACCCAACGGCCAAAGGAAGTGTTAAGGGTGACTGAGTTTTATTATTTTATTATATTGTGCAAATATTAAAAAATAATATTATAAGTTGCACATATAATGAATAATAAAGCTTATTAATAAAATAAAATGTCAATGTAAAATACAAATAATTTTAATTGTATTCCTAGGAGAAGTGTGGCTTGCATGTGGGGTCAAAAAAATGGAAAAGTGTGACAAAAGGCCCATTAGAAAAATGTGACCTGCCTTGAGAGAAGCATGAAATAGCATTGGTTGCATTGGAGGTCGATTTGGGGTCCTTTGGCCTTTAAAAGGATAGTCAACCTGCCCATGTTCATATCCATATTTTTATCATCAAATTTTCATTGCAAAGAGCTCCCAACTTTTGTAAAAATTCCAAGGACGAAAACCGTTGAGAATTTATCTCTTTTAGACGAAAACCCTTGAGAATTTATCTCTTGCGGACAAAAACCCCCAAGGGATTGGGAGAAGATTTCACTCAGGAATATCCACTGAGCTAATTCAGATTTTTCAGTCAAGTTTCCAGCAGTATTTGGTGTTCTTTTGGTAATCAATTTGCAGCAGTGGATCGACCCAGTATAGGGGCTGTTTGGGGCATATTCCAGAGGTATTTTCCTTTGAAAAATATTGTCAAACATCCCTATATTTTTATAAATCTGAGGGCTGCAAATTTTTATTTTTCTAAGCAATTTTTGAGGAGTTTCCAGCCAGTTTTTATTCAGATTTCAGACCTGTTTTTCAGAAGTAATTTACCAGCAATTAAATTTGATTTCTAGCATATTTTGGCTTTTAAAAATACTAGCAATCGAATGGGATAGAAAATATAAATTTTTGAAGTTGTTTGCATTAAGTTCTATTCCAAACCCTAGTTGCTTTGGTTGTATTTAATTCACTTTTCCCTAGTTCGATCCCCAAGGGTTTCAAACAGCCCTAGTTTGTCAATTACAATCCATTAAAAATCTGTTTTGGAAGAAATAAATTGTTTGGGATATTTCATTTACTTTATTATTAAGTTATTTAAATTATTATAAGTGCTTACATAATTTCCCTTTGCTACAGGGACTTTTCCCTTTGCTACGAGTACTTTATAATAACTTAAGTCGCCTTTATTTTCTTCCCTTCGCCATCGGGTAGAAAAAATAGGCTAAGGGTTTTTAACTAGGAAGGGGATATTACAATCCTCCTTTCCAAAATTGTTTGCCCTCAAGTAATTCCAATTTTTGATTGTCCAAGTGCCATGTGCAAGAGACAATACATACTATAGTGCTCCAAAATCCTTGTACCTGTCAAATGAGAGAGCTCTTGCAAAAATATGTAGCTCTCATCATATTCATAAATTTCGAACAAGGAATCCACATGCTTTATTCTACAACTTGCATTACCGTACACCTCATGAATAAAGCAAATCTGAAGTCATTCATTATACAGCAATAAATATGACCCATTATTATGCTCTTCATGTCATGGAGTATCATCCATGTCTTCACCATCTTTTGCATCCATGATACTTTGACTTTCTTGTATCAATTCCTCATCATTTTTGTCAACAATGGGCTGAATTTCATTATGAATCAACTGCTTCTATAAACAAGATGACATATCTTCTTTCACACAATCTTCAATCCATCTAATCTGCCCTCCTTGGAAAGAGATTTCCATGCTCTTGGTTGCCATAACTTGAGCGATATCATTCCTCATACCTTGCTACCCACAAATTGAAGAAGTCTTTGCCTTGAACTCTTGTATGTGTTGTTTCGCTTGAGCGGCGATCAATCTAGTAGCTCTAGCTCTGTTATGCCATTCCTCACACCTTTTTAGAATTTCCATTACATCCTCCTTGTTTGCATATATGAATTTTTTCTCATGTCTAATATCAATTTCCCTAGCAAGCAAAGTTTCACTAATACAATTATTTTGCTCAATGGAAATCATACATTTTGAAGCTTCTACTTCTTGCATGGTGGAATATACAATGGGCTTATTTCCTTCCACTCTCTTGGGATTGAGTGTTGCATACTCTTTTTCCATGTCTTCATGTCTTCATCCTCAACTAGTTGTTCCTCCTTTTGGAGAAACTTGGCTTTGAACATCCATGAAGGCGTAGATGAGGTCCTAATTGATCCCATAAAACTTTCATCACCATTATTGTCTTGCCTTCCTTGAGAGCTTGGTATGGCAGTATTCATTCCCTGAATAGATTTGTTCAAATAAGAAAAGGCTCCTATAATGGAGTCTTTTAGATCTCTTTGAGCATCCATCCAACAAGTTAGCAATTCTCTATTGTGTCTAGTGAATACTTCGTCTATGTAGCTCCTTTGAACTTCTTCCGTAGTCATTTTCAAATATGGTTTTTTTCCTTCATTTATCTACAGGTTAGGAGAATCATCACTCTGATACCACTACAATGTTCCCAAATGGGACACCTTTGACCCAAGCTAAATTTTAAGCCAATCCCACAGCCAAATGCAAACTTATAAAATTAATATCAAATTTTTACTATGCAGATCTAAACTTTAATCTGAAAAGTGCAACTAGGGTAAAGTGGGAAACCCAATCAAATCAACATTTATAATAGAATGTTTCATCCAAATCTGATCCTACTTATTTAAAAGACCAAAATATGAAAAAACATGCAGATTTCAGATGCAAATAAGGCTGAAATTAATTTATTTTGAAACCCCAATCTGCAAAAAAGTATGGCAACTTCATAAATTCGTAACTTACTCAAAGATGCTCCGATCCACACAAATGAACTATGCACGAACTCACAAAAATAGGGAGAATGCAATGATGTTACCCATTCATACAAATGACCACCACAAGTGCCCTAAATAGCCAAAATACAATTCGCCCTTAGGGTTTTGGGCTGGAAATTACAGCAGAAACTCAACCACCAATTTCCTCTTAAAACCCTTGGATCAAATCTGCACTTTTATTCCTTCAACTGTTGAAAATAACTAAAAATATGTGCAAGCACAATGGAATTCCTTGTGTAAAAATTCCTCACATACTCCTAAGGGTTTTCGTCCTTCGAAACAATTTAGAAAAAGCTCCAAGCTTCAGATAAAAATCAGAAATTAGATAATGATCAAGTGTTGATAAACTAAGGCAAGACCACTTGCATATATAGCCTTGTGACCCCAAATGGCCACTCTCCATGACCAATCAGATTATTCATAATATTTAATGTTTTTCATCGCCAACTTCTCGTCCTCATGCAAGTTGCATTTTCCTTGAGGGAACAACTTTTTGCCCAAATGTTTTTTGCCTTTCTTTCCATTTATTTTGCGTCCTTGTGCAAGTTGCAATTTTCTAGAAATAAACAATTTTAGCTAAGTGCTTTATATTTTATTTTATTTTTCTATGTTTATTTTATTATTAAGTCTATTAATTTAATATAGGTGTTTTTCATTAAAAAAAAATTGCACTTTATATTAAATTATAGAACTTAAGTCACCCTTATTTTCTTCCCTTAGTCGTCAGGTAGACAAAATAGGCTAAGGATCTTCGATTGGGAAGGGGATATTATGGTTCTCCCTTCCTAAAATTGCTTGCCCTCAAGGAATTCCAATTTTGTTTTGTCCAAGTACCATGCAAAATAGACAAAACATGTTGAAGTGATCCACAAGCCTAACCACTGTACCTGTCAAGTGGGCTAAAACTTGTTGCCATATATCACTCACAAGATGCCCATATACATATACTTGGAACAATGATTCAACAAACTCCATATTGAAGACTTCACCTTCTATCTTATTGTGCATCTCATGATGGAAATAAATTGGAATAGGCAGCAATAAATAAGACACATTAATATTCTCTTCATACCTTTCAATATCATCAAGGTCTTTGCCATTCTTTGCTTCCATGATACTTTGACTTTGTTGTATCAATTCCTTAGTATTCTTGTCAACAATGGGCTGAATGTCATTATAAGTCAACTGTTGCAATAAACAAGATGACATATCTCTCTCCACATAATCTTCAACTCGTGCAATTTGCCCTCCTTGGAAAGAACTTTCCACGTTCCTCGCTGCCACAACTTGAGGAATACCGTTCCTCATACCTTGTTGCCCACCAATTGAAGAAGTCTTTGCCTTGAACTCTTGTAGGTGTTGTTTCACTTGAGTGGCTATCAATCTAGTAGCCTTAGCTCTTTTGTGTCATTCCTCACACTTTCCTTGAGTTTCCATGACATCCTCCTTGCTTGCATATATGAATTTCCTCTCCTGTCTAATATCAATATTTGGTTTTTTGGAGCTGAAATAATTTTTGTTATCTTGGCATCCAACAAACAATATTTCTTCCTTACTAATGCAATTATTTTGCTCAATGGAAACCATACCTCTTGAAGCTTCTTCTTTTCCTTGCCTGGTGGAATACACAATGGGTTGATTTCTCTCCAATTTTTGAATGCCATTTTTACTATCTTTTAACTCACAAAAATCAGCGAAGGTCTACATAGCTCTTACCTTGGGATTGAGTGTTGCATACTCTTTACCTCATGTTTCCATGTCATCTTCATCAATTGGTTGTTATGTGGCTCTGAAAATCTGTGAAAGCTTGGATGATGTGCTCAGAGTATCCATCCCCCTTATAGATCTACTCACTTCAACAAAGGTTCCTATAATGGAGTCTCTTATATCTCTCTAAACCTCCATCCAACAAGTTAGCAATTCTCTATTGCCTCGAGTGAACACTTCATTCATATAGCTCATCCTATTTGTAGGGGGAGCTCTCCAATAATACCCTTCCATAGTCACTTTCAAATCTGATTTTTTCCTTCTTTCATTCACAGGCTGGAAGAATCATCGCTCTAATACCACTGTAATGTCCCCAAATGGGACACCTTTGACCCAAGCTAGATTTTAAGCAAAACCCACAACCAAATGCAAGTCTATCACATGGAAATCAGGTTTTTAGTCTACAACCCTGTAATTTATCCTGAAAAGGCGACTTGAATGGTTGCACCAAACTCTTACCAAACAGCCCATAAGTTATTAGTCCCCACTCCAAATATTTTGCAAGTTTTATAAGGCCCAAAAAAACTTAAAGATGATATACAAAACCATGCAAAGATCAGCTTTGACTGCTACAATATATTCCCAGAATGGCAACTAGGATTTGAGTAGAAAACCCATACAAATAGCAATCAAATCTATCTATTTTTAGTCTAAACTTATATATGTATTTTTAACAACCCACACATGGGAACAATCTGATTTTTAGGAACAATAATGGACTGAAATTAATCTCAGAAATCTGCAGATGAAAGAGGATTGAAACAACTATATGAACCCTTCCAAAAAATACTGAAAATGCTTTATTTTGGTCTTCAAAAATTAGTACAATGGATGGCAATCATTTTCAGACCTGGAATGTCTCCAAACAACTCAAAAAATCACAAGATGGGTCGCTCAACCTTAGCGAAATTCACCAATAGTTGTTGCAACCTTCCTTCCAATGTTATAATTGCAAATCTTCAATAAACACTACTAGAAATAGCAAAAATCTATGTAAATACAATAAAATATCCCTAGATGGAAAATCCCCAAATTCTCTAAGAGGGTTTTCGTCCTCTAGAGCCAAATCCTAAGGGTTTTCGTCCTAAGAATATTTTTGCAAAAACTCAAGGCTTAGATGCAAATTCAGAAAATATCAAATGATCATAAAATGCCCCTCAAACAAGTCGACCTCTCCTTATAAAGAAAGAAGAGACCCAAAACAACCTCCAAAATATCAAATCAGTATACAATGATTTTTCTATGCATTTTCCACCCTCCATCCTTTCTAGGCCGAGTCGCATTTTCCTTGGGAGGATAACTTTTGACCCATGAAATTTTGTCTTTTTCTATTTTCTTATTGCTCCTCAAGCTGGTCACATTTTTCCATGGGGATGAACAATTTAATAAATGTTTTTCTCTTGTTGACTCCCATGTTTACTTTATTATTAAGTTATTTAAATTATTCTAAGTGCTTACATATTTTCCCTTTGCTACAGGCACTTTATAATAACTTAAGTCACTCTTATTTTCTTTCCTTAGCCGTCAGGTAGACAAAATAGGCTAAATCTTTGACTGGGAAGGAGATATTATAGGTGTTGTCCTTGGTGGTTAAATCTCTCTTGTTGGCACCTCTCTCTCCTTCTCTCTTCTTCTTCTCATTTCTCTATAAATCTGGAACTCGAACTCATAAAACGATCCTCTTTTGTTGTAACGGCAATATGCCAAAATGATGGCCAACTTCCCACAAGTTTCAAACCTTGAGCTTGGTCTTTGTTATGTATTCTTCGCCTTCTGCCATTGTTGTAACTGAACGTGCATATTCTAAGCAATGAAATCGAGTGTTTGTGGCTACTCTCTGCCCTATTATCGTGTTTTGTGCATTCTTACCTTTTTGTTCTTCCTTTGGCGTGTTGTGCATGTCTCATACTTGCAAGTTTCTCCATTTTCCCATGTCGTGGATGTGTGGGAAGGGTGAGTCTACACGGTGTTGGAGTGTGACACATCCGTCTGCCTTTGTCTACTATGTTTTCTTCCCTTTCCTTCCCCTTGTGGAGAGTGATCGACCTTCCTTCTAGTGCTATCACCATCCCCTGTTAACTTAGGTTTTACCTTTCTTACATCTCTCTCTCTCTCCCTGGTCCCTTGGAATTGTTAGAGTAGGAGTCCGTTGTAGGAGTAGTTTTAGCATTAGAAGTAGGTTGTGTTAGTGAAATCCAGCCTTCCTTCTCTGGAGGTCTGATCTCAAGTTTGCAAAACCCACATTGCAGAGATCAGTCTCATGTTGCCCAAAAATTTTGTTAATCTTTCATGACCATTCAGACGGTGCAATTTTTGAGCTCCAACGGTTTTTAATATGCCCGGTGGGACAAAGCATGAAGGGATTTACAACTTCATTTCACGGCAAGTTTGATGTGTTCTTTGATGAGTATTCAACCTTTGGAGGCAGTTTTCAACACATTTGGCAACTCCACTGTTCCAAGAAACCCATTCTCTCAATCTACAGACCACCCTTTATGTCTTTCTCCCCTCCCTTTCCACTCATTTTCATGTTTCCATTCCTCTAATGGCTCTCCAAAGAGCTCTTCCATTCTCTTGTTTCAGTTCTTCCTCCTTCATCTGTAGTACAGTGGGATGATATCCCCAAAACAGCCCTAAAAACCCTACCTCTTTTTCATGGAAATGGAGATCAATCTCTTATTGGTCACATTCAAGACATAGCCAACCATTGTGCCATTCACAACATCAAAGAAGAAAGCATTTGCCTCAGATTTCTTGTTTCATCATTTAGAGGTAAAGCGAGAGATTGGTACAACAGTTTGGCTCCTCAATCCATTTCCACATGGGATCAACTGGGAGAACAACTACACAACCGATTCAAGGAGAATGCAAATGTTATTTCTCTCATGGAACACCTCAAGCAAAATACAACGAGCTTCAATGGAGTATATCTCATGACTTCAACATCAAATTCACAAGGACTTGGCTCAAAATTCATCAAGAATTCAGACCCTCACAAGGAATGGCATTCTTGTATTATTTGAGGGCGTTTGATTTTTATTTGGTTGTATTGATCCAAACTTGAGGAGGCAATACTCTTCCTCAGACTTTTGCAATTGCATTGCAAGCTGAGAAGATGTCTCATTCAAGCTAGACAAAGGAAACCCATCGCCATTGCTTCCATTCTTCCCTCACCATCTCAAATTCTCAATACCCCTTATGCAAAAAACATAAAATCCACCATCCCATTCCAAAAATAGAAAGATCCTTTTCTTCCTAGTCCTTCATTTGGTGCTCTACCAATTTACAACGCCCAAAACATTCTTTATGATCTGCAAAACTTCTCCCCATCTCTACTCAAGGCATTACCCGACTCTCTAAAATCTTGTCACAATGTTTTGAGAAGCTGCGGTGTTCCAAATATTTCCCCAAGGGCTCTCCTGACCCGCATGGAACCTAGTCTATCATACAAGGTGGGTAGATCATGATGTTTGCTATTTCCATGGAGAGCAAGAATTGCGGAGATCAAGATATGTTTTGGAGGATCATTTGGCTTCCCCAATTAATCAAATCAGAAGTCCAGAGCCCAAGCAATCTCAGTTTGCAAGCGTAATCAAGGAATAACCTCTTCCTAATGCCTCATCTCCTATCAATTCACCCAAGGACGAAAACTCCGCATCTGTAGAAGAATGGTGTGAATCCGACTGGGAGGATGAAAAAGATGAAAATCCACAAAGAGAGGCGGCTACTGAAAAGACAGTGTAAGCGGCTTTAAAGGCGGAAACGCAGAATGGACTGCATGTTGAGGAGAGTGTTTTTCAACACTTGTGACATCCACGAGTGCGAGAAAGAACATTTTCCAAGTGAGTAAGGTGAAATAACAGAGTGCAATGATCCACATTGCTCCACATGCCTTGAAATTGCCCCGCTTTTGACGGAAAATCAGACCGAGGCAGAGAGTGAAGAGGAAGGAAACCCGCACACCAAAGTGGAAGCAAAGATGTCCACGCGAGAGCAAGAAAAACAACACCTCTAACCAAATGACAAAGCAACTTGGGGGGTATTCATTCCCTTTCCTGTCGATACCACGAGATATGAGAAGGGAAATCAGTGGCAAGACAATTTTCCACTTTCATCAAAGGACCATGTTCATTGCCAAATTGAATCACATGCTTGCACATTTTGTAAGGAAAGGAAGCTACTTCTCCTTATCCTGTATCAAGATTTGTTTAGCCTCCTTTTCCTTTGGTTAGAGTAGGGTAGTTTAGGTTTGTTTATTGCAAAACAAGTGTTGTGCACACTCTGCATGTTTCCATTTGGAACATGTATGATTTTCCATTTTGTATATAGTTTTTGTGGGCCCTTGTTGTTGTTGCACAGTCCGATTCAACAGGTTTCATGGCAAAAATCAGATAGTTGGAGTGAATTTTCAGTGTATATCTCTTTCAGAACTCCACCGATCAACTTCCAATTCAGATGCTAAGTTCATGCGGATTCAGGAGACAAGTGTTAAAAATTGAAGATCAGTTTTCAAGGTTAAACTTGACTTTATGCCCAATGGATGCTTCAAGGCAACTAGTCTTCATCATCTAGCAGGAAGATGTTCTCTGGATGTCACCAAACTGTTGTCCAAAATTACAACCTCATGTAATTTTGAACAACTCATCAAAAGGACTTAACCATTTTTGTGCTCTAGAAAATCCGTGGGAGGCACTAATTCAGTATACCGAGGGGTACAGGAACTTAGTGCTTTGTGGGTTATCCTAACCCGTGGAACAAAGGAATGAACAATTCAGGGCTTGGGCAGATTTTATCGAAAGATCGTGTTGTGTGGCTAAACCTTTGATAGGAATGACGTTCACTCGAAGTAAGGCTACAACACACTTAGAACAAACTGTCAAGTGTCGCCAAGCATGGAAGTGAAAGTTAGAAGCGGTTAAGTTCAAAAGTTGTGGAACAGTATCCTAGTGTTTCGCAGACTTCTCAGATAAGGAGGTCTACGGGTGGTCTATGGTATAATGGTAGAGCCACGATACACAAGGGAGTGGGCTTAATTCTTTGCGGATGGAAGAAATTTGAAGATACGCGGCAGAAGCCGCGGAACAAGATAGTAATGTGCTGCAGGTTTTGACCGCGAACAAAGTCGAGGGTACCTTGATGTCGCGCAATGAAAGATAAGTCTTTCGCAGCATTGTGGAGGAAACGGTAACATGTACGCACACCCACGGGAATTTCCAAATCCACCAAAAAAGGTTGCAAGCAAACGGTCAAAAGTTGCGTAACAATGAAAATCCGCATGGAAGAGAGAAGAAAAAGAGCGCAGGTGGTATAATAATGTGGAGTTGTGGGATGTTAGAAACCCCTGAGGTCTATGCATCAAAGCTTGAGATTGTTCCAAGGGGCCCGAAAACATAGGAGCCACGCCTAATTTTGTTGAAAATCACATCGTCAACCACTCCACCAACCAGAATTCAATGAAGTATGGGCATCATTCCTTCTCCTGCAAAATCTAATGGCGTGCGATAGAAGCCATGTCAAGCGCCCACACCTTCCTGCAAGACATCTAGGGCGTTTGGTCCTTGGTGGTTGAATCTCTCCTATTGGCACCTCTCTCTCCTTCTCTCTTCTTCTTCTCATTTCTTTATAAATCTGGAACTCATGAACTCATAAAAGGATCCTCTTTTGTTGTTACGGCACTATGCCAAAATGGTGGCCGACTTCCCCATGAGTTTCAAACCTCGAATTTGGTCTCTACTATGTATTCTCGCCTTCTACCATTGTTGTAACCGAATGTGCATATTCTAAGCAATGAAATCGAGGGTTGTGGCTATCCTATTGCCCTATTCTCATGTTTTATGTGTTCCTTGCCTTTTTGTTCTTCCTTTATGGCATGTTGTGTATTTCATACTTGCAGGTTTCTCCATTTTTGCGTGTCATGGATGTGTGGGAAGGGTGAGTCTACATGGTGTTGTCATGTGACACGTCAGTCTGCCCTTATCTCTCGTGTTTTCTCCCTTTTCTTCCCCTTGTGGAGAGTGATTGAGCCTTCCTTTCTTGTTTTATCACAACGCCCATGTTAGCTTAGTATTTACCTTTCTTAAATCTGTCTCTCCCTAGTCCCTTGGAATTGTTAGAGTAGGAGTTAGTTGTAGGAGTAATTTTAGCATTAGGAGTAGGTAGAGGAACCATCCATCTCTGGAGGTTGATCTCAGTTTACAAAACCCACATTGCAAAGATCATCCCATGTTGCCCAAAAATTTTGTTGATCTTTCATGACCATTCAGAGGGTGCAATTTTTGGTGATAATAGTGATCACATCAATAGGCAAGTCTTTGTTCTTTGTGCGCTTCATAGATGACTTTTATAGAAAGATCTAGATATATTTCTCCGGAAGAAATCTGAGGTACTTGAAGAAATTTAAAGAGTACAAAGTTCTTGTTGAAATCATATGGAGAAAAGGATAAAGGTGTTGCAAGTAGACAATAAGGGGGAGTATTGCTCAAACGACTTTGAGGAATTCTGCATGAAGTGCAAAATTGAGAGACGAAAAAAAACTCCATATAGCCCGCAGTAACATGAAGTTATAAAGCAAATGAACAAGGCGATGACGGTTATGCTGAGTGGTGTGCATGCAGAACAGAATTATTGGACACAAGTAGTTATTATTTGTGTTAGCTGGTGAAAAAATCACCAACATCAGTGCTAGTTGACAAGAGTTTGCAGGAAGCTTGGATTAGTAAGATACCATCCCTGAGACACCTGAGAATCTTTGGTTATGAAGAATATGTCCATATTGCAAAAGAAAAAACTTAAAAGACATTAACTTGACTATAAGTTTGCGGAGAGTATCTTTATTGGATATGGCAATGGTGTCAAATAGTACAAGTTGTGGAATCCTAAAACAAAGAAGGCATTCTATAGCTGGAATGTGATATTTTGGGGGATCAAGAGAATTCATGCACGGGAGAGTCTGCACAGTGATACTGCCCAAGAACTACAATCTGAGAAAGTAGTAAAGAAAGAAACTAGACAAGATGCAAGTTGACATAAAAATTGAAGAGCATGTATCCAAGTATGAGACAAATGATGAAGAGTCGTCAGAAGAAGAAGAACTTGGAAACCCTGCACTAAAGAGATCAAAACAGGTGTGCAAAATACTTGAGATATAACCCACGGACTTTCGTTCTGCGTTCCTGCTATCAATAACTGATGGTGGCAACCCCAAGACGTTAAAGAAATCTCTTGGATCATAGGAGAGAAAGTCTTGCATGAAAGACATGAAGAGGAAATGGAGTATCAAGATAAGAATGAGAGTGGGAACTTAGTGACGTTACCTCCTAGAAGAAAACCTGTGGGCTGCAAGTGGCTTTTCAAGAAAAAGTAAAATGGAGAAGTCCAAGGCTTGCTTAGTAGCGAAGGAATCCTCTCAAATAGAGGGAAATGATTTTGGTGATATCATTTTTCTTTTTGCCAAAGTAACTTATATTATATTTATTTAGCTATTGCTGCTAAGATTGATCTTGAGATAGATCAAATGGAAGTTTAGATAGAATTTTGCATAGAGAGCTTGAAGAAGAAATCTACATGGTGTCGCCGGAAAACTTCAAGGTAAAAGGTAAAGAGGTCCTTTTATGCAGACTAAAGAAGTTTTCTTGTATGGCTTGAAACTATCACCAAGGATGTAGAATCAAAATGTTGACACCCATGTGCTGAAACTTGGGTTTGCGCATAGCAAAGTTCATCCTTGCTTGGACTTCAAGGAAGATGGTGTAAACTTTTCATCCCAGTCCTCTATGTGGGTGACATGTTGCTGCCTAGAAATTGCAAGACAATGATCATGCAGGTTACGTCTCATTAGTCTACGTAGTTTGACATGAAATATCTTGATGCCACGAAATTCATTCAGGCGTGGAAATTAAACAAGATCGTGCAAACAAGAAGCTCTGTTTAGATGAGAGGAAATATGTCGAGACAATCTTGGAGAGGTTCAAGATACATAAAAGCAAGCCTATGAGCACAGCCTTTCTAGTTGGTCAAAAACTATCTACTGTGCAGTGTTCAAAGATACGAGGGGAGTTGGAGGACATCATTCAAGTTCCATATGCAAGCATAGTGGGAAACTTGATGTGTGCACTGGGTTGCACAAGCCCTGACATTGCACATGTAGTTCAAGTAGTGAGTAGATTCATGTCCAATCTGGGCCAAGCGTATTGGACTGCATTTGCAATGAAGAGGATCTTCAAGTATCTGCACGGGAATTCTAACTGTGCGATTTGCTATCAAAGCAATCATTGTGAAAGCAAGACATTGAGTCCATACGGCTTTGTAAATTTTGATTGGGTTGGAGATCTTGATTGTTGTAGATCTACCAATGCCGATATATTCAACTCATTTGGTGGAGCGGTAAGTTGGTTGAGCGATCAGCAGGCTAGTGTTTCGATATCCACAATAGACGTTGAAAGCATAGTAGTCACTCATGCAAGAAAGGAAGCAGTTTGGCTTCAAAGGTTGCGTGCAACTATTGAGTTCATTCAAAAGGTTGTAAGGATGCATTGAAATAGCCCAAGCGCAATTTGTCTGACAAAGAACCCTGAGTATCATTCTCAAATGAAGCACATTGACGTGTGATACCAATTTGTAAGGGAAATGGTAGCAAAGAATATGTTGGAGAAGACGGACATTGATGAGAATTTTGTGGAATCGTTGACAAAAGCAGTAAAGCTTGACAAGTTTCTTTGGTGCAGGAAAGAAATGGGCACAGCTAGTCGCAATTGCTGAAGTATGGACTTGCACTCCCTTTATGCAAAGTATTCAACAAGTGGGAGAATATCGGGAATATTTCACCCTTGCATGGTTCTGTGCAGGAATGTTATGCACAGATGTAGTGATGCACAAAAAAATCTATGTAGGAATCTTTGTGCAGGAAATCTATGCACAATGGCATTGCACAGGGGTTTGTGCAATGAGGTGGTACAAATGTGTGCAGGGAAGACCATGCGTAGGGCTGCATGCTGAAAGACTGGTGAATAGGAGAGTTGCAGAGTGGTGTGCAGTGGCTGATTATCCTCGGTATCCTAGACTTGTCTGACTGTCTCTGTCAGCTGGAAGTGTGCAAGCATTGACTTGATAATGCTCTAACATGGAGTAGTTGGAGGATCATTATGTAATAATCACTTGGTTCAGTGGTAGGTGTGGTTCAACAAATTCCCCTATTGCGTGAATGTTACAAAGTGAGGTGTTGGTATATAGGCATGCAGTCTCTTTAGAGAGATGTTTCAGTTTTGGATCGTTCGGTTAAGAATATTGGACTAAATGTTGCATGCTGATACACAGTTAGAGTGTATTTTCAATATTTCCATATACAGTTAAGTGTTGTATGATATTGCAGAACTTTGAGAACGTCTTGGTTACTTGCTGGGATTTTTACCCAAAAGGGTTTTCCCAGGTTAAATATTTAGTCTATTATGCGTTTCATTCTTGAGTTAGTAGTCCATTTAGTCTATTAACTTATCGTGTATAGGTGTCATGTTCCCAGTATTACCTTCTTTAGTGCAGTTTGTTTTACCTTTGATGTATTAACCAGTGAAAATCTTTATGCATCACTTAGGTGGGTTATAATGACTTTTTTCATTGACCGCATCTGATCAGTAGTGGATATAATAAAATTCCAGTTCCAGTTTCAATTTTTATTATGTACAAATCTGATGGAGGAAGAAACGGTCCACCATGTCTTCTAGCACTCTTAGTTAGTATGATTGTTTTAGTATTGGGTAATGGTTAATTATGCTATCCTCTTTGTTGACCCCGTGTCTTCTAGCACTATGAGGTTGCACTGGTATTGGATAGTAGTTAAACATGCTATCCTCTTTGTTGCCCATCTTTCTTGCAAAGTTGTGATCCTTGTCCACACATGGATGGTGTGGGAACATAGTGACATTTGGATTGATATGTGATTGTCTAAAAATTTGTTTCATTAGGACACTTGCATCCAAGTGTACCTTACATCCAGATAAATCTAACCTTCACCTGGGGAAGCAATATTTAAGGTGAACATAACCACAATATTGCACCAAGATGAATATTTTTAGAAAAACATTCTATCTTCACATGGGACAGAGATATCTTGGTCCATCTTGCCTACACTAGTAGAAGGCTCCACCATACCTGTCAAGTTGCCATTTGTTGTATTCTGCTGCATAGTTTTATTTTTTCATCTGAAACAAAGTGAATGCTCTCAAAAAGAAAATCCAACAGTTTTCATTAAACAAAGTGCAAAGTAACTCAAAGTCAATAACACAGGATTCGAGCAGTATCTCAATGCTCATCAACATGTAATACTTGATGGATGTTCCTTAAGAGGAGGGCAAACCACATATATTGTATGAGACTTACAGTTTCAAGATATAGATATCACCAAAAATGGGGTTCCGTATTCTGTATTCTTCAGAGAGCAAACCTATTATCATGCATTATATCAAAATGCATCTGGGCTGAAAAAAAATGTGAAGGACAAAAATGATCCTCAATGGTATGTTGAAAAAAATATTAATGATCAACTGATTTGGTCAACATGCAACATGTAAATAGATGAAGCCGAAAGTTTTGTAATATTTTCTAGCACGTGTACAAACCTGTTGGTTCAGTTTATGTTAAATTGCATTTAAAGTAGAAACGAATATAGCTCAACAAATGTCGGTTAAGACGTAACCATCAACACCAACAGTTCATAACAAAATATAACTATTACACACACTACCGAATCTGACAAACAAATAATTAACATGATAAAGTTGGATAGCTAATCTAAACAATGCATTTATTAATAACAACGGTCTACAGAAGACTTTTCCTCAGTTTCATAAGTCCGATTTTGAATATGAAATGCAAAATTTCCTTTAATAAGAAACTGACTTCCATTACATTAGGCAAGAAGTAAAACCATAACAAAAAAAATTACATACATAAAAGTCAAGTCGCATGCTTCCCATCCATCGATACTTCTCAGACTCGATGTCAATATCAGCTATAAGTCCTGGAATGTTTATTACCTTAGAGTCAGCACTTCTAAGTGGCTACAATAACCGCGGCTAGAGCAACAAAGAGAATACTCAAGAAAACTTCCATCCAAAAGAGTCCAGTGGCATACCACGAAAGTAAAACTATTTGTGCAAGAGTAAACAGAACTTTAAGGAAAAGGACTACTTATCAAACTAAATACATCATTTATATAACAAAACATATAATATCAAAACAGCAACCCAAAATTCAAATCTTTCCTTTCCACATACCCCATGTAAGCATCAAGACACTGAAAGACCTCACTTGCCCCTGTGCAACAACAGCCACATCTAATGCTCGCTTGTGACCTAGGAAGATAAGTTATGTCATAGCTCAATAGAATTTGTATGAACCATACTGAAATTATTTTTACTTTATTGAAATCTTTTTTGAATGCCTTCCTATTATAGTTTTCCCATTTTGTAACTTTCTTCATTTCATGTCTAACTTATTTTCCACACCAAACAATATAGAAGTACAGAAAATAGAGCTCCTACAAAAGAGCCATTCTAGTGATGAAAATGATCAACATTAATTCGGACCAGATGCAATGTCAAAAGGTGAATACCTTTGATAACAGCAAAAGTAGCATTTGTAGCGATACAAGGCTCATCAGCATCTTCCATCAAAGATTTAACCATACCATTGCCTGTACCTGTCAGAAAAAATAAAAATATATTACATGGAACATCAAGAAAGGGAAAAAAACGAAACCCTAAATTTTCAATACATACTCCAGGCAATGGGATAATCGATCAGAAACTTGTCAAATACTCAAAATTACAAAAAAAAACATCACAGAGGGTTGAGAAACTACATGTTATTTGTGTAAGAAAGAATGAGAGAGAGAAGAGAACGAATAAAGAGTAGAAGGCACACTAACGTACTCATATGGCCAGAGTTTTATTAATCAAAAGATAGTTACATTCAGAAGTTTAATAACTATCCATTAGATAATGTGTAGCTAATAGGCAATTAGTATCCTTAATACCTCTCCTTAATGACTGAACCAGAGACCACGCCAAGTATGTCTCGTAATTTTACAAACAAAATAGGACAAATGGGTTTAGTCATTAGATTTACAGGCTGCTCCTTAGAGGCACAGCAGTGAAGAGAAATATCACCAGAATCAACTATCGTATATAGTGATGATGAATCTCAATGTATCTAGTGTGAGAATAATATATCAGATTCTTCACCAACTTCAATACAACTTGTTTATCACATAAAATGGAAAGTGGAGTAGGAGTAGTGTAAGGAAGTTGAAGATCAATCAAAATCTGATGTAACCAAACTGTTTAAGAACTGTCACCGACCGTTACCTTGTACTCTACTTTGGTGGAAGATATAGCCACAATGTGTTGAAGCTTGCACTGACATGAAACAACTCCATAAAACAAATGGAAAAAAATGTCCTGCAGGTGGACCTCCGAGTATCCAATAATCCTCCCCAATCAAATTCTGTGTAACCTATCAATACGAAATTTTCTATCCTCTTATATAGGATGCCAAAGTCGAGAGTTCCATTGACATATCACAAAACGTGTTTTGTTGCTATCCAATGTATGAGCTTCAATTGAGATAAAAACCAACAAAGATAACTAACAGAAAAACATAGATCCATTGTGTGGATGAAAGATATATTAGGCTTCCCACCAATTGTCTCTACAGTGAATCATTGACTAGTGATAAATGATCATTGGCTGACAACTTCAACCCAACATCAATAGGCATAGAAGAGGGATTGCAATTTGTCATCCCAAACTTCTTCAAGAGACTAGTGGCGTGCCTGACCTAAGCTATGAAAATGAGATGGTCCTCTTGCCATAATTCTACACTGAAGCAATAGAGTAAGAGGCCTAGATCAGTCATGTCAAAAGCAGCACTCAAATCTGATGTCATTCACTAAATTGTAGTAGTTGCACCACCTATGACGGCAAGATTGTCAACATAGACAATAAGGATCACAATGTCTCATCACTTTTGACATAACAAATTGGATCAGAAAGACAACTCCTAAATCGAGAATCTTGAAAATGTTGATCAATCTCAATATACAAGGCTCTGAAAGCCTAAATAAGCCCATGTAGAGACTAAATCAATTTGTGAACCAAATGATCATGACTAAGTACCTGAAAAACTTTAGGATACACTATGTAAACCTCCTCATCTAAATATCCATTTAGGAAGGCGCTCTTTACATCAATCTGAAACATCTTTCGATCAAAATGAGTTACTGTGAAGAGAAGCAACTGAAATGTGACCATCTTTGTTGTAGAAGAAAAAGTTTCATTATTGTCTATTCTCTCCTATTGTGAAAAAACTTTCACAACTGTTGGCTAGATTTTTTGCACAGCTAAAAACCTAGGCAATCATGAGATAAATCTCCCTCATTTACCGGTGAGGCTCCCGTGTAAGATGTTTATCAATCTAGTGAGTATAAATCCTAATAATTATTTGTAAGAGGTTTTACTTTAATTACAAAACTCATGAACAATACCTTAGCAATTCTGCAACAAGTAAGTAGTTGTTTATGGAAGTATCTTTGGAGAAGAGGTAAATAATATAATTTGGGAAAGAAGAAAGGAGGATGTGTTGAATTCAACTAATAGTTATCAGAGTTGGTCTCATCCACACAAATTAAATAAACAGTTAGATCTCGCAATAATCGCAAGTAAAGGAAATGAATAGCTTGTAACCTAGATCTTAGATAACGCAAAGTTTATCTAAAAATTAAAATAGAAGAAAGAAGCAAAGCACCGTAGACACAAAACTCTCCAGAAATCCACCTTTTGATTCAATTCCCCATCTTTCACAGAAATAACAGCACAAAGTCTGAAGACTCCAGAATGCTCTAGCAAAATTGTGATCATTTAACCCGTAGGCTCTTCCTCTATTTATAGTGCATAAAGGGCAATTACAAATAGGAAACTTTCAATGAATTGCCACATGTGGAAGCTATGAAAAGAGGAAGCAACTGGCATTATTCTCCCCTAGACTTTCTCTTTGCATGACATGCATGCCTTACAACTGAAAATAGAACTTTATGTTATGCATGTCTGCCACCTATTTCCAAGTAATTGACTTCTTCCAGTGACTTGAAGTAACGACTTTTTAAAGCCAATTACCTAAGTTTTACAATTTAATTGATTACTCAATTACTTCGTCAAAGAAAATAAGAGAAAGAAAAAGAAGTTATTCCAACTGCAACACTCTTCGTTTTGTCCTTCCTCCATACTCTACATGTTGATCCAATATGCATTGTACTTCTGCTTCATCTAGCTTTAGCAATGAATGATTTGAATGATATCTCTGCCTTGAATCTGAAATGTTTTTTTCTCGTATGTTGTTGAATCTTTGCCTTTCAATTCTCACCAAGCTGGATCTGGAAGCAGTTGAATGTGATTTGCTTGCGGGTGTTGCCTTTGACCTGTCTTCTTCTCTTATCCTTGAAGCTTTTGCAATTCTTCTCAAATATGTGCACTAGTGAAATGTTCCTACAAATAATTCAGACAAACTTGCAATCCATAGCATGAATATCTAATTTTTCACCGAAATCTAATTATAAAACCTGTTGCACTCTATTTTTAGACTTTGCTTGCATACCAAGCAAGTTAAAATATTATTTTATTCACCTATGTACTCACATCAACATGCAAATAGTCAGAATAATAAAAAGAAAGCCTTTCCAACCCTAGGTGCCAAAACTGGATACTTCCCGACAATTAAAAGAAATCAGCTTTTAGGCATTTAGTTATGCCAGAATGGGTCGCATTTTTTGGATATGAATTGTGTGAAAAACATGAGGGCAAGGAAGTGTGAATTTTCAACCTCCCAGGAAGCCCTAAAATTCTCACTTTTAACTTAAGTGATTTAACTTTAATTGTCGAAAAGAAAAACCTTCCAGGCAGCTCTAAAATTCCCACCTTACAAACAGCCTCAAAATTCCCACTTTTCACTTAAATGACTTGTACGAAATAAAATTTTCCATTTTTGGAAAGGGTCCGGGAAGATGTAGCAGCAAACACTTGCAAGTGCCATAACTCCCACTTTCACTCCAGTGATTTGACTTTCATTTTAGGTGAAAAAAACGTTTTCTCTAAACAGCTGCTATAATTCTCACCTTCCAAGCAGCCCCAAAATTCCCACTTACATGGACAAATCATCTTTCCCAAAAAGTGCGACTAGCATGAAGCAAGCTCTTCCCAAAAAGTGTCCTTGTATTATGAAATTACTCTTCCCAAAAAGTGCAACTTGCATGACTTCTGCTTTTAAAGTTGCATGAAAACTCATCAGCAGCATTTTATTTCCAACTTTGAAATTTTCGGTCCGAGAAGATGCACCAACTAAAGCTTGCAAGTGCCATAACTTTGAGCACGTGTGTACCTCAATTTTAGGTGTCGTTGAGACAAAATATGTGAAAAACGTCTGTGCTCTACACATTGGAAGACAGTACTTGATCTTAGGATTCATACAATGCATAATTGCTACCTTTTAGGACCAAGCATCTTCTTGCAACCTCCTGATGGAATCCTGAGCTCCTCACCTTTAGACAACATGGGTTAGCAATTAAAAACACTGGATACCTTTTGAAAACCCGTTGGCCTCAATGAAAAGGTCTGTATATGTGGATTGAATAGGCTACGGATAAAGAGCCAAAAAGAAATAAAAACAAAACCTTCAAATTCACTCTTTTCAGGTGTTGATCGAAAAAATTGCTGCAATTATGCTGATAACAAGCACCAAATTTTCCCCCGGGGGTGAATGTTTCTGTGGTAATAATGATGGGGTGAAATGAGTTTTTATAGCTACTCAAATCCTCTAATACTAGCTACAAATGAAATTCTGTAAAAGAACTTTAGTGGTCCATATTTAATATAAGGGATAGGGAATGGAGTCATCTTGGAGACAATGTCATGGTGAAGTGATTTTATTCCAGCCATTCTATGCAGGTGCAGCCACTTGGCGAATCATTGGCTTTCTAGGAATACCTTGGAGGAATGCAAACAACTGCAGACCATATTTCTAAGAGCACAACTCACAACCTTTTATTTGGACATGATTCCAATGACAACTTGTAAAATCATCGGGGATTCTTTCAACAAGACAAGCATTATACTTGTCAAATAATGACCATCAGCTTTGCATATTGACTTTGTACACCCATTTAGGAAATCCAATGTGTTTTTACGCTTGAGGTACATTTACCACAAACATTTTACGTATGGTTCTTCATTGCTATGAAGGATTAACGTATTAGTTTGCATAGCAGTCTACCATTCAGGTTTGCCTTTTTCTTAAGAATATCACTATGGTTCAAATAATGTAAAAAAGATGAAGCTCAAAATTAGATTATAAGGCTAGTAGATTAAGTAGTGTTCGGCATATGAAAACAATCCTCAGATCCTATTTTGTAACTAATCCCTATGAACAATCCAAATTCTATTATTATTAGATTATAAGGCTTACTTTTTATATGAAGTCACTATTAAGGTTTTGTATTAACTAGTTGTTCGTGTTATAACCTCCTCAACCATGTTTGTAACTAAGTCTCATTAGCACAATAAAATTGCTACAGGTTTCCATACAATCTACCCTTAAGGATCGTATTCTGGACGTTTCCAGTCTTTCATTAGCTTTTCTTTGTGTTTTGACCTTTTGCAACCACTGTCGTGGTATCCCTATGACCATTGGTGCTCAGTAGGGTTGAGCACGTAGGAGGAGTTTGTGCCCCTTTCATGAATTCTGCCCTGAGCCACGATATTGTCTTTTAGGTGCATAACGTCTAGGTTGTCCCTCATGATGTGCTTCAAAGCCTAGTCGTGTCATGATTTGTCTTGGTAAATAAGGAGGATTGTCGTTGAACATTTCTGAAGGGCATTCTCACCTGTTTTGACCCTTTTGGATTCAATTGTGGTTATGCTACAAAACACTTTTAAAGACATTCTGAGAAGTAAATCACGAGCAAAATTTGTTAGGGACGAAATTGTGAGTCAAAAACCTCAATTGCAGAATCCCTAGGAATATGATCCCACGAAATATGAGTCATTAGAGCAGTAGATCATTTGCAAAAGCAGTTGAATGGCACGTCTTTGATAGGGCGTCAAAGTGTAAAATGTTCAAAGAGGAAACACAAGATTTAGAGCACAAAGAGGATTAATTGTTCAGAATTTCTTAAAGGACTTTTTTAGGGTTGTTCATTGCCAATCAGGGCACAAAAATAAGCTCATTTTAATGAAAAAGACGCAACAGGCAGAAATCAGCAAAGAAATATATCATGATGGTTAAGGCACTTTTTTTGCATAAAACACAATCCAAAATCATGACGACGACAACAAAAAATGCAATTTTTGAAGGTAGGCCAATGGAAAAACAAAGAAAGATTGTGGTCACGTAGTATCCAAACCGTCGCATACAATGTTTAAAGCAGAGGAAGAGTTACTTTCGTTAGGGCACACAGTTTGGGTTAGGTTATTCGGTCACAATTCCAGCTCAATCTTGGACATCAACACTATCACAATGCATATCGGTAAATAGTGTGAACGTGAATGATAACGGTGGATTTCTCTTTGAAGTAAGAACATTAAGACTTACTCAATAAATATGTGTGCTATTGGATTTAAATCAGCCTGTACCGCAAAAGATTTGTCAATTTGATTGTTGTTGTCAGAACTGAAACATTGGATTTTCAGGTACTAGAATTGTTGCATAGATTCCTTAAGGTATTTTTTAGCTGTCATGACATATGGAAATTTTCATTAGACAGATATTTTAGCTCTCAACTTATCACACCTAATGTAAAAAGTAAAAATCCAGATGCAACTAATGAAACTAAGAATTTGTGGCGAATAAAAGTCAAAAAGGATCCTAAAGTAAGAAATCACCTGAAGTAAGTAGTGACAATAAATTTGCTAGATTGGTAACAGGTAGACGATGATAGAAGACAATGAGCCACTTAATGGAGTCCCAAGCCCCAGCATTGTCTTCTTAATACAACCCATGCAACATTTTTACAAAACTTTGTTCAGCATAGGACAGGAGATCAAACTCTACGTGATTTTGGCTCCCTTCAGCCTATATCAGATTCAACAGAGAACAACTATCAAGAGATGTCAGAAGGAAGATCCTCAACATGAAGAGTGCATTTTTGGATGTCGAGAAACATATCCAGCTAGACAGATCAAATAAAGACAAAGGGGAAATAAAATGTCTATTACTACAAGAAAAGAGGTCACACGGCGTCAGGAACTATACGAATTCAAGCTAAAAGATGCTCTCAAGGGAAGGCTCATAAGAACCAAGACGTAAATGAATTTAATATAGTCATTGTTAAAAATGAGGACTAGATGTTGAGCAATGCTGGTGAAGAATTCGTTGATGAAAAATGCCAATATTTTAAAGAAGCCTCCATCACTTTGAAGACAATGACTTGGAATCTAGTGTAGATGAAGCTCAACATGGATGGTTGGCCAATCTAAATTTCAGGAAATAAAACGAATAATTGACACTAATCGTCCTCTTGTGGTTTTTATTCAAGAGACTAAAGCTTCTATATATCTTATGGCAGCCATTGCTGAGAGAATATGGCCTAAAGCCCTTTATCTTGCTTTGAGTTCGCAAGGATCTTCTGGAGGTATTATTACTTTGTGGGATCCAAAAGCTATTTTAAAGTAATCCAAATGTTGTTTCAATATTGAATTCATGTGCTACTCAGGGAGAAAGCTCTTAATTCATGTGTATTCTAAAGTTGATGCACAAAATTTTGTATTAATAAATATTTATGCCCCTCTGGATGTGGGTGCTAAACAAAATCAACGGAATTAGATATCCTGTATGGCTAATCTGTTTACATTAAGGGACCCCTCTTATTTTAGGAGTAGACCTTAATACTATTCTCAATCTCCAAGAAAAACAGGGTGGAAATAAGCAGTTGGATTCTAGTTCTTCAATTACGTCTCAACAGATCCAGTCACTTCATTTAGTGGATGTTCCAATGGGAAATGGTGTTATGACATGGAATAATAGAAGACAAGGACAGCAGTGTATTATGTAAAGATTGGATCGATTTTTAGTATCTAAAGATTGGTGGCTAAAAGATTTTGTTCCTAAGGCAAAGCTTCTAAATAATATTGGTTCCAATCACTGGCCTGTGTCTATTGAGTTAGGGAAATCTTATCGCATTATGTGCCCTTTCGATTCCGATTGATGTGGCTGTAGCATGAGAATATCATAAATTATATTCAACAGTGGTGGGTGGAGGGTGAACCAAGGTATGGTACTCAGATGTATTCTTTTGTTAAAAGGTTAAATTATCTTAAGTCCAAACTTAAGAAATGGAACTGGAGTGATTTTGGAGATATAAAGGCTAGGAAAACAGGTATTCTTAGAACAATTGGAAGTTGTTAATTCTCAAATGTGCCAAAAGGGAAATATAAGTGATTTTATTCAGCAAGATCAGATTTTAAAAGCTAAATTGACAGAATGGGAAATTCAAGAGGAAATAATGTGGAAGCAAAAATCTAGAATTCAATGGTTATCTGAAGGAGACAAAAATTCTGCTTTCTTCCATAAATCATTACTTGATAGAAGAGTGCATAATCATATTAATTCTTTGAAGAGCAAAGAGGGACAACAAATATATTCTCTGGATGAAATGAAGCACATGAGGTTGTTATGTTTTTTACAGAATTATTTACAGCTCAACCTCTTAATTTAGAGAATCAAACAAAAAGTGTTAGATGTTCTGCCTCGATTGATTTCTCAAGAGGAAAATGAACAGCTGATGTTGAATATATAATGAACCATTCAGTTTTGGGCAGTTATAACTAATAACTATTTTGTAACTATGTAACCATCATCCCTACAGTATAAATAAACCTCTTCCTGTGTCATTTGAGTAGTGCAGTTTTGTGCATCTCTATCTTCTTGTTGTATTTCTTTATGCTTCTGATTCTAACAGTGGTATCAGAGCAAGTTAATCATCATTGAAGGAAGCATCCATGAAAGTAGAGGTCGACAGTATGGTTGATGCAACCGGAACATAATCTCGGTTTTGAGTGCCTGAAAACGTCCAGTGAAAAGGAGAAAAATGTGGTTGCTCAGGAGGACAATAAAACTCAGTCATTTGAAGAAAATACGGTGAGAAAAGTGGTGGCAAATCATGGCAGGAATCGTGTTAAGGCAGAGACATTCACTGTGAACAAGAAAGTGCCCAGTTCGTTGTAAAATGTGCCCAGTTCATTGCTTACATGACCAACCAAAAGCTACACCCAGTCGCAAATAATCCTGGGGGGAATTCGTAAATACTAAGTCGTGTGGGCAGTAGAAAGGAAAAGGTGAACTCGTGTGGATCTGAAATTAGAGCAGAGGTAACGTGAGGAGCAAAGATTTTATAAACTATTTTTTTATAATTTTCCTCCACTACCACTATTTGTTTAATTAATTCCTTGCCACGTATTTGCATAAAGGGGCAAAATTTTATTTTATTATCTCCGTTACTTTGGAATAATAAAATGGCAAATATTTCACACTTGACTTTGTCGTGAGACAAAAATTAACGGGGCACTAATTTTAATGTTTGAAGCCATAAGATTTTAATGCTTGCAAAGTTTCGTGATTGTGATAAAATAATCACGGGTAGACGAACTTCGCAGATTATTACAAATGTCACAAGGAAGAGTTATTGCTTCTCAAATTATCGGTCTCAGACAATATGATACCGGAAGTGTGGAATGCTACTGTAGCAAGCACATTATAGGCCAATCCGAGGGATAAATATCAGATGTCAAAAAAGAGTCGGGGTTTTTATATCTCCGTTACTTTGGAATAATAAAACGGCAAATATTTCACACTTGACTTTGTCGGAGACAAAAATTAACGGGCACTAATTTTAATGTTTGAAGCCATAAGATTTTTAATGCTTGCAAAGTTGTGATTGTGATAAAATAATCACGAGTAGTGAAAGTCCAACCAACGACGAACTTCGCAGATTATTACAAATGTCACAAGGAAGTGTTATTGCTTCTCAAATTATCGGTCTCAGACAATATGATACCGGAAGTGTGGAATGCTACTGTAGCAAGCACATTATGGGCCAATCCGAGGGATAAATATCAGATGTCAGAAAAGAGTCGGGTTTTATATCTAGAGAATATGCTCTTTCCCGTAAAGTTACAAGAAGGTGGATCGCTGTCGGAGCACCTACTTCGGATGAAAGACCTCTGAGACCAATTATCTTCCATCAACAAGTGGACGACGATGATATGGTGGCTCTGGTTTTGAACAGCTTACCTTCTTTGTATAAGTCATTTGTGGAGGCACTCCATTTGATGGCTGAAATTCAAACACTCACGTTTGACAAGGTGAGTTCCTACCTGTTGCAAAAGAAGCGGAGACAAATTCAATTAGAATTTAACTGTGACCATTCAGAGAGTGCTCTTGTCACTCAATCGAAAGGAAAGTGGAAACGTCATTCTAGTGAATCATCCACTCGATATCAGGTCACACGTTATTACTGTCATAAGGTTGGGCACCTTAAGAAGGATTGCCAAAAGCAGAAGTATGATCTTTTGCAACAGAACAAAAAGCCATGTGATGAAGAACATGTGGCACAAGTTGCAGAAGAAGGGGATTCCAATAACGGACACGCTCTTTATTGTCTTACAACATCGTGCTCGCATGACAATGGTACTAGTTGCTAGATCATTGAATCTGGTGCGTCCGCACACTTTTCATGTCGCAAGGACTGGTATGTTTCATTTACTGCAAATATTTGTTTTGAATCAATAGTACTAGCTGATAGAAAATCACTTGCAGTAGAAGGGATAGGAGATATATGCATTGTATTGAATAATGCTCATAAATTATTGGTACGAAATGTTACATATGTACCTTCTTTACAAAAGAATCTTCTATCTATTCGTCAATTGACTGAAAATCCCAAAATTTCTATGGATTTCTGTGGGAAGAAGTGTGTTGTCTCTTATGTGAAACAGAGACAAATAATTGCCCTTGGTCTTGGGGAAGGTGGTCAATATCAACTTGTCGATCCTAGTACAATCAACATGAATGCACGTGTGGAGGACAGCTCCACCATACAGGATGTGTAGGAGGTTGCAATGCCTTGGGAAGAAGCCATTTCTCACAAATTTGTTGACTCGGATACAATCAACCTACATGCACCTATTGTGGAGGGAGTATCCACTATACCAAGTATACGAGAGGCGGACATGCCTTAGGAGGATGGATTTCCTCATTCTTATGAACAGTTTGTTGTGGATGGAGAACTCCACTATTCCAGATGCACTGACAATGCATGGTGAGATGGCATGCCCAGGCACTCGCTCTAAGGTACTTGCTTGAAGGACAGTAGAGCATGAACAGTTTGCTCATTGTGTTGTGAAAGATCTTTCCCAACACGGGGGGATAGATGAGCAAATAGATGAGGAGTTGGTTCTCACTCCTACTGCGGAGATGGTAATTTCTCCTATTGTTGAGACGGATGAGACGGAGATGGTTATTTCTCCTACTATTGTGGAGTTGGTTCTAATTCCTATTGCATAGATGGTCACATTTCTCTTATTGAGAAAGTTGGATGAGCACTACATGGTGTTGCAAGGACATGATCGAGGTGACTTCGACTGCAGGATAACTGAGTCTTTGTACAAACTCTAGCAGAGCTACACAAGCCTGGAATAGATTTTTCAATCCACCTCTCTGAGGTTCTGATTTCAGCACTCTAGAGAAGGGGTTGACATTCTCAGCCATTGGTGATTGATCACTGGTCAATGAATCGCATAACAAAGAACCAGTGGACCACTTGTTATATACTTTGTTCATGGGACCATATTTTTGTTTTACGGCTCTTCATTCGACAACCGTAACACAATCATGGAATGCTTGATTTTGAAGTACAACCTACGGCACAATCTATAGATGTAATGACTAAACATATGGGCTTTAGGAAATTTGTAAAATTTTGGGACAAGTTTAGTCATTAAGAGGGGGTGTTGAATATATAATGAACCATTCGGTTCTGGGCAGTTATAATTGATAACCCTTGTTTTGTAACTATGTAACCATCATCCCTACAATATAAATAAACCTCTACTTGTGTCATTTAAGTAGTGCAATTTTGTGCATCTCTATCTTCTTGCTCTATTTCTTTATGCTTCTAATTCTAACAATTGATACAACCAATTACTAAATAGGGGATATATATAGTTGTCTTCAGTATGGCAAAAGGTAAAAACACCAAGTCCGGATAGATTTCCCATTGAATTCTATCAAACTTTTTGGGATATCATTAAGTATGGTTTACTTAGTGTTGTGGAAGAGGCTAGAATTTCAAAAGCTATGCTTAAGGAAATAAACAAAACATTCATTTCTCTCATTCCCAAATCTGCGGATGTTACTGAAATTTCATGATTACAGACCTATAGCTCTATGTAATGTTTTGTAAAAAATTATCACAAAAGTCATGGTGAAAAGATTAAAACCTCTTTTTACATAAGATTATTTCCCTTGAACAAGGAGGGTTTTTGTTCCAGGACGTCAGATTCATGATGAAATTGATTTGGCTCAAGAAATCCTGCATTCTATGGATCTCCAGAAGTCTCCTTATATGTTTATCAAATTGGATTTATCCAAAGCATATGATAGAGTGGACTGGAAGTTTCTTACTCAGGTCTTAGCGAAATTTGGTTTTTTTGATGATTGGATTAAATGGATAGAGGCATGTTTAACTTCAATCTCTTTCTCTGTGTTAGTTAATGGTACTCCTACAAATCTAGTGCTTCCAGGGGAATAAGACAGGGAGATCCTTTGTCGCCTTTTTTATTCATTATTTTGGCGGAATGGCTAGGAAGACTAGAAAATAGAGCTTGTCAAGAAAAAAGAATACAAGGTGTGCAGCTTGGCAAATCGATAAAGCCTCTTTCCCATTTGCATTGTTTGGCTAGGAAAGCCACTCCTATGGAAGCTAAACAGTTTGCTAAAATCATCCATGTATTTTCTTCTGCCTTTGGTCAACTTATCAATGAAACAAAATCAAGTATTATCTTTTTTCATTGCTCTATACAACAGGAAGAGAAAATTCTCAAGATCTTCCATTTCAAAAAAGGTTTCTTCCTATTAAATATTTGGGAGTTCCTCTTGTTGTTAAATAGAATAAAGATTGGGAGTGGCTAATAGCAAAGATAAAAGGTAAGATACAAAAATGGACCAATAAATGGCTCTCTACAGCAGGCAAAATGACTCTAGTTAAGGTTTTCCTTCAGGCTGTTCTTGTTTATGTTTCATCTATTCCTAATATTCCTAAATCATTTTTGAAAAATATTGATGCTATTTGTCAGACTTTTTTGTGGAACGGCACACAAAATCAACATAAATGGTCATTAGTAAATTGGGACACTCTATGTCGCCCTAAAAAGGAAGGTGGACTGGCTTTAGATCAGCAGTTAAACAAGCACATAGGCTCTTGTTGGCAAACTTTACTGGAGGCTGATTACATCTCCTAAAGAATTGTGGGCTATTAATATTAGAGCCAAATGTATGGAAAAATATCCACCATAAAATATTGTTAGATTGTCCCTTCCGTGAAGAGGATCTCCTATTCTCGTTATTCTCAAAATGGGGGAAGGCATTATCGAAAAAATGATTTTTTGGATAATAAATAATGGGCATGAGGCTTATTTTTGGCTTGACTCATGGGATGGTCAGCCTCCTTTAATTCAGCAATTTCCCCATTTACATAATCTTATGGCAGCAATGCATCAAAAAGGATGGACAAGAGTTATGTATTATACTAGACAATCATCCCTTCCTTGGGAAATGGGAAGATGTTGGATACCTACTCAATAATGGCCTATTTAGATTGGGCAACAAGATCAAGTCTTGATTGAACATTTGGTACAAAAGTATCCTCTTCCTTCATCTAATGAATCAAATGTAATAGGATGGGGAATATACTTCAGTGGGAGAATATAATGTTCATTCAGGATATGAGGCTCTACTTAAAAGTATTTCTCACAGTTTCCAAGCAATGTTTAAGCAAATATGGCAGCCAGCTTTATGGCCCAAGGTTAGTTTCTTTATTTGGCTCTTAGTCCATAGTAGTATTCTTACAGGAGACAGACTTATGAAAAGAGGTTTTTATGTTCCTTTTAGATGCACTTTATGTTGGCAGGATGAGGAGACTAGATATCATCTCTTCTTTCAATGTTTGTGGGTGATACCTTTATGACAATCTCTTGCTAATATGTTTCATTTACATTATTATGGCTTTCACTCTTTTGAGAAATTGATGAAAGATTGGCAAGAACGTCTACCAAAAGGACAAAATTTACTCCCAACTCTATGGACATGCATTACGTTGTTAATTTGGAATATATGCAAGGAAAGAAATAAAAGAATTTTCCAGCAAGAGATAAAAGATAGGGAGTATGTGTGGCAGAAAACTACAATTAATATGGCAGAAACCATTAAGCAAAAGGCTTCCCTTCCCTCTACTCTTTCTCCAGAGTGGGCTAATATATGTAAGGTGCTTTCTTTATAGGCTAAAAGCATCCACTTTTCTTGTTTTAAATCTGCCAAGGAAAGATGACAAAAAGCAAACCATGGGTTCCTCCTCCTATGCAGTTTGGAAAATTAAATACGGATGGGGCTTCTAGGGGAAATTTGGGGATCGCTACAATGGGGGGTATTGAAAGAACTCATGATGGCAAAGCAGCCTTTATGTTTGCTACTAAAATGGGTATCACTACTAATAATATTGTTGAGATTAGAGCTATTTATCAAGGACTGCAAGAGGCTATTAAGTGTGGATGGACTCAAGTGCAGGTGGAATTTGATTCTAAGGTCATTGTTAAGATGCTTACTATTAATGGGACTCAAAGGAGCTCAAAGCGGCATAGATTGCGATAGAAATAGATAAAAATAAAGGTCTGTAGGCACAATTTCAGACTTTCCAAATCGCACATATTCCTAGACACAGAAATCAAGTGGCAGATGCACTGGCAAATTGGGCTCTAGATAATCATGACATAAGTTGCTATGGCGATCCTCTTTGGTGTTGTCAACGGGATCAGGAAGCTATGCAGACTAATTCTAAAACTTTACTATCCTTCATGTTTTCTAATGTTTATTTTCCTTTATAGTGCTCTAGATTGGACAAATAGCTATCAAGCTTGGCATCGTTGTAATTGTAAAAATATTTCTCCTATGAAATAAAAATATTTGTATGTTTTTAAAAAAAATAATAAATAATAAAAATAATGTAAAAATATCAAAAGCAACAACAAAATGAACATGCTTTAATGAATCAATAACCTTCTTTTCGGACCTCCGAGCCAGTGCATCTAATTGAGGGATTTCACCCTTCCTAAATCTTGTATAGTAGAGTAAAACTGCTTAGACCTTTGTTGCACCTAAGAACCCTATGATGGCTAAACCTCGACCGAAGTGTTGACTAATACAAGTTGGTGTCGTTGATAGATCAATGGGGAATTAGAAATATCAACCAATGGCTATGTTGCACTTGTGCCTATGATGGAGTACTAGATGAACTAGATTCCTCATCTTTCAAAGGAATCGCAAATACTAGATTTAGGTAACTCAGAGATTGTTTTCCGAATACAAACAAAAAAAGATTGTCTCCTTCACATCAACATCTCTACTCATAATTATCTTGTCAATGGAAATATCAATAAGTTTATAGACCTTAGATAGGTCACCATGGGAAGCAAAGAAATATCTTTTACTCTTGGAATCTAATTTTCTCCTCTTACTATTAGAAACTAGAGTATATGCAATGGAACCAAAAAACACGAAAAGTTGTTACCTCAAGTTATGATTCTAGACCAAGCTTCCTCAGGTGTAACATCCTACAAGGCTTTGAAAGGACTCCTATTCAAGATATAAATTGTTGTTTCCATTGCTTCTACCCAATATTTTGTATGGCATTGCCCCTATTGTGCATCATGCACCAAGCCATCTCCATGATAGTTTTCTTATGCCTCTTGACACCCCATTTTGTTGTGGAGTGTATAGGTCTGTTAACTATCATTGAATACCTTCCTTGCTATAGTAGTCCTTCAACTACTTGGAAGTAAAATCACCTCCAGCGTCATATCTCATTGTCTTGATCCATCTGCTTGTCTAGTTTTCCACAAACCCTTTGCATTTTTCAAATGATGCAAAACAGTTGCACTTCTTTTTCAAGAAGTAGACCCGCATCTTCCTGGAAAAATCACCCACCGGGAACAAAAAATACCTTGCACCAAGGATTGTTGGTAATTCCCACAATGGCTCGCAAAGATCAACATAAACAAGATCTAAGAACCCCTTTACATGCCAAGCACCTTAAGTCCTTAATTCAAAAATGGCTTTTGCTTATGTTTTCCAGCCACATAACCTGCACACATCATATTTTTGCTAGATAGTCATAAAACCAAGAACCATGTTGACTCTACCATGTTTGGCTAAGTAATAAAGGTTGAGATGTTCAAATCTCTTATGCCACAAAACATTGGTATTCCCTCCACAACTGATGCATGTAAGTTGATTGTGGCAGGGTCAACAAGTCTATACCAATCACCTGACACAATGCCTAGGCTTACTACTTTGTCCTATTTTACATCAGACACAATACACATCTTCCCAAAGAAATTTACAAAATTGTTTGAATTTTCAATTAACTAATAAATAAGATATTTTTATTAACTAACAAATAAGATATTTTTATTCATTCTAGGAATATACCTAGCATTATTTACTATCAATTTTGCAACATTATTCAATGTTATGCGGATCTCCTATCCCTTGTACATGTGATCTCCCGTCACCTATTGAAATTGAATTAGAAAAACTTGTGTTTGCAATAAATTTGACAGACCAATCCTTACGACACATGAAATGTCTCGATGTTTGACCTCGCAACTTTTTGTACTGGGAAAAAGCATACTACAATTGTCTGTCTATTTGTGTTCCTATTGCAGCAAATAGGAATTGACCCAATCAGATGACATGGTTTAGCTTTATTCGATCAAGTGTAAAACCTCCACAAATGATACATAGGAGGCGGTAAACTATTCAAAACAAGGGCAACCAGGTCATCATCAAGTTTGTTTATGGTAGCAAACTGGTCTCGGAGATCTTTCATCCAAAGAAGATGTTTTGACAAGAAACCACCCCCGTTCATCTTTGCGATAAGCAACAAAATCTTCAGGTACAGGACTCAGCTTTTCTCGGAAATTTGATACTTATTTTAAAGATTGATCTAAAGATCACCTACCACTCCGACCTCAAGAATCAAATCATCCGAAACAGATAATTTTAGCAGCAGAAGAACCTCCTTATGACACTTATAATAGTTAGCCAGATTTGTATCAAATCTCAATTTCATTTTTAGAATGATTTTATCACAATCTCGATGTTGCATATTATGACTGTTATGAACCTTCCTACAAACAAATTAGACCAATACCAAAATATAGAAAAATTATTCTACAAAATGAAATTAGAGAGCTTTCTTGAATTAAAAAGATCATAATCGCATTACAAATTGATGGGCTTCTTCGAGGGGGGCAACCTCCTTTGAGAAAGCTCAATACAAATATTCAATAGATACCCTTTCCTCTTACACAACTCTCCATTTAAACTAATATAATCAAGATAACTACTACTTCCTGTTACATGTGGGATGATTACAAATAGCTAAAGAGACGTCTTACAATACATACGCATCCAAAGCTTTTATTACAACAATTAATATAAAGAAGTGAGTTAGAATGAAGGGGTCCTAACATGCCCACCCCTTAAACAATCTTTGTCCTCAGAACTTGAGATGAAGAAAATATTGCTATAATTAAAGTAGGGGTTCCATGTTGCATCCTCTAGTTACATGCCATGACATTAGGCCAGAAGATAGTGCAGTTGCAGAGCTACTGTGATCACTAGTACAAGATAGACTTGGATTCCAAAAGATTAGAGACTTTAGTTTCGCGCCCAGGAAATGCAATTTGCACTCGAACCCACAAACCAATGTGCTTTTTCAAACAAAATACATGAAAAACAAGATGGATCTTAGCTGAAGAGGGAAGCTCCAATTTATAACCCACTCAACCTATCTTCTCAAGTATTTTATAAGGGCCATAAGACTTAGGGGTGAGTTTCTAATAGCCCTTAAGCTTCAAAGATGACTACGTATAAGGTTGTTGCGAGAGAAAAACTATGTCCCCGATGATGAAAGTACGTTCGGACCGGCATTGATCAGTTTGTTGCTTCATGTGGTTTTCTACTTGATGGAGGTTATCCTTGGGAGTATGAAGGATATCTGCATACGTGTTGAATGCATAATCAACTACTTGCAGCTTGGAACTGCCTTGAATGTATGTTTGAAGAGAGGGCAGTGGTTGACCATAGACAACTTCATAAGGTGCCATCTGTGTGGTTGTGTGGTATGTAGAGTTGTACCACCATTCAATGAGTGGTAACTATTTGACCCAAAGAGTTTGTTGACCTGAGGCAAAACACAGCAAATAGGTCTCTAAGCATTTTTCGACAATTTCGATTTGGCCATCAGTCTGTGGCTGGTAATCAGAGCTCATCTTCAGTTTGGTGTCATGCCTGTGGAAAGATTCTTGACAAAAAGTTATAGTAAAGGTGGAACCTCTAGCACAAACAATGGAAGTTGGCATCCAATGGAGACTGTAGATTTCATCAAGTAAAATTTGGTTGACCATAAAGCCTAAAGGCATTAAAAGGGTGGGCGAGGCAGCAAAAGTGGGCGTAATTAGAGAGGCGATTCACCAGTAAAATAACTATTTTCCCACTTGACTTGGGTAGCCCTTCAATGAAGTCCATAGAAATGTCAGTCCACACTTTTGTGAGAATAGGAAGTGGCTGGAGCAGGCTTGGAATTGATATTGTTTCCCCTTTGTTGTATTGGCACCGAACATTTTTCCACAAACTATTTGGTATCATATTTCAAGCCTTCCAGAAAAAAATTGCAGCAAACCCGTACAAATGTTTTCAAAAACCCTGAGTGGCCGACGAATGGTGAGGCATGGAGTTCCTGTAATATTTTTGGTCATACTGTTGAGTTGGGCACCAGGACCAAACGACTTTGTGGCGTAAATAACGGCCATCGCAAGAGTAATTTGGTTGTAAATAAGGGTGGTGGAGACCTCATGGATGAATTGCTGAGTGTGGGAATCCTAAGACCGTTCATTCTCAACCACTTTTAGGCACTCAAGAATTGACACTGACAGTGCGTAGACAATTGTTTGTTCTTCATACTAGCAAGATAGTGCATCCGCAACAACATTTTCCTTACCTTTATTATAGGTGATCTCATAGTCATAGACCATGAGCTTAGCGACCCAATTTTGTTGCTCGAGGGATGCAACTCATCGCGTCAACAAGTACTTCAAGTTGTGATGGTCTATCTTGGTGGAGAATTGTTGGCCAATCAAGTATGGACACCACTTGACTACATGAAGGATGGATAGCATTTCCTTCTCATAAGTGGAGCAAGCAAGGTTTTTTCTGGTAAGAGACTTACTAGTAAAGACAAGTGGTTGACCATCTTGCATTAGGACAACTCCATTCCATGTCGCGAGGCATTACTTTAAATGACAAATGGTTTTGAAAAGTCAAGCATTGCAAGAACAAGTGTGCTGTGCATAGTTTTCTTGAGAAGCTTAAAGGTTGTAGCTGCCACCTTTGACCAATGAAAGGCATCCTCTTTTAGCATGGTTGTAAATAAAGTAGGAATTTTCCCATAGTCTGTAATATCTCTTTCAAGGGCTAAAACTGAAAAAGATCAGGAAACCACACAAACCCAAGTGAAGTAAAAATCTGATTTTTATAACAGCAGCTGTAATATACTTTAAAACCCTAGCCGCGAACTGTACAGGAACTCAAATGCACCACTAAAACCATGCACAATAACCTGAAACTACTTGTAAATAATTACTTCAATTATGGCAACCAATATCCATCCAATTTGCAACAAATAAATGGAGAAAATCAGCGAAGATATGCTGATGTAATTACATATGTGACAGCAGCAGGGCAGTCACAAACAAGGGCTGAAAATCAATAGATAAACTCTCCAAAAATAGTCAAATTATGGATTCCATGACCTTATAAATTATTGAGAATTAGAATATAAAATAATATATGAATTATGTGCCCTAGAAGGCATTGAACTAGAAGCAAACCCTAGTCGCTCCCCTAGGAAGAGCTCCAAAAATCATGCAAAGCCTTCTGTAATGGAATGTTCTCTGATCCAAATCAGCAAGCAAGTCTTCAAGAGATGTCTTCAATTCACCAACATGGAGAGTTTTCGTTCTCCACCAAGCCACAAGGAAGGTTTCCGTCCTCCTTGGATGCCACACATGAGGGTTTTCGTCCTCAAGTGGAATGGTATTGAGCAACCAACCCAACAAACCAAGTGTAAGTGTAAAAATGTGCCAAAGATGATCTCCAAATGAGGTCATACAACCTCTTTTATACCCCTTGCTTGGCGCCAAAGGCCCAAATAGATGAGGACCAACCTCCAAGCTCACTTTATCTTTTAATTCTTTATTGGGAAACTCATAATCCCAACCGACCTACCTGGAGGAGATAAACACTAAAGAAAAACATTCAAAAAAATAAAACGAAAACAGAAACGAAGCTCACTTACTTCCCTTGTTCACTTAATCTTCTTGGCCACAAGAAAGAGAATGGCAAGAAGTCTTCATTTGGCCTCAATTCAAAAAAGGGGACATTACAGTCCTCCCTTCCCAAAAGTGTTTTCCCTCAAGCAATTGCAAACTCATATGAACAAGTATCATCATATCAAGGTGAAGGAACATGTTGTAGTGCTCCCATAATCTGGATCCTATGCCTGTTAAATGAAGGAGCTTCAACCCAAACAAACTCATACCTCTATTGCCCCTTTCTTTCTTTGTCATCATCTCATAACTTCCACCCAAATGATGGATTCCCAATACTTCAGTAATGTTGTCCCAAAAACCGTTGTAACCTTGCATTTTCTCCTCTCAAAAATCAGAATGTAGTTGGCTGGAATCAAGGTATGACAATCATAAATCACCTGATTTTTCCCCCGATTTGGAGCTATGTTGACTGAAGTAGTCTTCTTCAGCTAGAACCATCTACCACTATTTTTCAATGATTTGACCTCAAAATGACCACTCTTGCATATGATCAAGTCTAAAAACACCAACTCACAATCTGATTTTATCAAAATCAGCAATTTAAAAATGGAACAGTTGCAAAACTGAAATCTCCTTGCAAAATTAGGAATTGTGAGCATGGCAATGACTAAAAACACCTTTCTAAAGGCTGAAAATTTTCTCTCAACATTCATCAATTGAAAAATGCTTCATCTCTTAACTGAAAATGATTTCCTGCCCACTTGTATGCATGCAAATGAAATCATGTGGTGGCTGATATGAATAATGACAGCAATACCAAGTCTCAAATTCTGAGCTATGGTTCTCCAAAGTACACTCTTTTTGTCACCACTAACCACCCACATACTTTATTGGTGTTGCCTTACATGAATACTCAACAATGAAGTAACTCTGCCATGCTTATGTAGCGCCACTCTGATATTATACTTGGCTGGAAATGTACAAAATGGGGCATGTTTTGTGAATCCATCAACCACAACATGTAAACAACTCTTACCTTGAACCACGGGCAGACCAATGATGATTTCCATGGAGATACCTTTAAGTGTCACCTTCTTGCCCATACCCATAAAGCTTATATCCATGTTTTGGAAATTGAAAGTGAGTTCTCCCAAAGAGTGCAACCATTGAACCCCAAGCACAAGATAGATACCATCATTCTAACCAAATAAAATATAGCACATATTTCATGTTTTCCCAATGTGAAGAGGTGTCGGGGCACCTCCTTGTACATGGCATAGAGTAGCCAACCACTATCTTAACTGTGAAGTCTTTGAAATCTTCCACCTTCAAATTTACCTTTGCCCCTAAACTCTCATCAATGATACCGTGAGTAACCCTTTGAAGGTGAAGCCTTTGAAATCTTCCACCTTCAAATTCACCTTTGCCCTTAAACTCTCATCAATGAAATTGTGAGTAGCCCCATCAATCAAAACCATGACTCCTTATCCATGGAGATTAGAACTTGGTTTCAAATGACACTTTAGAAGTAAAACCTTCACAACTTTGTTAGGATACATAACAAATTCCAAATAATCCTCCATAAAATTTCTTTATAACCATATGCAGGGAGTAGCAACATTGAATTCAACAAGGGCTTCCTCTTTCTTATAATTCAAAGGATTAAGCGAACCCAAACTTTAATGCTCACATAGTCTTGCAAGAAAAGATCTATGTGTCATATGTTACTCCTCAAGTTCTTCACATCACCAATCATATTATCAGACATCAAACATGCATGTGATCTTTCTTAACAAGTTGTCCATAATGACACAAGTATGGCAGTGGCATAAGAGGAAATAAAATCTGATTTTTTTCATCATACCTTGGGCTGCCAGCAAGGATCCCACCATTCCTTTGTCGGTACTTGTTTGGAACATCTCCAGAACTCACTCCAAGGTGATAAACTCCCTCAATTTCCCCATCTTTAACTGTTTGGAAATTTCCAGCGAACTGAAAGTAATCATGAGGAACCGAAAGTGCCTTTCCTTCATGTACATACCCTTCTGTAATGTCATCCTCTTCGCCCTTATGCAAATCTGATTTCTTTTCAACAATTTGCCACAAACACCCATTAGAAACCAATGAAATATCATTAAATATTAAAGAGATTTTACCTCGAGACTCATGCTCCATGATTTCCCTCCGTTCATGCTTCAAACTTTCATCAAACTGTGATGTCTTCATGTTGTTGTTCTGAAAATCAGTCAAGAGATTTACTTTGGCAATGGAGATGGGTGCTTCTAGGGCTTCAATGGGTTGTTCCTTCTCAATGCCCAACAACTTCGGTTCTTCTTCTTCCTTCTTTGGCTCAATCTTTGGACTGTTCGGAAGATGGTTAGGGGCCTCTTGGAAAGGATCATTTTTCCCTTTAGTACCCTTCATCCTCTTATCTTTGTTAGAATAATCCTCGTGATGATCAAAACCTTGCAAATACAGTGTGAGGGTGATGCAATAAATTAAATTGCTTACCATTTGTTGTTGGTATGTAAATTCCAGCAGACTAAAAACCCACATGAGTATCAAGTGAGGCCTCCTTTTGAAGGGCATGCCTCTCAAAAGGATCATCCCAAATATCATCCTCATGAATCTCTTGTAGATCTGATTTTCCTCACTATCTTGCTGCCACAAGCAATCACTAGAAATTAATAAGACATCATTTGAAGAATCTATACCTTCACACTACATATTGGTCTTCTCTTGTTCTTGTTTTTTTTTATTTTTTCTTCTTGCTCTGCCATTGCCATTTGGAAGTTTTCATCCTCTTCCTTTCTCCATGTATGTTGAAGATCCTTTTGTGGTGCATGATACCTAGGTCCTTGCGTTGCTCTTCTTTGTTCACTCCTATAAATTCTACAAGGGATAGAGCATCATGAATCTCAATGGGAAGGGCCCTATACTTCTCATAGTTGGCCGCAATGTTATAACCCACTAAATGTTGTGTTTCAACCCCTGAAATTCCTTTCTTGGGAGGACGGTAGGCCGGAATGACCTAGATGAAAAATCACTCACAATTTTTGGTGGTTGGATGTTATTGCTTGACTTTGAAGAGCTTCCTTCACCATTTAGGTTTCGCAAGGCATGGATCAATTGTGCCATCTTATTCGCCAATCTTTCTTGCCTTAGGGCAAGCCTCTCAACCCTAACATCATCAATATGCATGTTTTCCATTTATCTATTCTTCTGAATGAAACCCTCCAGGATGGGAGGATCGATGCTCTGATACCACTGTAATATCCCTTTCAAGGGCTGAAACTAAAAAAAAGAGGAAACCCCGCAAACCCAAGTGAAGTAAATTCTGATTTTTATAACAGCAATTGTAATATTTCTTCAAACCCTAGCAGCGAACTGTATAGGGACTTAAATGCACCATAGCTTGAAATTACTTCTAAATAATCATTTCAATTACGACAACCAATACCCATCCAATTTGCAAGAAAGAAATGGAAAAAACCAGCGATGTTACCCTGTTATAATTAAATTTGTGACAGCAGCAGGGCAGCCACAAACAAGGGCTGAAAACAATAGATAAACTCTCTCCAAAAATAGCCAAATTATGGATTCCAGCCTTATAAATTATGGCAAATCAGAATATCAAAGAATATATGAAATATGTCCCCTAGAAGGCATCGAACCACCACCAAACCCTTGTCATTCTCTTAGGGAAGAGCTACAAAAATCATGCAAAGCTTTTGTAATCTTTCTTCTTAATGTCCTTGATCCAAATCAGCAAGCGAGTCTTCAAGGGATGTCTTCAATTCACCAACATGGAGAGTTTTCATTCTCCACCAAGCCACAAGGAAGGTTTTCGTCCTCTTTGGATGCCACACAATAGGGTTTTCGTCCTCAAGTGGAATGGTATTGAGCAACCAACCCAACAAACCAAGCGTAAGTGTAAAAATGCACAAAGATCATCTCCAAATGAGGTCATACGACCTCTTTTATACTCTTTGCTTGGCACCAAAGGCCAAATAAATGAGGACCAACCTCTAGGCTCACTTTATCTTTTAATTCTTTATTGGGATACTTATAATCTTAGCCAACCTGCCTAGAGGAGATAAATACTAAAGAAAAACATTAAAATAATAAACGGAAACAAAAACGAAGCTCACTTACTTCCCTTGTTCACTTAATTTTCTTGGCCAAGAAGATAATGGCAAGAAGTCTTCATTTGGCCTCAATTCGAAAAAGGGGACATTACACAGTCTTTGACCAACTTGCAATACCATCCTATGAGGCCCAAAAATCCATTAAGGATCTTGAATTTCTTTAGTTTAGAGCAGTTTTTCATTGCCATAACTTTTTTGGGATCCACTTTAACACCATCTTCTCAAACAAGATGCCCAAGGTACTCAATTTCCTTTTGGTCAAACCAACATTTGGACCATTTGGCACAAAATTGGTTCGTAGAAAGGATTTGGAATCTTTGATATAGATGTAATAAATGCTCTTTCCATGTGCAGCTATAAACTAAGATGTCATCAAAGAAGAATATGATGAACTTCCGAAGGAATGGATAGAAAATCTTGTTTACTAAGCTTTAGAAGGTTGACGAAGCATTAGTGAGACCAAACGCCATGACAAGAAATTCATAGTGACCATCATGAGTACAGAAGGTCATGTTAAGAATATCTTCATCTTTGATGTGGATCTGGCGGTAATCGGTGTAGACACAAAATCACACGCTTTGGGTAAATATTTAGTCCTAATTGCATACTATTATTCATATGATTCCTAAGTAAGAAAAGTACTAATTAACCCATATCTTTGGCCACCTTTCTTTGCTTTCTGTTGCCACGTTTGGTCTTGCACCCCTACTTGCTCAGTCTACCTTTTTATATCTCGGCACTAATCATCCTGAACACCAGCACCTAGCCAAGTCGCCAACGTCAAGCCCCCTCATCCCCTCTGGGTGCCCCTGACCTCAATATACTTTGTTCACATCTTTTGGGTCCTTTCTAGCCATTTGAGCATCTTATCTTTTTGGTAGTCGGCCTTTTCGGGGTTAATTATGAAATTCAAGCAAGGGAATCATATAAATATAAAGTTATGTGATCATAATAAGGGACCAAGCACTAAGCATTATCTATCACCACCTAAGGTTGCATCCATCAAGCATCTAAGAGCTCCATTGCATATATCTAGCACCATCCAAGGGACACAAGGGTTAGTTATTCTGCATACACTTCATAGGAGGGAAGTTCATTTTATTCCATGCACACATCTATTACATTTCTTTACATCTAGCTATTTTGCTTGCTATCAAGTGCGACACGCACAAGAGCCACCTAGGGAACAATTCCGCACACACACACAAGAACTACATTGGGTCTGAGATGTAGTGCAGAGCTCAGTCATAAGATCACCATTGTGACAGCTGAGGACAATCTGACCCCTCATTCTACATCTTTCTTTTTTAGGATTTGATGTCTCTTTGATGGTTTTGCAGGTCATTATTTCATTGCAAGTTTCCAAAACTTCGACGATCATTGTGCGACCAAAGGCGAACAACAGTGAATACCTCGAGACCACTCAAAGGAGGTTTCTTGAGCATTTCCACAGACCTAGGCAGCCCAGAAATAGGTCTAGGGTGCCCGCAGGTGCCCCTATCCCTCTCCAGGCACCCCAGTCCAGGAAAATCGTCAACTCACACCCTTTTTTGAGGCTCTATACAATGCTTCTCCCTCTTTGTTCATCCAGTTAGCACTTCAACACAGTCCAGATTTCATTGCGAACCAGCTAAGGCTTTTTTTACCCTCTTTGCAACTAGGGTTTCACATTTTATTGCTTAGTTTGCTTGAGTTAATTTTTGTACTTAATTATTCATTTATTTACTACTACAATAACAATCAAATTAGGCATATATTTCCATATTTAGCTTAATCATTTTGGTGAACCCAACATCTTTTGTCGCGAACACTCTTTCTAAGATCCTCTCATCATGAATATTTCTATTCATGATTTCTTACTCCTCCATCCAGAGCTAAGGGCTAAGATCATCACTCTCTTGACTACTACTCGCATTCCTTCTGACATTCATCCAAACTTAGTCTACAACACATTTGCAGATGCATTTTCTCAGCAAATTGCTTTTCGAGTTAATCTTACTGTTGATCTTGTTGCTTTTGACAATGATCCTCCTTTATACATCATGATGTGCATCCATAATATTGGTGTCAAGCGAGTTTTAGTCGATAATGGATATGAAATTAATTTGTGCACTCTAACCTTCCTTAAGGCTTTAAGTCTCTCAACTGATAATGTCAGTCCTTCATCTATTTCTCTTCATGTACATATGATGGTTTCATTCATCCATGCATTGGCCATATTACTTTACCCATTACTGTTGGACCAAAAACCCTTAATACAGTTTTCTTTGTCATGGACTTCCAGTTTCGTATAATTGCTTGTTGGTAGGAACCATGGCTTCATGCCATGCAAGTTGTACCTTCCACATTACATTGATGTGTCAAATTCTTTGAAATATCCATCAAGGGATATTACTTAAAATCCACAAACTATATAAATATTTGCAGCATAGAAAATTCTGATTTTTTTTGGAATTAAATCAACTAGGGCAGCGAACTGAAATTTAATGATATATTGCAAACTACTTATCCAAAACTCACGAAAACTTATAGAGAGCTTGCTACAATGATAAAAAAAGGCTAGAAAAACGTTTTTGGATTTTTCTAAATAATATATAATTGCTATTATTTTCGGAAAGCCTTAAACTGCTGAAAAACTTCAAAAATTCATATCTATGTGAATACAATTGATAAAAATCTGATTTTCTGGAAATAACGTCTACAAATATATAAAAATGATCCCAACCTCCAGACCTGAAAATGGACACCTGGAAACCCTAAAAAACATTGTTGTAAATCAGAAACTAAGCGTAGATAAAACCCTAGAAAATAGTTGTTCCAAATTTGATAACTGAAACCCTTGATGAAGAAGGGTTGTCCTCTTACTTTGAAACTGAATTTCTGATTAATCTCCAGATTTAATCTAAAGATCTGAATAAAGCTCCAAAATAGCAAACTAGGGATCCCCTTTCACCACCGAAGTGTGCTCTACTAGCTAGGTGTGGATCTTTCACCACCAAAGCTAGGGTTCCTGTGGATCTTACTCCACAAGCAAAGAAAGTACAAAGAGTAGTTTCTCCAATATCAAAATAGGTGAGTGTATGAATGAATGCCTATTGTCCCCTAAGCGCTTCCTTTTATAACTTCTCATTGCAACAAAAGGCCCAACAGAACCCTAATCACCCCCTTGGGTCTTTTCTTTAATTAATTAAACTAACTTAAATCACTTTGTTCCCCACATGCCAAAAAGTGCACTTAAGTCACCCCAACGAAGAATTAGAACATAAAGTACCATATATTCACCCATTAAGTCATCGACTAAATATAACATAAAGTACCTTAGGGGAGCATCTCACAACCTTATTTCACTTAAGTCACCTCAAAGTGCATGTCCAATGTTGAAACATAACCCCTATAAGTGAAATGAAGGTGCAAACCATACCCAATAACCATCAACATCACTAACCCCTTGGGCATGACCAAGGCTAAGACAGATTGAAAGGCCTCCTAGGCCATCTACTTGAAAATGGGGACATCACATTCTTACACATGAGGGTATTGAATACATCATTCCTATTGATCACATGAGCCATTCAAATATTGCACACACAATCCCACCACTACGATCCCCACTCCACAATCTATTACTACTGATGAACCGCAGCCTATGGATCCTCCGCCTAACTTAAACTTAGAGGCTACTATTTACATGTTGGATGTTGTTCCATCCACGTCACCGTCCCCTCCCGCTACTACAAATCCTATGGTACTTTATCGGGGGCCTATCCACACATCGGATGTCGTTCCACCTACTTCACTATCACATGTGCATCTACCATTACCGTGTCCTCCCTTTATATGTACACTTTTCATGAATGATTCTTATTGGGAGCATATTCCATTTGATACTACTTGTGATGACACTATATGCACACATGATGGCTTGGCTTGGCTAGGCTAGGCTTTACAGTTGACAACATATTTCCCTCCACCTCATGATCATCATCTCTACCATGGGTTTGTTCGCATCACCGATGCTTATGGTCTTTGAGTCTCTTATCTCACAATTATTCTTGCACGTGCTCCCCGCACTTTTCCACTCACGCTTGAACAGTCTTGGCTTGATTACATTGGGGGTACATTAGACCCTGATCACACCGATATATCATTTCCCATGTTGTTTGGTCGTCTTTTCATTTGCAATGACTCATTCCTTGGCTATTCACCAAATCTTACTCGTTGGTATGCACATGGGTGTCCATTACCTCCTTTTACTGATGAGGAATACGCTATGGCATGTATAATTTACGCCTCAATGGCTCCTTGTTTGATCAACCAAACACTATCGCTCATCAAGTTTCGAATGCTTCACCATTTGGTTTTGATCATGACAATGACAACCTCTTAGATGACATTACTTGATTACACTCATCACCACATACTTGGGGAGCATCATACCTATTTCCCCCCCCCCCCCTAACATCAACAAGTGTCTTATTTTCTCATCACGTTCACATCTAGACTTTCACATACAACATACGCATCTTGACACACTCTAGTATCGTCATTACCAGATGACGCACTCTCGTGCTACGGTTCACACTTGATTGTTGAGGGCATCCTATATACATGAACCTCACACACACCACACACTACATGCTATCCTACATAGTACACCTTACATATTATACATTACACACCACATATTTCACATTTGAGCGCATTCATCTCTACATAACATCTACTTTACACATTCACGATATAGCTTTTTCACACATACTATACAACCAACACACTTTGCGGCACATTCACACTTACAATACACTTTTCTCCTCATAACAACACATCCTCTTTTGCTTACTACACTAGTCAGCGCTTTCACATCTCTTATCACCTAACGCTCCTTTCTTCCATGCAATCAACACACACAGCTTACACACTCTACATATCCACAACACATCTTTCTCAACACACAACATTGCACACTCAATGTTCCCACAATCAATTTCTATCAACAATATTTGACATACCTTCACCAATGGCGACATATTCACAACAACCTTCTACTTACACACTTACACATTACACATCTCACACAACACAAGTTATACCCTCACAACATCTCCTTTCTCGCAGCTTCTATCACACCCTAGGTGCATTACTCACTATACACATTCACGCTACATCTCCCTCACATCTACTTCTACACATTGGGGCCATTACCCTATGACGCACTCTAGTTCCGCAGATCATACTCGACTACTTAGGGTTTCAATCTAAAATGAACCTCACCACACTCACTCAATCACATCTTTTTCATATACATAATTCAAACCATTTCCCAATGACACACTCTCATTTACAGTTCATTCTTGACTGTTGAGGGGGCATATATAAATGAACCTCATCTCATGCATACACATCCACTCGGGGGGCACGTGGCTCCTATCATTCACGTTGCATTCCATTCCGCTTCATCCACAACATACTGCATATCTTGGTTGCATTTACTCTTGCTCATTTATGCTTACATGTTCACTTTATTACACATGCTAGATAGATATCTTGTATGTCATTATCTTTTATCATACACACATGTGCATTCACTTGCCTTTCTAGTTGTGATCGCAGATTATACATATCTATTACACGTAGCATGGATGTTTGGGGCAGTACCTATTACTAGTCCCACAGCAGCTCCTTGGGGCATCCACTTCCGTACACTACAGGTGTTATTGTTTCATTCTTCATAGCACATTTATATATCGGATTATACACGCTTTGACATACCTTTTATCTTTCTAACATGCTAATGGGTGCTTCATGTGCAGCATTTTTCTTGCAGGCCTATTTGCTTCCATGGTTGTCTGTTACATTGTTTGTCATTGTTTGCCATTGTTTGCGGGCTTTGCCCTTTGTCTTGTGTGCACACTGTCTACTTTTGGCTTAGTCGACCTTGATTGTCTTGCGACATCGTGAGTGATGTCCCATGTTTGAAACCCGTTTTTTGCAGTCTACGTTGTCTTCTTGCGTGTTTACATTTTCTTCTTGCATCTTAGCTTACACATTATATGTTTAGCTTACATTTTGTCTTCTACATGTGTGTTTGTCTTTGCTTGTACTAACACCTATTTCCTAGCCACTTTATTTGTGTGTACCTTGGTTTCTACCAAGCACATTCCCTTCCCCCTGCAAGGCACAGTTTCAGCATAGTGGTCGGTCCTCCTTTGGGCTGCATACTCCTTTAGCGACGTTGCATGCACCCCAAACGAGGGGGCATCATTTGGGTGAATCAGTCACCCCATATAATGTTATACAATCATCACACAACACAACACAGTACTGGTACAGCACAGTAGTCAGTATCAAAGAGGGCTCAAAATCAGACTTGGGTCCTTAGCACAACACAGACACCAGTGCCCAGACCAGGACAGTAGTGGGTGCCCTAGACCCTTCCTGTGACCAGGGGGTAGTTACACAGCATTTGGTAGTTCAGCACAGTCTACAGAACTCCACACAACGGCTTTTATAGGGCACACGGTCCTTAGCACTCGGCATGCATGCACTACACAACACTTTTTACTTTCGCGTTGGATTGAATTGTTCGAATTGTACACACCATCTGCAGTGGTGTTCCACATTGCGGGAAGCAGTTAAAGGTTGGAGGATAACATTGGACTTTTCTCCCTACACTTCTTCCATGATGTGGTGTGAGATTGCCCCAAAAACTCGCGGCCGGTGCAGCTAGCGTGAGATCGCCCGAAAAACTCGTTCATCTACAACATCTTCAAGATCCTTTCTACACCCTTTTTCTCATCACAGATCAGGTGCACATGTTCCTTTTTCATTTTCATACTTCACATACTTTTTACATATTTCAATCATATACATGCGTATTTGACTACTTGTTTGTTCTTCTCTTTTGCAGGTCCGTCCTTATGGGAAGCGGTAGTCACTTCACAACATCAACAACAATCACATCAACATCAACACCACAACATGCACATCGCGACATCTACACATGCGTTTTCACCCTAGGGTCATTTTCATCATCACTTTTTGCACTTTCTCCTCCTTAGCATCCACGCTTCACATTTTTTTATCACTCCATGCTTTGTCTTGTCCCTCGGCACGCTCTCATCATCGATCAACATGGTTATCAGGTATGCATCTTTTATCTACTTTATGTTATCGAGTTTTCACTCAACATAAAGTGGGGGCAAATGTAGACACAAAATCACACACTTTGGGTAATTATTTAGTCCTGATTGCATACTACTATTCATATGATTTCTAAGTAAGAAAGGTACTAATTAACCCATATCTTTGCTTACCTTTCTTTGCTTTATGTCGCCACTTTTGATCTTGCACCCTTACTTGCTCAATCTGCCTTTTTATACCTTGACATTTATCATCTTGGACACCAGTGCCCAGCTAGGATGTCAGCGTCAGGCACCCTCATCTCCTCTAAGGCACCCCTGACCTCAATATACATTTGTTCACATCTTTTAGGTCCTTTCTAGCCATTTGAGCATCTTATCTTTTTGGTGGTCGGCCTTTTCAGGGTTAATTACGAAATTCAAGCAAGGGAATCATATAAATATAAAGTTATGTGATCATAATAAGGGACCAAGCACTAAGCATTAGCTATCACCACCTAAGGTTGCATCCATCAAGTATCTAAGAGCTCCATTACATACATCTAGCACCATCCAAGGGACACAAGGGCTGGTTATTCTGCATACACTTCATAGGAGGGAATTTCATTCTATTCCATGCACACATCTATTTCATTTCTTTACATCTAGCTACTTTGCTTGCTATCAAGTGCGACACGCACAAGAGCCACCTAGGGCACAATTCCGCATACACACATAGAACTACATTGGGTTTGAGATGTAGTGCAGCGTACAGTCATAAGGTCACCATTGTGACAGTTGAGGACAGTTAAAACCCTCATTCTGTATCTTTCTTTTTTAGGATTGGATGTATCTTTGAGGGTTTTGCAAGTCATTATTTCATTGCAGGTTTCCAACGACTTCGGCGATCATTGTGTGACCTCATAGCAACCAAAGGTGAACAACAGTGAATACCTCACAACTACTCAGAGGAGGTTTCTTGAGCATTTCCGCAAACCTAGGCACCCAAAAACAAGTCTAAGGCACCTACAGGCACCCGTAACCCTCTCCAGGCACCCTAGTCCAGACAGATCGTCAGTTCGTACACTTTTCTGGGGCTCTATGCGACAATTCTCCCTCTTTGTTCATCCGGTCAACACTTCGGCACAGTCCGGATTTCACTGCGAACCATCTAAGGCTTTTATTACTCTCTTTACAACGAGTGTTTCACATTTTATTGCTTAGTTTGCTTAAGTTAATTTTTATACTTAATTATTCATTTATTTACTACTACAATAGCAATCAGATTAGGCATGTATTTCCATATTTAGCTTAATCGATCGGACCTCAAGTCAAGCTTTGAGAAGAAGAATTCTTCATGCAATTCGTCCAAAAGCTCATCAATCACAGCGATGGCAAACTTGTCTTTAATGGTGAGTTTATTTAAGGCATTGACGTCAATACAGAGTCGCAAAGTCCCATCTTTCTTGCATGTCAGTGATATGGGTGAAGAGTAGGGACTGATATAAGGGCAGATGACTCCAACTTACAATAATTATTGTACCATCTTTTCAATTTCAGTCCCAATAAGGGCAAATGTTGGAAGGGACACTACCAAGAAGGAACTAAATGGCATGATCCTCTAAGCATTTTGGGGGGGTGACCCATGAGGTTCTACAAATACAGTTGTTTGTTTTGTTAACAGAAAGATTGGAGTCAAATGCTTGTGAGTTGAATGGCGTAATGTTGGGCCACAATTCCATGAGATACTTTCTTCAACAACTTCTCTATTTTGTGAGAGCTAATGAGGTTGATTGATTCTAGAGTGAGTCCCTTTAATGTGTATTGTTGTCCCTTGTCAATGAATTGCATCCATAGCTCCGAAAAATCCCATGGTATAGATCCTAATGTATGAAGCTACTATGCACCCAAAACCACATCACAACCTTCCAGAGGTAAAACAATCATGTTTGATTTCAAATTACAATCCCCTATAGAAAGTTGGACATTGCCACATTTACCCTTACAAGATAAAGTGTGCCCATTTGCTATCATGAATTGAAGGGTGAACTAGGATATCCTTTGACCATTTCATGGTTCGAGGGTTTGTGGCACCGGCCAATGTATGCACAAAAATTTTCGGTGTTGGGCCCTCAATGGGCTCATGCTCTACTTTTCTTCATTTTGGGCTTCAATTGCATCTTCCCATTTTTGGGTACAAGAGGTGACTCTATATCCAGTAAGTACAACTTTTGTTCCACACATTTGAGGCCTTCCTGAAAAGTTTCATCACAATTGTAAAAAAGCCTTTCTCCCTACGAGCTCACATCTTTGCCTCTATAAGGCGTTTAATGGTAGTGGTTTTTGGAGGGGGTCTATTATGTGACATTGTGACATAGATGATTTGAAGGGGACAAAATTAGAAGAACACAATTCAGTGAGCTTGTCTTCTGTTAACTTGGCCAAACTCAAAGCTTCCATCATATCCTTTGGTTTGAACATTTTCACCTCTACACAAACTATATCTATGAGGCCACTGATGAAGCAACTGTTGAAAAAGTCATCAGAAAACCCTTTTGTTTCATTAGCCAATTTCTCAAATTTCGTTTGGTACTTGCTAATTGTTCTAGTTTGCCAAAGTTTAGTGAGGGCTCCCGTGGAGTCATAGGCATTGGGACCAAATCAAGCCAACAAAAGTTTGCCAAATTGTTCCCAAGTTGGTTCTGGATGAAATTTTTGATACCATTGGACAACTTCGTTTTCCATATGAAAGAAGGCGATAAGCACTTTGTTTACCCCAAATGTGTCATGTGAGCTGAAATACTATTCAGCACGGTAGATCCAAGTGGCAAGGTCTATACCATCAAATTTGGTAAAGTCCAATTTCGGTTTGTGGCATGTTGCTCGATGAGAAACTGCCCTGAAAACATCTATCACCATTGACTCTATTTGTGACTTGTGTTTTATCCATGGGGGCCATGTACCCTTTGTTCGAGATCCATGACAATGGATCTCATGTCAGCAACTTGTTCTCTATTTTTGGTGGCGGATCAGGTGATCACCACCATTACCAAGGGTCATAGGGCTCCCAAAACAGTTTATAGAAGTTATATGTTAAACCAATCAACCAAACAAGATGATCGCAATGATATAATTTTCCCGAGAACAAAAAAAAATCCAAACTTTTTTTGTTTTCTAGAAAGCTAACCTCCTGGTGGAAAATAGCTCAAATTTTTGTATCTATCACCGTTTGCAAAATAACTGACCTAAAATATTCTCTAGCACCTCTACAATTCCCCTATTCTTTATCCACTACTGACATTTTGCAGACTATTTGTTTCCTATGTACTCTGTGAAAACTGATTACAGTTGTTAATATCCAGGGATAGATCCTTTGGTGGTGGGTTCTACCACTCCAAGTTACCAAGGTTACACATTGTCGAGTGGAAATGGCAGAATTGTTGCTTGGTGTGTCTAGTTTTGTAGGATCGCATGATCGCATTCATACATATCTCATTCGTAAATAGTGTCAGCCCAATGTTTCAGAGCACTATAATGGAGGCTAGACTGTACCAATAGCCCACTATCCCATCTCCGAAGTCGGTTGTAACTAGCTTCCTAGGGCTAACCGTCTATCGGTGCACCACAAACAACAAATGGCCAATGGCTTCTTATAGCTAGGCTTCGAAAATAACTATGGGAAGCTTCTAATATACCCGAAGGTATGTGAAAGCTCGACTCCATATGCAGTGTTGTCTAATGGCTTGTGTATTGGGACATAATCCCTCCACAAAATCAGGTAAAATTGATAACCACTTAGACCAAAACAATAGCTTTTTGTGAGTTTATAACTGTCGGAGCACAATTATCATCTAAGAGGGAAAAGAAAGATGAGAAAAAAGGGCAGATTTGCGGCTAAAATTATAGCTCTTCTTACTAGCACCATTTCTATTACCAATTTCTGATCACCCAGATCTGCTACGGCAAGGTGATAGCATATGGTGGACAGTCATAAGGAGTGCTGACAGACTGACGCTGCTCATAAATACGGCCTTGGAAATAGCTTAGATACCAGATGTTATGAGCTTTCCTGCAAACAGATTAGACCAATCCCAAAATATAGATGAATTATGATGTGAAAATGGAAATAAATACAACTTTACTAAATTAAAAAGATTATAATCTCATTACAGAATCGCAGGCCTATTTGAGGCGGCAACCTCCTTTGAGCAAACTCAATATAAATATTCAATAGATGTCCTTCCCTCTTACACATCTCTCCATTTAAACTAATTTACTCCAAATAACTACTACTTCCTCGTATATGTGGGATGATTACAAATAGCTAAAGGAGCAAACTCAATATAAATATTCAATAGATGTCCTTCCCTCTTACACATCTCTCTATTTAAACTAATCTACTCCAAATAACTACTACTTCCTCGTATATGTGGGATGATTACAAATAGCTAAAGGTATGTCTTACAAAACATATGCATCCGATGCTTTTAATAAGTTGGGACAAATAGATCCCAACAGTGGCTCCAGATATTATAATTTTAGCCATTTATCTTTTGTGCTTATGACAACTAATTTGAATATTGGCCATGATTTCTGGTCTGTCAACTCATAACTGGTGGAAATCACACCAGAAAGTCTGTTTGCGCGCACAGATTGCAACCAACAACTAGTCTACCCAGTGAAGTTTCCAAAAATGCTTTCAAACCATTGCAAATCGTGATTTTTGTCTTTGTATCGTAGACCTCCTTACCTTCAAAAATACCTGCAAATTCTTAAATCATGATTTATGGCAATTTCAGTCCGTGCCCAATAATCCATAGATCTTTGAAAAACATGTGATTTTGCTTGTGTATGCATAGGGTTTTCACTATTTTTTCCGTCCACATTTTCGTCTTCCAAGTGTGACCTTTGTTTTATCTGTGTCTAGCCTTCACATTTTCAAATCACACTCTACTTTTTTTTGTGTATGGTCTTCCTCCCGCGTCCTTCACAACTTCACTGTTGTTTCTGGAATCTCTCCTTTTGTTCTACAAATCCGTTTGTCTGCAAATCATGAATCTATTTTGCCTCAACAGTGCAACCTCTTTTTGCCTCAACATCTTCTCTTGCAACATTTCTTCACGTCTGGTCTATTGCCCGTGTGTTTCTCCTGGTCTGATCTACACAGCTTCCCAAATCCTCTTTCTGGTACAGCACAATTGTAATTAAGTGAAACCCTATCCACCAATCATGATTTCCTCTCTTCAACTTGTTGTTCGTACCCTTCTAGGGTTTTCCCCAAATAGATGGCTTTGATATCAATGTTAGAAGAATGAGCAAGAGAAAGAAGAAGAATAGAAAGCATGCTAACATACTTGTGTGTCTTGAGTTTTATTAATCAAAAGGTACTAAAAGGTAGTTACATATTCAGTTCAAGCAGTTGATAACTAACTGTTGATGCAAAATCACAGCACCCCTGGATGCAGATCAGGCTTCTAGGTTGATCACTCAGGCATCCAATGTGATTGCACAACATGGAAACCTCTCTCCAAGCGTGGGACTTGTGAAACTGAGAGAGGAATCTCCAGAGAAGGCTAGTTCCTGCTCCTAAACTACCTGCCACAAGCTATTCCAGTGCAGGCAAGCTAATCTAATCCTAATCTAACCATGCTAAGGAGACAGAGAGAGAGAGAGAGAAGGGAAAAACAGCAAAAGCCTACGCTAAAACGGTGATACACCAGAGAAGGAGAATGTTGAACATCTATCAAAACTACCATGGAACAAAGAGAGGTGAGCAATGGGAAGGATGGACAGATGCATCACAGGCCCAAGGATAGATTTCACCAGAAAATGTCCCAAAACTCCATGAACACAGCTCCAAACCTGCAATGAACATTGAAACATGCACAAATACCTGCAATGAAGAGAGGCAAGAAGAGAACAAACAAAAACGAGAAAGGATGGACAGATGCATCACAAAACACGTTTTGTTGCTTCAGAAGTTTGCACAGAACATCATTTCAATAGTAAAAGGGCAAAAACGCCATTACAGAGCAAGGAAGGAGGTTTGAACTCCATTTTCAACCCTAGAGAAGAAAAGAAGGGAGGGCAGAGCTGAAAAGATGAACCACCTTTTTCTAAAATGAGCCAAATCTGGCTTTTTACATTGCATGGGTCGAGCCCAAGGGACAGAAAAGTGGGAAAACGTGTAAGCCTATTCCTCATTGACTGCAGATGCATTAAAACCGCATGGGATACCTTACCAACCCATACCCTGCCATCTCTGACCGATTTGGAGGAGAATGCGACCCATTCTGCATTAATTTGGTCGCTGAAATGTCACTTCTGGCCGTGCTGAAGAAGAATGCAACCCATGTGCATTAAACTGGTTGTTGAAACGTCGCTTCTGGCCATGATCACGCGTCAGATCCGTTTCTCGATTTTCTCCCTCCAGACTGCACCAAAACTTGAGATTGATCCCAGAATCATGTAGAGAATTTCAACAGCTTTTCGTTGATATAAAGAACGTGCAAATCCGAGTTCTGGATCGAAAGATATGATGATCTGAAGATTTAGGGCACGGAACAGACCAAAACGGATTTTGAAATCTTTTCCCGCGCTCTGCCACCTGGATGACATGTGTCAAGCGCTAATTGGTCGAGCAGTTCTCTCTCCTCCTTTCGCGGGCTTTCTTTTGAAATTTCCTTGTGGGCCCCTTAAACTTGGACACGTGTCCTCTTCTGATTGGCTCGGGCTGACCCTTCAAAACTCGCCCTTTGACTTTTGGACTCTTTCCCCTGCGACACGTGTCGTGATCTGGTTGGTTCTCGGCCCTTTCGGCTCCTTCGCGCCCTTCGTGTCTATTTGTCCCGGATGTCCCAAACTGCTTGGGCCAAAAACTTCCGATCCGCCCGAAATGGGCTTCCTCGTCCCTCATTTGGCCGATGACACGTGGCATGCATTGATTGGCTTTCGGCTCCTTCGCATCGATTTTTCCCACATGTCCCGAACTGCTTGGGACAAATTCCTCCGGTTCGCCCGATTCGGCCGGTTTGCGTACCTTTGTCCCAGATGTCCCAAAGCAGTTAGTGCGAAACTTCTCCTTTTCGGGCAAACCGGCCGGTTCGCGTCCTTCGCGTACCTGCGGCCCAGATGTCTCAAACTGCTTCCGGACTGTTTGTTCTCATTTCGGCCGATCCGGCCGGTTCGCGTACTTTGCGTACTCTTGTCCCGAACTGTCCCGCTCAGCAGTTAGTCGTTTTTCTTCCTCTTTCGGCCGGATCGGCTTCTCGCGCCCGCCGCGTACTTCTGTCCCAGATGTCCCTTTGCTTCGTGGGCCGCCTGGAGGCTTTTCGGCCGATCCGCGCCTAGATGTCCCAAATGTTCCGACTGCTCCAAGAATTTACAAAATTTACAGAATCCACCTTTTTCACCCCCCAGGGTAAATTTCGATAACACTAACCATTGGTTAATTTGTAACTAATAGGTTATTAATATCTTTAATAACTTTAGTAAGATAGCATTAGAATAAAATATATTAAACAAAATTTACAAATGCTAAGAAATGATTTCTTCTTACAAAGATCTGGAATTTTGAGACCCCAATCAAAGATGTTATGCTAAAGTTGATTTTGATTGTTAGGAACATGTTGGTAATGAACATGTTGTCATAATGTCTAAATACTATGCTATTGCACCCATGATGCAAATGGGAATAAGAGGACCAAGTTATTGGCAGCTTACTCCGTAGTTGGGACTTACAGTCAGTCTCTTATGGACATACACACCCAAGCACACTACTCAGACTTGAAGCTCAACACACTCTTTAATGAATTCAACATGTTATATAGATTTAATCACACACTCTCACACTCACTGGCCTTTACAAGTTTATTGAAAGTAACATTAAGATGCATTCCCTCACACAGTCCCCCATGGACTCGATACATCTCTCTCTGCTCTCTCTACTCCAAACTGGAACCGATTCCAACTCCAACCCAAAAACTGGTCTCTTGCAAGTGCCCTCTTGCTTGCTTACTGTGCCTTGCATGCAAATCTAACTCCCATCCAAGAAATTGAATCTTACTGACATCCTCTGACATCTTGGAATGTCTCTTTGAAATCCCAACCTCTTGAATACTCTCAACTGAAAATTCATTATTCTGGGCAGTTACTTCCTCTTTGTAATTGAAAGCAGCGACACTGCACATTTTTATGAAATTGTGCAGCCTAAACAAAGGGAAGATGCACTTTTTTGCTGAAAATCCATGGGCTGGGTGCAGAGCATAATTCTGAGATGTCTTGCAACTTCCGGAGGCCATAACTTTTGCATATGGCCTCAAAATCAAGTGTCAGTTTTTAAAAGTGTATATTTTTTCAAGGAGAATTGAAATATGCAATTGCATTCTTACTTTGAGATGTTATTCTTACTTTGAGATGTTCTTTAGGTATTTTTTGCCTCTGCCCCAAGACCTATCCATATTTAGCCCTTCTACAAATGCAGCCAATCCCCATATTAATTGTTGAGAAACTAAACTAATTCACTTGGAAATAGATGCATGAAATTGATGTTCTCTAATGTACTCATGCTCTTGAAGTGTTGGAATGCTAATGTTCCCCAAGGAACAACTTCGCCGTGTGAAAACAATGAAAGGCCCGACTAGTCCAGATGAACACAAGCCTCTGTTTTTGGGTGATGAAAGATTGCTTGTATTTTTTGGATGCTCCTGCATCAAACCACCTGAAATGAAATGCCTGCATTCATGTCCTACAATGAAGTGAATGAATGGGAGAAATCCACTTTTGAGTGAGGAGGGATAACAAAGGATTTAGCAAGAACTAAAGGTCGGTAAGAGAACATAGGATGTTAAGGTTCAAGAATTTACAGAATTTTTTCATTATAAAAATTTTAAATTACTCATCCAACATGCAAATGACAATTGGGAAAAAACAGAGAGGATAATCTAAAACCAATACACCTTGTGGCATGTATCTTGTCGGATTGTTCCATTGCAACTTCCTTGAGAGACTAAATCTTTGGCCAAGTGCAGCACCCATACTACTCTTGAATCTTTTAGGCCTAAGTTGGCATCAATATCTTTCATTTTAAGCACTGCCTGAAAGATTTGTAATATCAATAAAAAAATATTTTGAGGGCTTCCCTAATATTTTAGTGCTATTTTTGTTTCAAGTGTTATAGATCATATTCAAATAATAATGTATGTCAAATTGAGCTTTCCAATCTTTAGACTCTAGAGCATTCGCTTTTTGGCCTGAATATGATTATTTTGGAATAACTGTAGGCTATGGAAACCAAGTGATCTAGCTGAAAACTATTTTTTTGAGGTAGTTTTTTTTAATCCAAGTATTGCAGTAGATTCCAGCTGTGTTTATCATTTTATCTCGATAAGAGCATAACAGTGTATCAGAGCTGATTTCCTGGCCTTGTAAACACATGCAATGGCTTCACTCTCAGGCACTCATACAGATGATAACTAGAAGTCTAAAATTACATTATCAGTGGACAAAGCAATAAGATATCCCTTGAACGGATAAGAGAAAACATAGATGGAATAGGCCAAGACCTTTTATGAAATGTTAATATGCAAAAGATAATAGAGGTATTATTATTTGAGAGAAAGAAGGATGTAGCTACAAATCAACTATTCTTTTCATTATGCTAGGGCTGTGCCTTAACTACCCAACTTACCTTAACCTCCTAACATCTAATTTTTGGTCATCTGACCAATCACATAATGAGTATTATATTCCTCATAATAAAAGCTTAATAGTCTTCAGCTATCTTTCCCACATCTGAAACAAATCACCAGCTACCAAATGTCTATCAGGTTGGATACAATCAGCTTGCTATCACCCTTGTATCCCCTACAGGTAGAGTTTGTGCTACCTTTTGAATCGCCTAAGCACCCTTTGAAACATTCAATGCTCCATCAAGCTGCAATCAGCTCCGTAGAGGTAGAATCCTACTATCACTTAGACCACCATCCATGCTAAGCTATCTGCTAGCCAATTTCTGTATTTCGCAACAGTAACAAAGCCTGTCATTTATGTTTGACTCTCTCTTGGTTTTTTATCCTAAGAGAGTTTATCAGTGTCCTGTCTTATCAGCGCTCAAATGCTTCTATTCTACAAAGAATTAAGAACTCATATTTCCAAACTTTGCATTGAAAATTCACTAAGTGTACAAACTATATTATTGTAGATGAGTTAATAACTCATATTGAGAAGCTCGGATTACATAAATTATTGTATTTGGGGCTAAACTTTCAGACACAACCTTGGCATCTTGCCCTTCAATACTAACTCCTACTTTTGCAAGCTCTTTCATTAATGATTTCAAAGCACTCACATGGTCTGTTACTGTGATTTTTTTTTCATTTTTCCAAAGAATTGTCGCTTCGAGATAATCTTTGCATCCTGCACTTCTGACCCAAACAGCTTGTTTTTCTCTTCCCAATGTTCCTTGGAGATCTTATTAAGATCTAACAAATGGAATTTCATACCTGCAATTCCAGGTACAATAATGGACTTTGTCTGATCGACTTTTATTTTCCATTCTACTAGTTTTTTGGTAGTAATTGTGAATGTAATTCCAACTTTCCAGGAATGAAAAATTATCCCAATTACAGCAGACAGTGTCTATATATGCAACTCATGGATCATGCTACATATATGCATCAGGCTGAAGAGTCCAGAATCACTGGGGCCTAAGACAAGAAATTAATCTTACATAAATATAAAAAATATATTTGATGCCTGCCCATTCTCAAAATAAAAAATTTAGGCCTAAGACAAGAAATTAATCTTACTAAAATATAAAAAATATATTTGATGCCTGCCCATTCTCAAAATAAAAAAATTATTGTTTGGATCATTTCCAAAAGTTCATTGTGAAAAGACCATTGCCTTCTATACAACCTTTATTATTTTAATTATAAGAGGCATTGCCATTTTTATACTATAAGTAATAGAGGTTGTATATGTATGAGGGCTTCTGTTTAGTGGTCGGGACATATTACTTCTACCTATTGGGTCGCAAGTTTGATCCACAGGGTCAAGGGGGATTAAGTCTTAGGCAAACTAGGCAGTTGCCTAAGGCGCCAACAATAACGGAGTACCAAAATCTAAAGCTTTTCCTCACTGTTGGTTATTTTTAGAACTCGGTATTAAAACAATTTACCTAAAGATTTAATATTAATTGCCCCATTTATTGATAGTATTATATAGTACCATAAATATCATGCATACACATAAAAAAAGGTACTATAATATTTTTGCAAGTAAAAACAAATATGGTATATTTTTGAGTTCATATGATTTTGTTGGTATTGTTACCAATTCTCCAATGTATCTCCAAATTATACAAGTGTGTAACTTTTTCTCGAAAAAGGCTTGTGTGTTTTTTATAATGTCATTGGTGTAGTCAATAGAGGTGAGTATAATTCAAAGAAAGAAGTATTTGATTCTCTATTCCTAAATTTTTGGAAGAAATGTGTATTAATTTTATGGAGAAATTAGTAGGCTTATTCCAAATACCACTCTTCACAAAACTATGGGAAATACATGAGCATTTGTATGGCTTTGCAAAAAAATGGTGCTTTGTTCAGGTTTGAGTCCCATCACCTACTTGATATTGGTGAATCAAACTTGCAAGTAACCTTGTAATAAAAATTGTATTTGTTGCATTTTGAGCACCTCCTGCAATTAACTCTCTCCATCCATGGAATATTTCCAGTTCTTTTGCGATAATTTTATATGATATTTTTATTCATTTTGTATAGCAGTTTCTCTAAATTTACGATTTATTATGATCAAAATGTAAATTTTAAAATACAAGAATGCAAGCAAATTTTATTTATTTAATTGATGGAAAAAATTATTAACTGAAATTGTGAGAAGGGCATCCACTCCAATTATTGCTTATAGGGCGATCCTAATCTTTAATTCAACTTTGCACAAGGTCCCTGATAGCTATGACATCCAGGTTCAGCCATACTAGCCAATTTACCAATTAAAAAAAAGGTTGTATACATAAAACAACAATCTTCTTGGAGACACCAACTGAGACAAGTGGTACTAGCAAAACAGGTAATCAAGAGACGAGAGTCTATCAAATGGGTCTCACCACATTTGGGGGTGTTTAAATTGAAATTTCACGGATTACAAGCGACAACCCGGATCTTGCGGGGCTGGAAGCATTTTTAGATGTGGTTTGGATTTGTGTTGCAGTTTTTTCTCACTGCCAATTTAGAGTGGAAACAAACAATAAAGCTGAAGCTGTAGCCTTTGTGGAAGGTTTAACATTCGCTTCTTGTTTCAGAGGTTGCAAGTTAATTGTGGAGGGAGATTCTAAGGTCGTCATTGGTTTGGATCTTGCAGCACTAGGAGCATTCTTAGATGTAGATTGGACTTCTGTTGAAGTTCTTTTTCGCTCCGAATTAGAGTGGAAACAAACAATAAGGCCAAAGATGTAGCCCTGGTGGAAGGTTTAAAATTAGCTTCTTGGTTGCAAGTTGATTGTGGAGGGAGATTCTAAGATCATAATTGGTTTAATGCTCAGAAGCCCAAGCACAGACTGCCAGCGTAACTCCATTCTTTGGAAAGCAAAGGAAATTGCAATCCCTCATGTTTCAAGGTCGTAAAATGCACTTTTTCCACGAAGGGACCAGAGTGGCATACCATCTAGTGAATTGGGGGCATCAATTCTTGTATCCTCAATGTCCATATCCTCAGCTTCTGATTGGGAAGGCCTCAATCAATTAGTTCTTGAGGATCCTCGTGAAGCCATAATTTAATACTCTCTTAAGTCCCTGTGTTAATCACCACGAGGTGATGTTGCTGCTCGTGTTGCCTTTCTTATGCATAATCATGATGAACAATTTGAAGTTCTATTTCCATCCTTTGTCATCGTTCGTTAGCCTTTTCATGGGGTTTTCTTTCCTTATTATCTCTGCTTTTTCAGTGGATTTGCACTTTGTTGGCTCCTGCAAAAAAAATTGTGCACAGCGAGAATTGGTGGAGTAAGAATGAGTTTCTCACGTGTCACTATTAGTGATTTCAGGGCTTCTTTTAAACTGAGAAAAGGTTGATCTGTTGGCTCTGTGCAACCAGTCATTGGGGAGGACATTCTGTCCTCACCCACACTAAAGAAGAACTCAGGAGCTCTTCCTCAAGCAGTTAGGGCAAAAAAACAAAGAAGTCACTGGCTTTTAATTACCTTGGTCACATGTTTATTCCCAGGCCTTCAAACAAGTATAAAGACCATTACGCACAATACACTATTTCCTTCCTTAAGGCAAAGATTGATGTGTTGGATGTGAAATTAGAATCCTCGTGGAAGATAGTGCTGAAGTTAGCCGAGTACATTGAGAAAATCAAAGAGTCTCACCCGTTTGTTCCCCCTGCCAGAGGGTTAAGTTGCAATTTAGAAGAGTGGGTCACCTCTGCCCCTTTCTTCCCTTACAAAAGGGTGACAGGTGGCCTTTCCAAAAGGGTGAGAGGCAACCCTTCCAAAAAAGTGGTGGCCCTTTGGAGAGTGAAGCCGATGGTGCCTGTAGAATCGAAGGAGCTGGAGGATTTGCCGGCTCTGGTAGAAAGCTGTCGGCTGAGGAAAGCTGTTGGCTGAGGACAAATGGCAAGACGTGGTGGCTCATTAGCTTGGCGGGTGTTTCCCTGTTTCCACGATGTGTAATGTATCTTCAGTTCATGTTTTGGGGTTTTGTCTACTCATTTGTAGTGGTAGGGTAGGTAGTTCTATCTTTATGCTCAGTCGAAGCATGTAATGGCACTTTAAATCCTGCAGGTTCAGAGTAGGTGTTTATTGTGCTTAGTTTTGTTGGCTGTGGCTGGTCTCTTCAAGTTTTGATTGGAACTGTGATCTTAATCTTCTCTATATGGGCTTGTCCAAGCCTAGTCTCAATGGTTCTTTTTAGCAGCCTTTCTGGTTGACTATTCTATCTTTGACAATGTGCTTGGTTGTACTCATGGTTATGTTTTCTTCCAAGGGAGGGGGGCCCAATAAAACCCCCACTAATTTAGCAGGAAAAAAAAACAATCTTATTGCAGACCTATACTGTTAATTCGTACGCCAACATGCACATTAGAAGATAGATATATGACAAAAACAGCCTCATCAAACCTTTCCATGCTACAAACAAAAGAACAGGGCAATTTTGTAAAATGGGTCATAAAATTAAGACTTTTGCTCTAGCAATTGAAACAAGGGAAACCATGACCAATGCTTTTGAGTGATAGATCAATCGGGCTTACCTCAAAATAAAATTTTGTGTGAAAATCCAATCCATATCCATACATCAAACTAAAACTTATGAATGTAAAAAGTTTCTGTATGTTGCCACATACTGAGCAAATTTTTTCCTTCACCAAAATCAGAAAATAATGATAACATGGTTGATATTTTATTCACATTAATTTGACCTTATCAATTTAACATAAAGCAAGGATGAAGTGACGAATATCATACCAGCTGGTACAATTCCAAGCGGCATCTTTATTGCATGTTCCCAATCAGATCTCTCCAACAAGCCATTTACAACCTAGACCATCATACAATATATATTCAATTAATAGGAGAATACAATCATTTAAATTTATATTATTTTAACCACCCAGCAATAACCAGTAATGGTATCCTGTTAAAACTAAACGTGTTCTTTTATTAATAAATATCAAGATCATGTGGCATTCTTGCAACTCTATTTTTTCTGTAACCTGTACAGCATCCATTCTAGGAAGGTTCAAGGAAATATTACTTGTATCAGAAGAAAACAATAATACTATCACCATAACAAAAGCAACATAAACTTTATTACATCTCATGATGTGGGCGTAGTTCTTATGTGTTTAGCCTAAAATCCTTTTGGCATCATTTTTTTGTATTGAGAATATGCGGGGCTGGGGGAGTCTCAGGGGTTGAGGCCAAAATACATAAATGATACAATATGAGATATTTCTCTTATTTTGCTGGTTTCGGTACTAGATGCTGTGCCCATTTCAGTACCATATACATGGCAGATTATCAATGAAATGTAATTTCGCAAATGCTGTCTTCATATTTCTTAAGCCTAGAGGCTAGAGCAATTTTAAAGAGTTACCATACATATAAAACATTAAACTTTAGAAAGAAAAACATCAACAACTTAACCAATTCAATTCAATCAGTGTGCTCATAAATCAATTTAAAATTGCTTGGACTCTATAAAAGACGAGTTATCTGGGACTATGACCTCTACAGCTCATGAAAAATTCTCACAAACCTCAACAAGCACGCCATCTCCACTAATGCAAAGAATGCCATCATATTGTGAGAGATCCACAGCCTTTGCCATATCTTTTGCATGATTTCGAAATTGAGTTTCTGACCAAAAAATAACACAAGACACAATCAGCATATCTTTTTTGCTGTCATTTGATACTTCATACTAGATTATCACAAATATTTCATTCTTGAAATTTGGATGGTGATTAATTCGAATAACTAGATGGTAATCAAACAAGTATTACCTCTTTTGGGAAAATCAATTGAATATCATTACATCACTTGAAGCGAAATTAGTGGCTTATAGGACTTGAAAAAGGTCTAACTATAGATAATAATAAAGACTGGAAAAATAGACAAAATTTAAACCACTATCCCAAGCCCGTGGATGTTTGTTACGAAGAGGGAGAAAAGATAAAATAAGCCTTCACCATCAAATTTCCAGGCTTGTGGCTTCTCTTGCACGTGCTTGGAGATGAATAGTTCTTATGTAAGCACTGTTTCCTTTCATATGCATGTGTCCATGCATACAGGTATGAGATAACCGTAGACTGTTCATACTTCAATCTATTTTTAGGGCCTGCTGTCTTCAATTCTCCATCCTTCATACGTTCAAGCTTAACCTGTCAATTTGAAAGCTTTGACAGTTTGACCCGTTTGGCTTTTGTTTTTACTTTCTATTGGCATGACTAGGTGTATTGCCTGAGAGCTCTAGGTCGAGGTGCTACCCAGGTCTGAAGTACTAAAGGCCCTCGACTAGCTGGAGAGGAGGTTGAGAACCCTTTTGGAACTCCCTCAATTAAGGCCATCAACCCAACAGGTATTTAGGATTTCCATTTCAGTTTTCAACGGGGTAGCACATTAATCATTTTAGTACTCTCTAGGCCAGGTCTTCAATGACTTGGAACCCTTATGCAAGGTCACCTAGTTCCCTTGGTCTCCAAGACCTCTATCATTGAAGAGTTATTCGTTACAGTTCATAGTTGTTTATGGGATGAATGAACCCATAAACCACTACATTCTATAAACCAGTTCATAATCATCTGGTCAGGAGTATCCACCATTCATCTCGTCTGTGTGGTTATCCGCTTCTTGAGAGGTTGATAAGTAGACGATCCATAGATAAATCACCAATCCCTTAATGCAATACAAAGACCAGTCTAAAAAATCTGCTGCTACTTATAATCATCAAAATAATGTGGTTGTGGCATATCAGGCGGATATACAAACAGGATACAATCTCAAGAATACTAACTGAAAGATCAAGTTGAACACTTATCTTCCTTCAGGGTACAAGACAAATGCAAAATTAGTTTGTATTCTAAGCCAATTAGGTTTGCTTCATAACCCTGTAATATTGGAACCAATGGACGCAAACCACACATCCTGATACCAGAACAATTGAGTATTATCTTTAAATTTTTTGTTTATGTCGACCATTTCTGGCCCTACTTGAACCTTCACATATGCCAGCTTTGGTCGCTGACTCTTTCTTTTTAAAGAAGCGGGGTTTCTTTGTAAATCTTATTAAAAGCGTAGAGGCAATCTTCAAATATTATATAACTCTCACAGAATTACATCCTTGCATTTATAGCATCAATGTACTCAGTTCCTAGCTTTTCTGTGGTGTGAAACCGTGTGATAGGATGCTCACCTGTCTTTTAAAATTCTTCTGGATGCCACTTTGAACATTTTGGTAAGAAATTTACATTTTCACTCCAAAGTCACAGTGTGAATTCTAATGTGCAATGAATGCGAGGTACTCCCCCAGACCATCAAAAATTAAACCATACAGACAAATGTGATAGTGGTCAAATGCATTTCAACTCTAGAGGCAGACAGCATTTGATATGTACCACAAGCCAATAACTAGTAATTCCAAAACATGCTAAAAAAAACTTATGACAAATCCTTAGTCCATAGGAATTGCCCAGTTAAATTATTAAACTCAAATGAGTGTTAAGGTACCATATAAGTACAACGAACCATGGTCTAATTCTAAGGAAGGAGCATTTTCCATATTGTTGACCCAGCTTGAAACTGCACGGGACTCACTCTTATTGACTTTGTGAATGAATGATGATTTTTAACGCACTTTTAGGTAAACATGGTCTGTAGGACCTAAAAAAGTGTGTATACTTGTTTAAAAGGTTGTTTCTACAAGAATTTAGATTAAGAGTAACTTCCCTGAGCTTTGTTTGGTTCTCTTGATTTTAAAATTAGTGTGCCCGCCTGTATTTGTAAATGTCCGTCCTTATAATTGTGCCTAATATGATTATATAGTGAGCAGGGTTAAGACAACAAGTGGTCCAGCTTCTATTTCATTTAGGTTTATCTTGATTTAAAAATTTGTAGCTATATTCGCAAATGTTTTTCATTGAAATTGTGCCTAAGTGAGCAGGTTATACAATCTGTGGTTCATCTTCTATTTTATTTAGGTAACACATTTTACAAAGTCGTTGTTCCCCAAGTGTTGAAATAGGGTCCATCTACTAGTTTCACTATATGGATCGTGTGAGTTGGTCAGAATTTCTAGGTAGCTTTTGCCGGTGCTCTACCTTATACCTTATTGATGTGCAGAATTTATTAACATGTTCCAGGAAGAACTACTCGCCACATTCAAGATGTGTTATAACTTCTCTTATTGCCAACATCACTGTGTTATAACTTCTCTCATTGCCAACATCACTCTAGATACAGTATTACATCAAGGAGATGCAACCACAATTCTCCAAATGAAGCATACGATTTTATGCTTAAAGAGGTAATATGGACCATGAAATGTGTCCTAATTCATGTACTTTATAAATGCGAATGATCGATTGATGGAATATCCCAAAACGATGGAGCAGGGCAATATAAACATTTGACTCTTTTTTATGGATTGCAAATGGCATTTCAAAAAATGACAAAGAACAGAATAAGGCTGTCATTACCTTCTAAAGTAAAAGAGACGCCAGCTACGTCAAGAAGAGGCTTTACCTCTTCTTGAAAAATTTGCCTGGCGCATTTGTTTCCTCCAAAAGGATTCAGAAGCACTAACAATCGTTTTGGCCGCTCTGCAAAACAAAAGGTCAAGGATAAAACCCTTATCAGAATAAAGCTTCATCTGCCTAAATTTTCCTACCTCAGATTATGACTTTTTTAAACTAGTCAGAGAAGAAAATTCAGAGAATGCTCCTCACTTAAAATTCAATGCATCAAGAAAATAATGTTCCCCATACTTTAACATTCTAGTTATCTGAATAGAATAATAGTTTTTCGAAGATTAGAAAACATTAAGCCTTTCACTTATATTTTAATAGAATTGCTTTTTTGCTTAAGGTACCTAGGGTCAAGGGGCCCTGGACCCGGAAAGGTTGTTAGTAGAGTCTAGAGATACCAACTCGTAATTGATGCTCACTCAATTGGGAAAACAAAAAATATGACATGAATATCAAAAATCAAATTTAAACATTTGCTTTTATGCCTATAAGGAAATTTTCCTTTTTCAGCTCCAAGTATATTCCAACTATTAAAAAATTAGAAAAAATTAAAGTTGGTGTCTTTCATCATTTATCTATCACACTTTTTCTTCTTTAATAGTTCTCCTTTGTTGACTCAAACATGAAAAAGGCAATACCATTGTACACAGAAACAATTTTTTATACACAAGTCTTTCCTCCTTCAACCTGGGTTTTACAATTTTTAATGAGATGGCAAGATCTTCCTCTTCGGTGCAGCCTTCTAATATCAGCTCTAATTTCATGAAGGGAAAATGATGTGCATAAACCATCTTCCCAACTTTTCCACCTCGCACTTGGCTGCTAAATATTCCACCATTATTCCTGTCCTCCTAATATGTTGGTGAGATCTCAAAATTCTCAGTTTCCATCTTAATTTTCTGAATGATATTGTTAATTTGTCAGCCATTGCACTGTCGCTTTTTTTATTTCTTCAACGGTTAGTATTGGATCCCCTTCCACCTGAAGTTTGCGCCTTAGCCAGTCCTAATCCTTCTAAGAGAGCCATTTCTTCTGTGTTATTGTTTGTATTCAGTCCAACGCGAACTGAAAATATTGACACAGATTGTCCATCATCATCTCTAAATATCCCTTCCTTCTCCTGCTAATGCTAGATTTCCTTTCACAGTTACATCAAAATTGAGCTTTTTTCTAAGGCTGTTTCTTCCACACATATTTAGGCCTTTTCAGCCTATTTCCACCAAACCCATTATCAAGTTATTTCAATCAAAATATAATTTTAGCAGATTATGAAATACTTCAGCTCACACTTGCATTCAAATGAAAATAGAATTTTTGACAGATGAAACATGTATAGGCTTTTTCTTTTTATAATTAAAGAGGATAGAGATAATAAAGCTTTTATATTCACTTAAAAATTCAACCTCATAAATATTTCTAAAGTTCTATTAACTTAAATAGACCAAATTGTTCCGAGAATCTATCAAAGTATATTTACTCTTTTAGTAAAGTCAAATATTATAGAATATTTCAATATTCATTAAAATACTTTAAAAACTATCGCAATGTATTTAATTGTAGGGTCTATTAGTATTAAGTATTAACATAAATTTACTCTAATTGCAAAGTTGATGTTATAAGAATATCATAATGATAAATGTAAGTTACATGGAAACAGTTCGTATACGAGAATAGCCAATTTATATTGCACCTCAAGTTGAGTTCTTGGAAATGTTCATACATAAAATATAATAAATAATATAGATATTTTATATGTAACAAAACACTACATAAATATTATCAGTCTATTTGAAATTAGAGTTATGTGCATATCGTTTCCTTATGTTCTATCTTCTAAAATTCCAACAAAATCTACCTGGAAACGGGCCAGAATCATCCCAGAAATGTTGAAGGCCGTTGAGAGACATTTCCAAGAAGAGCCCAGAGATTCTAAAGGATAAAGTACGCTGCCAAGGAGATTATGGTCTATGATCAGGATCAGCTTTGTACTGGTTCAGGTACACCATGGGGTTTCGGAGGTATCCGGTAACATATCTAAGGAAACTAAAAACTAGAAAAAGGTCTGGTAACATGAAAATATCCTCAACCCCAAATTGAATCATTTACCTTACACTCACATGGTTACTAATCCCAAAACATCATCATCACTGCAAAACTAAGAACGAACTCACAAAACTACACACTGAATACTAGTAGATGGACTCGCCAAAATGCACTTTGAGAGCAACGAATCACAAAACTACACACTAAAAACTAGTAGATGGACCCACCAAAAGGTACCTTGAGAACAATAAATCTATAAGGTATGTAGCTCAAAAACACATTTTCTTTTAAGCTGCCTACAATATGATGATATTATATACAATTACAAATATATGTGGAATCACAACCTTGTAGATAAAATCCATACTCACACCAATTAAATAAAGTTGGGGGTTTTTATTTTAAAATTCGATCTTGTTGAATAATTCTTATAAAATCGAAAGGCCCTTGGTTTATTGGTGAAGTTGATTGGTTTTGAATAAGTGCACCAAAGATCAAGTCTTGTTGAATGCAAGGCCTGGAGATACCCAAATGGCGTGAATGTCCCTTACTCATAGTTGCTTAAGCTGAAGGTGATCACTAGTTTAGTTGTTCGCTTACTCAATTTTAAATCCGCTATATGCTTCCTCCAAAACATGAGCAAACATGCCAACATTCTATGTAATCTAGCACCCAATTGAATGCATTTTCTCAATTTTAAAAAAAAATCTTATCAACAAATAAACACATTTTTTTGAGAGGTTCTACAGACCTCCCTTAAGTTCTCTATATGGCCTTATTATAATTGAGTTCCCAGATCTCTTCACCTTTCTTAAGTCATCCGACTTCTCCTCCCATTTGATCAAGTTCTTGAAGGGCCTCAATTGCGTCGCCCTATCGGTTGGAAGATTTCTCATCTGTCACTGGTTTAGAAGATTGTTCCATTGTAATTGCCCTGCTTCTACCAGGGCCGTTAATGATAAGTTCCAAAATTATAAGTGTGAATGGCAGCACACCAGAACCATTCTTCAAGCTTGATGAACTCGATATAATATTCCTAAAGCCATCTCGATCCAAAAAACTGAATTTTCAAAAGTTCATTTCATTTTCCTAAATTAGTATTTATGTACTAAATTAAGAATGCAAATATCTATGCCTAATTATCTGAGCGAGGCCGGGCAAACAAAAGCCAGGTCGAATGGAATGAGTTAAATTGGTAAATATATCAAGGTTTCCATAACAGAGCCCCAGGTTTGAAGTCTAGGAGACATGATATAGCATTGAAATGCGATAAAATACAACATCCAGCTAGCTGGGATGTCGCAACCTGCTGGACTGGGGGATGGTGCACGCCCCTGGTGAATTCGATGAAAAGACGCCTGACAAAGCGAGCGAACAAAATTGCACAAGGGAAATATTTAACATCAAAAAAAATATCTGACTTGTTTAAAAAAATTATTTCAAACATCTAAATTTAAAATAAATTCTACACATTTCGTTGATGGTCATTTAATGTATTTATTTTTTGGTACCAAATTGTAAATTGTTGTAAAATTAAATTTATGTACCGAATGGTAAATAACAAAATAATTAACCCAAATTGTAAATTGTTGTGAAATGAAATGTAAGTGCTAACTAGTAATTACCCGAAATCTGCATAATAAAACCGTATGTACTAAACTAAGCTGAAAATGCAAAATAACAATAATTGTGCCTAATTATTTTTTAAAGAGCCAAGAAAGCAAACAAACCACAAAAATTATGCAAACAGATTCATACTTAAAAGTTGAAATATAAATGGAAAGTTTTTTAAAAAAGAAAATTGTTCACCTGTCACTGGTTTAGAAGATTGTTCCATAGTAATTGCCATTTAATGTATTTATTTTTTTGGTACCAAATTATAAATTGTTGTAAAATAAAATTTATGTACCGAACGGTAAATAAAAACAAATTAACCTAAATTGTAAATTGTTGTAAAATGAAATTTAAGTGCTAACAAGTAATTACGAAAATATGGATAATAAAACTGCAGTACTAAGCTGCAAATGCAAAATAACAATAATTGTGCCTAATTATTTTTTAAAGAGCCTGTGCAAACAGATTCATAATTTAAATTGAAATTGAAATATAAATGAAAAGCTTTTAAAAAAAAAGAAAATTGCTCACCTAGAGCGTCTAAGCATCTCTGTATACATAAACACCAATTGCTCAAAGATTCTTCACTCTTCGGCCTGAAAGACAACTCCTTCAGCACCCTGCGTCCAGGGCGGGTCACGAAGCACAGGCCGGTGGTCTCATGCTTCATAAAACCGTAGAGCTTAAAGCTCTGGTTTTCCCTCTTAAACCCTAACAAATCATTCTCGATCAAGAGGCTCCCGCCGGTGGAAGCGCCGGTCCAGCGGAGAAGCCCCCCGCTGGACAGCGTGACGGTCACATGAAGGCCGTTCAACTGCAGACTCTCGTTGATGAGAAATTCCTCACCTCCTTCTGTGGCACTTTCCATTACTCGAAGCAGAAATCAAAGACCTGGTAAGCAATCCATTTAGAAGGAGTCCAATATTATCCCGTCCGCCAAATTGTGCCAATTTACATTGCGTAAGGCAAACATTTTCTAAGCTTTTCTCGCGTCACGTGACGTAGAAATTCTGTGTGACGGGAAGACGGTTTCCCATATAAATTCCTGACGGGAAAAGACTTTTTAAAACTGAAATCCTGGAGTGAATCTGATGGATTTTTCGCATCAGCTTTCGTATTATTTTAGGTGGTGTCGTCGCCTCCAAATTTTGGCGGACCCCGCGAGTTTTAGCCAATCGGATGCAACAATGGGGGCATTTAATATAACTTGAACTTCTCCTAGGTATTTACTGCTTTGAAGAGGCCGCCGCTTTTCTTCTCTTTTTTTGGGGGGTAAGATTCTATAAAACATTGGATCACGAATTTTGAGGTCGTTGCATTGACCGTATAAATGGACAAACATCTCTCCTTTATACCACTTTTAGTAGTAGTAAAGACGGCACAAACCTACCACTACCAAATCCATTTTACACATCTCAAAACCAAATCCATTTCACACATCACAAAATTTGTGCCAAATGTGTTGGTGTCTTTTCAAATAGTGAAAGTAGTTCACTACTAGACATTCAGTAGCGACTAACAACTAAATGATGTCGATGAGTATCTCTTTGGTGGAAATAAGGTGTTCTTGTTTGATACACCGTAGGGAATTGATGGTGATGATGTGTTTTGGGGTATTGTTGGTGTTCGATGTTATTGGGAGCGTGCACGTGGCAATTTGAAACTATAATCTTTATTGCCGCCAACTTGCAAATCTTAATATTTATCATGTGCAATAAGATAAATTGATATCGCGCACATGACTAATGGAATGTTTTGTGTTTCAACCCCCATATTCAAGATTCGCCTAAGCAATTTCAAGTTTCGTGTCCCAACCCCCATATTTTGGGATTCACATAAGCAATTTCAAGCAGATTGGTTCCTTTGCCTCCATGCGCGGGGAGAATGTGGACATCGAGGGCAATGACTTGAGGCTTGCACCTTTTGGCATGGGTCATCAAGTAGGCTCTCAACCTCTCCATTATTCTCTTTTGGCTACCGAAACTATTGCATCATTTCTATTGGTTTCACCATGTGCAACATATCATGGATCTGTTTAAAATCCTTAAGCTATCTTATTAGACAGCATCTTTGCTTTAAGTTGTTCCGTCAGGTTTTGCCTCTCCGCCCAAGTCATCAACATGACTAATGGAATGTTTTGTACTTCAGTGGGCGATGGCACCACCAACATGGTCAGCTTGAGAATGGTCTTTGTTCTTGGATACAACACAACATTCTCTCTAGTTTTCTACTTTCATTGTTCTCTGTCTGGAATTCATTTATGTTCACGGTTGTCCAAGACACTTTGGAGAGCATGGTGGGCAACGACTGAAAAGTGAGGGACTCAAACATCTACAAGCTTCCCTATTTGTAAGCGGTGGAGAAAGAAACGTTGTGAATGCATCCACCTAGTCCCCTCCTATTTGGGATATGCCCCTCCATCCAGAACATGTGTTTAAATTTATCTTATATTTTGTGTTTATTTAGTATTGGAATATATATGTCTCTTAAATACATGTTTAAAATAATATTTAAGTTCTTAAGACGGTGAATATGTGTACACATGTTTTGTCTTATGAATCTTTAAGTAATGTTGAAAATTCAATTTTGTGAATATTGTTCAGGTATCTTCATTTTTGTAGTAGTCGTAGCTTTGTTTGCTTGGTAGCGCATCGTGAGTTAATGTCCCCTACGCTCTGATGCAACCAACATTTTTTTATTAATAATATTTAAAGTTGTTGAATTTGTTGTGACTCTTACAACATGTGTCAAAAATTATTCTTAATATACCACTTTTTTTGTTCTGAAGTATGTTCTATTTACATTGTTTTTACAATTTTTCTTCTATTAATTCAATGTGTGTTATTAAACCATATAATAATGTAGTTGCGGTAATCCCAAAAAAATCCAAAGCCATTAAAACAAGGCTTTTTAGGTTGGCAACTATTAAGACAAATTTTATACCCAACAAACATTACATTAAATAGGATAATCGTTTGTATCAATTATTATTGTCTAAGTTTTTAAACGCGCAATTATGAATTAATTTTAATATAAATATTAGTGTGCACATGAGGCCAATAATGGCCAACTAGAATGGAAATGTTAAAAGGGAAATAAATAAACAAGGTTTTCAAAATCCATTATAGTATAGACAGATTTGGGATTCACCTAAACAATTTCGAGCAGAGGTTTCTTACCTCCAAAGGCAAGGAACATGTGAACATTTGGGGCGACAACTTGAGGCTTCCCCCCATCTATGTAGGTTGTCAGGTTTGCCAAGCATGGGGCAAAACTTTACTCTTCAACATAACTTACTTTCCATTTTTTCTCTTCAAATTCACTTATGTCAATTGCGGGTCTACACAATGTGATGTATATATACTTGAAAACAATTATCTTGTTGGAGGGTTATGACAAATGACAGTGCATCAACGAATGAGGCGAGATAATAATGTAATGCATTGATGTACAAATGTGTCTGTGTCACCACATGTGTTGAAATTTATTCTTAATATATCATGTTTTTATGTTCTAAGGTATTTCTTATTTTCATTGTGTTTACAGGGTTTTTTGATGTATTAGTGCAATGCTCATATTATTAAAACACAAAAAAAAATGCAATTGCAGTAATCCCAAAAAAGTTACAAAGCCATTAAAAAGATAGAGTTTTTAGGTAGGCAATTATTAAGACAACTTTAATACTCAACATTGTATTAAACAGGACAATTGTGTGTATTAATTATTAATCCCTAAGTTTGTAACAATGTAATAACAAATTGGTTTTAATCTAAAATATTAGTGTGCTCATAAGGCCAAGTATGACCAAATGAAATAAAAATCAATTCAAATGGTAACGTTAAAAGAGAAATGACTCATACAAGGTTTACATATTTTGTTACAATATAAAACAAAAATTAACTGAAATGGAAATGTGAAATAAAGGTTTTAAATTAAAAATAAATCTTACGGACTATAAAGATTGTGTTTTAATTGTTAAGTGTACATATGTCTAGAAAACCTCAAAACTCATGTCTATATGTTAATATGTTTACACGTTAATGCGGTCTCTTGAAGATTGTGTGTTTACGTGGTCTTTGAGAGATTGAAAAGGGACTTGAGTTGTTAAGAGCTTTCAATTGGGTTAATCGTCTCCTTTAGCTTCACATGCTGGAACCCATTTTGAATTCACTTATGTTTTTCTCTCCTTGTGCAACGTGTGAGAGGCTCTATTGGAAATATAATTGAAGGTGCAAAGATGGTTCCTCGAGCGTATTGTGTTCTCATGTAACCTAAGAAGTTGACCAAACATTCTTGCTGTTAAAATTATGGATAGTCGGTATTTTTATGAAAAAATCTCGCCATATAATTTGAGGTCCCACATCAAAATGATAGCTCCATACAATTTCAAGTCCCTTATCAAAAATATCTCTAGACGATTTCAAGTCCCATGATTGAATGACAATTGTTAGCATGAATAGCCACAGTAATAATGAATCCATTTTTGTCATTTATTGTTGAAAGGAAGAATGACGATATATAAGATATGGATTGTTGATCTAAAGATCAATAAATTTTACCACATGACCTTCATGTATTCTGCACCCCCTTTCTCCTTCAAGTGGTTCGCATAAATGACATGTAGTCCATATGTGACTCGTTAGAAGAAAGAAGAGGATTGTAGATGGAAGAGGAGGAACTTGAGCTATTGGGGGATTTCAACTAGGTCGACCATCTCCCTTGGCTTCGGTGGTTGTATCCCTTTTGAATAGACTGCATTGTACGAGCCTCGTGTTATGTGTTATAAGGTTCATTTAAAATGTAGTCCGAGGCTCAAATTTTCAAGCCTTTCACCAATGAAAATTTTCTCATCTATTGTTGATTGCCCCAAAATTTTCCGCTTCTTTCTTCAATGGATTCATTAAAATTATGTGGTATCGAAAATGAGTACCAAGGCTTGTTGTGTTATCGCATAACCCAAGACCCATCATCATCACCTCTCTTCCTCTTACATTGTTTCACCTTCGCTCCTTCCACTCTAACTTCTTTGATGCATCCCTTACATAGCCCGGTATTGCTTTCCCTTATTGACTTGCATCTAGGACTGGCTTTCCCCCATCATAAAATATTGTCTTGTGGTAACAAGTTTATCATTCTTATTTGTGACCTAAGCCAAAGCCTCATGTCAGGGATATACCTTCATATGTTGGGGATTCGTATGGGGCGACCCTTTGGAGAAGCTTTCGAGTGTCTTTCACTTTACGATAAATCATTCTCCAATAAATTTCCCACCTAATGCGAAAATCCATAAAACTCGAGGTCTATCATTGCACAAACCAACTATAGTTATTGGAGGTGTTGGGAAATGCCTCAATTTTACAAGTCCTTAGAGTCTTCCCCCTCAACGACCTGTGCATTTCGCCACCTTTCGTAGGCCATCGATACTCAAAGATGGTTATGGGTTTGTATGTATCAAATTGAGAAAATTAGAAGAGGTGAGCTACATGCACCCCAACATTTCTCCGCGAGGTAGAAATTTACAACTCCCATTTCACTCATAGATGGCTTCTCTAGCTCTTCAAGTTTTGTTTCTAGATTTTGTTCCACTTCACGACACTTATTGCTACCCCTATCAATATCTCCATCACTCTACTTGTGTACGATTGTTAGTGTATATGCTCCCACAATATATATGCATATCAATGAGGGCATTCATAAAACCAAAAAGTTAGATTGAGAAACACTTATGAGATATTGAATTCGGTATGTGTGAGAGTGGTTAAAAATCCATACTTAACATTAAATTATTGAATTGTTTTAAAGTAATTAGCATTAAATTCATTTTAAGTAAGTATGTCATAAATGTGTGCATATGAGATGTAGAAATAAACAATGTTAGCTAATAAATGTGATTAGATGAAATGGCATCCATAATAAGTATCATGACAACATCGTACATCAATGTATGTGAAGGTGGGAATAAAGGATAAAAGTTTATAGTCAATCACAAATTAAATATATATATTTTAAAGTTTGTTAGATTAAAATATATGCATGTCCAAACATTATGATATATGAAAATCAAAGATAGAAAAATAATACTAACTTTTAATTGGTTGAAAGCATTAACTAATTTATATAATAACTAATTACGTGACACTAAAATACATAGTAACCATCAAACTAAAAATATGGATTTTTAGATTGTTTTAAATAGTTCATTATATCTTATTAAATTTTAAATAGCGAAATGCACCATTGTTGAATAATCTTATATTAAAGTTATTATAGCTTTATTGATATTTTTATACATTTTATACTAATTTTTAAATTTGTGCTTGACATATATAATAAATTAATATTTTAAATACATTTATTTGAAACATGTCAACAGATATTAATTTTAATGTTTTTATCTTAATTTTCCAACCTATATCTTGTGTATTGTAGAATTTTTTTTAAGATTTAAAAAAACACCTCATTTAAATTTAAATTCTACATTAGCTCGTTGGCTTAGTTAGCAATAACATATAAACCCCACTATATATATCAAGACTATCATGCCAATTTGGGGTGATGCCACAATAGAAGTGACTCTCGTAATAACATAATGTTGGTTGGTTGTGTGCTTAGTATGTTTCCTTGCTTGGCCTTCCCTTCTCTTTTGTGACTTCATAATGTTGGAAAAAAGCCAAAAAAATCACATTCAATTACTTCTAAATACATCCTTATTACTTCAAGTCAGATATGTCTCTTTAATTACCTTTTCTTCCAATTTTCCACTAACTGGTGACAAATGGCATCAATCTAGATATATCACTTTGTCAGGATAAAAAAAAATTATGAGAAATAAAATCGGCTCTAAACACCACCATGTGGCCCAAATATTTTTATTTTCTGATTGACTTATCCAAGTAAAAGGACAAACTTTTTATAACTTTCATGTGACGATCATTTAATGAACATTAAATTTAAGGTTGGGTAGTAATGTAAACAACTCACTACATTACACTCCACCACACATCTTGTTGTTGTTGTAGATCACCATTAATAAATAATATTATATTAAGTTACTAGCTTTATTAAAGCCCTCATGCATTTGAGAGAGTTTGGATCCAAGATGTACCCCCTCTATGTTGGTCCAAACCATGGTGTTGGAGCTCAAAATTGCACCCTGCCTCAAACCAAGAGATCTGGGATTTTGAGGCAACATGGGACTATCTCTAAGTGTGGGATTTACAGCTTGAAACAGACATTTGGAGAAGTTTGGATTCCTCGTTACGCATATTAGGGAAAACCCGCATAATACAACCTACTTGTAACGCTAAAACTACTCCTACAACTAATTCTTAAGCTAAGGGGTGGTGCATAACACCATAAAGAAAGTTGATCACTCTCCATAAGGGGAAAAAAGGCGAGAAAACACAAGAGGGAAGGGTAAACAAACATGTCGCGGGCCAAGACCATGTAGATTCACCCTTCCCATACATTCGCAACACACGACAATAGAAACCTACAAGTATAAGACACACACACCATGCCAGAGGAAGAACAGGAAGGAAAAAACACATTAATGCATGACATGTTTTTGTATATCATGCATTGATTTTGCATGAAATGAATGTGAGTCACAATAGTGGGTGGATGAATGGACTTGTAGACCTCGAATTCCACTCGACACACGTCAAGATCCACGAGCATTACAACTTGTAGGGTCTTCAGATCAAATGACAACATCATCTGACTTTGACCAAGTCTTTGACTTAGTGCAACAAGGTACATACATATATGTACATGCCATGTTTTAGATTTATAAATTATTAAATGGTCAACTCTTAATGTGTTTTTAAATTAACTGAACAATTTTACTTTTTGATACATAGGGCACGTTTTTGCAGTTATTGTGATGGAATTTAACAAAGAGGGAACAAACTACTTCTTGTCTCGTTGTGTAGAGGTGGAAAAAATTGACTTCCACTGTCATTGATGGTGAAGACCTTGAGTATCCTATCTGGGTTAATGGTAGTCACTGGAACTTAGCTTCGACGATATCTTATCAAAAAATCAAACATTTGGTTGTTTGAAGACTATGAAGTACATCGAAAGATACTTCATTATTCACATTTGGTCCTTGCAACAAATATTAAATTGATCAAATATCGAGGTCGGCCATCAAACAAGAATCTGTGGAAGGTTCGTGAATTAGATCATGAAGCAATTCTTGCTACTGTTGAGAATAGAGTTGATCCTTGTGGTTCATTGGATTGAATTTGCAAAGGTATGTTCTTCATGAATTTAATTTGAATATTTATTTAAATGATTTTGTTTAAATTTGGTATGATTTAAAATTCTATTTAATTGCTTACTAACATGTTTATGTCGGTTAGTGGTGCCAAAAAAGACTTCCACCTTCACGTGGTTGGCACTGTTAGTAGAGAATTTATTATTCTTGAAGCCAAGAGAAATTAAATATTAGAAAGGAACAACAAACATAAATTCACATTTCACAACCTATATAGTAAAAATATCTTATTAAAATTCTCATTTCACCACCTATATTATTCAGGTGATTGGCAATCGAAAACCTTACACTAACTCAGTATGAATGGAGATGGAGAAAACCATGAGAGGCTTTCGTAGAGGGCTCCAAAGTGGAGGTCTCGGATATGACGAGACGTCTCTAGGTGCCACGGAGTCCGAGAAATCACCCGTCGAAGATATGGCGTGTTTGGGCCTCAGGGCTCTTAAGGGACTACACTTGGACGAGGTATCCCGAAAGCACGGGTAGCGTAGGGAACCAAAACTAATCCTCCACTAGCATTCACCCAGTCATCCAGACGTGTTGGCCTAGACGGTTCAGTCCCATAAGCTACTGTTTGCAAAATACAACATCTAGCAGCCTTACACTTACACAAACTACACTATTTGGAGTGTTTGCAAATAATACGACATCGAGAGAACCGAATGGAAATGGATAACACCATGAGAGGACTTTCGTAGAGGGCCCCAACATGGAGGTCTCAGATTTGACGAGACGTCTCTAGGTGCCAAGGAGTCCAATAAATCACTTGTCGAAGATATGGCGTGTTTGGGCCTTAGGGCTCTTAAGGGACTATGCCCAGACGAGGTAGCCCGAAAGCATGGGGAGCGTAGGGAACCAAAAAAATGCTTCCACTAGTGTTCACCTGGCCACCCCGACATGTTGGCGTAGCTGGTTCGGTCCCACGAGCTTCCGTTTGCAAACTATAATGTCTAGTAGCCCTACACTGACTCAGACTCCAGTATTTCGTGCCTTTGCAACCAATAGGACATCGAGAGGACTCGAATGGAGATAGAGAAAACCACAAGATTCTTTCATAAAGGGCCCCAATGTGGAGGTCTTGGATATAACGAGATGTCTCTAGGTGCCATGGAGTTTGAGAAATCACCTGTCGAAGATATGGCATGTTTGGGCCTCAGGGCTCTTAAGGGACTATGCCCGGATGAGGTAGCCCAAAAGCACGGGGAGTGAAGGGAACCAAAAAAAAATCCTCCACTAGCATTCACCTAGCCACCCCAATGTTTTTGTGTAGTTGGTTTGGTCCCACAAGCTACCATTTGCAAAATATAGCATCTAGCAGCCTTACACAGACTCAAACTACATTATTTCATGTGTTTGCAAACAATAGGACAACGAGAGAACCAAATGGAGATGGATAAAACCATGATAGGATTTTGTAGAGGGCCCTGACATGGAGGTCTCAAATCTAACAAGATGTCTCTAGGTGTCACGGAGTCTGAGAAATCACCTGTCGAAGATATAACATGTTTTGGCCTCAGGGCTCTTAAGGGACTACGCCCAGACGAGGTAGCCTAAAAGCACGGGGAGAATAGGGAACCAAAATGAAGAATCCACTAGTGTTCACTTGGCCACCCCGACATGTGTAGGCGTAGTTGGTTCGGTCCCACGAGCTTTCGTTTGTAAACTACAGTGTCTGGGAGCCCTACACTGACTTAGATTGCAGTATTTCACGTGTTTGCAACAAATAGGACAACGAGAGAACCGAATGGAGATGGATAAAACCACGAGAGGATTTCGTAGAGGGCCCCAATGTGGAGGTTTTGGATCTAACAAGACGTCTCTAGGTGCCACGGAATTCCCAGAAATCACCCGTCAAAGATATGGTGTGTTTGGGCCTCAGGGCTCTTAAGGGACTACGCCCAGACGAGGTAGCCTGAAAGCACAGGGAGTGTAGGGAACCAAAAAAAATCCTCCACTAGCATTCACCTAGCCACCCCGACATGTTGGCGTAGTTGGTTTGGTCCCACGAGCTTCCATTTGCAAACTATAGTGTCTGATAGCCCTACACTGACTCAGACTACACTATTTCACGCGTTTGCAAACAATAGAACAACAAGAGAACCAGACTGGAGATGGATAAAACCGTGATATGATTTCATAGAGGGATTCAACATGGAGGGCTCGGATCTGACGAGACATTTCTAGGTGCCACAGAGTCTAAGAAATCACCCGTCGAAGATATGGCGTGTTTGGTCCTTAGGGCTCTTAAGGGACTACGCTCGAACGAGGTAGCTTGAAAGCATGGGGAGTGTAGGAAACCAAAACAAAGCCTCCAATAGCATTCACCTGGCCACCTTGATGTGTTGGCGTAGTTGGTTCAGTCCCACAAGTTTCTGTTTGCAAACTATAGCGTCTGGTAGCCCTACACTGACTCAGACTCAAGTATTTCCTGCCTTTGCAAACAATAGGACAGCGAGAGAACCAAATGGAGATGGAGAAAACCGTACGAGAGGATTTTGTAGAGGGCCCCAACATGTGAGTTCTAGGATCTGAAAAGAAATCTGTAGGTGCCACGGAGTCTAAGAAATCACATGTCGAACATATAACGTGTTTTGGTCTCAGGGCTCTTAAGAGACTATGCCTCGAACGAGGTAGACTGAAAGCACGAGAAGCGTAGGGAACCAAAAAAAATCCTCCACTAATGTTCACCAAACCACTATGATGTGTTGGTGTAGTTGGTTTGGTCCCATGAGCTTCTGTTTGCAAACTATAGCATCTGACAGCCCTATACTGACTTAGACTCCAATATTCCGCGCCTTTGTAAACAATAGGACAACGAGAGAACCAAATGGAGATGGAGAAAACCACGAGAGGATTTTATAGAGGGGCCCAATGTGGAGGTCTTGGATCTGACAATACGTCTCTAGGTGCCATGAAGTCCGAGAACTCACCCATCAAAGATATGGCATGTTTGGGCCTCAGGTCTCTTAAGGGACTACCCCCGGACGAGGTAGCCCGAAAGCACGTGTAGCGTAGGGAACAAAAACAAATCCTCCACTAGCGTTCACCAGGCCATCTGGATGTGTTGGAAAAATATCTGGCAGCCTTACATTGACTCAGATTGCAATATTTCGCACGTTTACAAATAATAGGACAACGAGAGAACCAGATGGATATGGATAAAACCGCGAGAGGCTTTCGTAAGGCCCTAACAATTTTTCCATGTTAGTATTGAAGAGCTTCAAACTTTCATTGAATAATAGTGACATCTTCACCTAATTGTTTTTCTTCGTGATGTTCATTGTCATCTAAAGTTGAAGACTGAAAATTTATATGGCCTTCGGCTTCTTTTTGGGCACAAACAACCTTTTGTAATGTCCAAAAAAATTCAGGCTCTTTATTCTCTATTTGATTGAAGATATTCATTCTTTCAAAATGAACAGTTGGAACATTGGTGGTCTCCCCAACAAAACTAAGTTCATAGTCTACATAGTTGCATTCTGTGGCAAAATCATTGAACATTGGTGGTTTCCTCCACATGTTCTTTCAGGCTACCTCGTCCGGGCGTAGTCCCTTAAGAGCCCTGAGGCCCAAACACACCATATCTTCGACGGGTGATTTCTCAGAATTCGTGGCACCTAGAGACGTCTCGTTAGATCCGAGACCTCCACATTAGGGCCCTCTACGAAAGCCTCTCAAAGTGTTATCCATCTCCATTCGATTCTTTCATTGTCCTATTTGTTGCAAACATGCGAAATACTGCAGTCTAAGTCAATGTAGGGCTCCCAGATGTTGTAGTTTACAAATGGAAGCTTGTGGGACCGAACCAACTACACCTACACATCGGGGTGGCCAAGTGAACACTAGTGGAGTCTTTGTTTTGGTTCCCTACACTCCCCGTGCTTTCGGGCTACCTCATCTGGGCGTAGTCCCTTAAGAGCCTTGAGGCCAAAACACGTTATATCTTCGACGGGTGATTTCTCGGACTCCGTGACACTTAGAGACGTCTCGTCAGATCCGAGACCTCCATATCAGGGCCCTCTCTGAAATCATGTCGTGGTTTTATCCATCTCCATTCGGTTATCTCGTTTTCCTATTGTTTGTAAACACGTGAAATAGTGTAGTCTGAGTCAGTGTAAGGCTGCTAGATGCTGTATTTTGCAAACGGTAGCTTGTGGGACCAAACCAACTACGCAAACATGTCAAGGTGGCTAGGTGAATGCTAGTGGAGGATTTGTTTTGGTTTCCTATGCTCCTCATGCTTTCGGGCTACCTCATCTAGGCGTAGTCCCTTAAGAGCCCTAAGGCCCAAACATGCCATATCTTTGACGGGTGATTTCTTATACTCCGTGGCACCTAGAGACGTCTCGTCAGATCCAAGACCTCCACATTGGGGCCCTCTACGAAAGCGTCTCATAGTTTTCTCCATCTCCATTCAGTTCTCTCGATGTCCTATTGGTTGTAAAGGCACTAAATATTGGCATTTGAGTCAATGTAGGGATGCCAAACACTATAGTTTGAAAACGGAAGCTCGTGGGACCGAACCAACTACACCAAGACATCGGGGTGGCCTGGTGAACGCTAGTGGAAACCTTTTTTGTTCCCTATGCTACCCGTGCTTTCGGGCTACCTCATCTGGGCATAGTAATGCCTCCAATGTGTTTGCAAGAGAGGCACGGTGGGGGTTTGTAGATTGTGAATCCCTCATTGTTTTGATTAAATCCTCCATTTTAATTTTGTTTTCAACTATGCGGGTTGCTAAATCTTTGTCACTACCAGGGGAATGTTGAGAAATTATGGGAGTGTCGGGAGGGATGATAGAAATAATAGAATTTGGTTGTGGTTGACTCCCTTGACCTCTAACTGTAACAATAAAAATTATGTATTCAATTCAAATTTTAATCTATAATTATCATATTTCAATGCAATTTTGAGAAAAGAATTGTGCTTACCTCTTCTCCATGGCACCATTGTCAATTCAGATCTTCCTGGCGATCCAAAAACAATCCTTTGAGCTTGAGATCCAGCTAAATGAAAAAATGCGAGGGCACTGTTAAGCTCTGAAACTCGTGTTTGAGGGAGATAAAATGATAGAGGCTCGGGCATCTTTTTTTTCTTTATTGTAGGCATAATGCATACGCGTTATGCCTCGGTAAATCCCAAACCTGACAATTTAAAACGCGATCGCGTTATAATAGAACAGCATATACATTTTACTTTTTTTTTTAGATTTTTGTCTGCTTTTTGGCCCCCCAACTTCGTGCACTTACCCTTGACATTAATTTTATATTTTGCGGCCTCCGACTTCATCCCGCGGCTATTCCATGATGTGCGGCTTTAGAAATTTTTGCACTTAGACATTGTTCTTACCGCTATGTCGCAAGGGTCTTTCTTCCCATTGTACAACACTTTATACACAGTTATTATCCTTCATTCATATTTGGTAGGTTTGGAGATTTCCACAAGTTTGTGTACGTCACCGTTCCTCCATACTGCCGCAAAAGAATTATCCTTCATTTTGTAACATCATGGTACTAGTGGCTTTCATTTGCACTCAAAACGTGCAACATACTATTTCCTTATGTTGCGGATTTCGTCATGGCTCTTCAAATTTATTCCATCTACAAAGAATTGAGCCCACTTCCTTGTGCATCACGTTCCTTCCTTGTGCCTTAGATTGCTCACGGACCTCTATATCCACATACTGCATAACTTCTTATCTTAGAATTCTGCAAAACATTGGGATAATGTTCTGCAACTTTTATCCTTAGTCATTTCTAACTTCCACTTCCATGCTCGGTGACACCTGGGGGTCTGTTCTAAGTGTATTGCGACCTTGCTTGAGTGAACTCCATCTTTATCCTCTTCTACGCAATACTATCTTTCTATAAGAATCTGCCTAAGTCCTAGACTATTCATTCCTTTGTTCTGCGGGTTTTTATAACCCTCTGAACACTAAGTTCCTGCACCATGCGGTAAACTGATCTAGTCTCCTGCAACTTTTCCTGAGCACAAAAATGGTTAAGTCTTTTTGATGAGTTGTTTAAAATTACACGGGTGTAATTTTGGACAACACATGGCATTCCCAATATTCCTCCTCAAGATAAAAAATTCTTAGTCTCATGTTTATGTTCTTAGAATCACATGGAATTGTGGATGCCCACTCTTCTTCTCACAGGGCTCTTTAGAGTGCTTGATTCGCAAATCAAACTTGATTTACTTTATGGAAACACATGAGAAAAATTAGAATCCACTCCCTATATTCTTATAATACCCTTGGATTTCAACTCATAGGCTCAAATTTTGTCTGAGCTCTACATGTTTTGACAGGATATCATGTTTTTACAAAGACTACCTATCTTCCTTTATCTTCCTTGAAGGATCGTATGTTCATGTTAGGTTCTTTTGGATATCCTTAACAATGAAACCCCCTTCTAGTGAAATTTTCTTTGGTACCTATTATTTTCCTCCAACCTAATTACTTTATGTTGTTTTGAATATTAACATCTCTTCCTTTCCACAATTACAACTTGAAATAACAAATTTGTTAGCTCTTGAGGGTGCTCTTCTTGTAGGAGGCTTCAATGCACAAATGGGTTGTATGTAGTGTTCACGACAAAACCTCCATTTAGATCCCTTGATAACTCGAGAAACTGAATACGAAGGTGACAACTTACACTAAACTTCATCAGATTAAACAATAATTCCTTATGGAAAACAAAGTTAACTTAGAATATTTTCATGATTTGGTCATCCTCAATGACACTACTTTCCATGCTCTAATGTCCCTATGTGCTTCTGTCATCGTGACAACTCTTCTATTGTGGATTACATTCTTGTTAACAAGACTTTTTTTTATCATAAATATAAGGCCTTTAGGTATCCTCCTCCCCCTTATTCAAATCCCTCGATGACTCAAACAATTGAATATCAGGGTGATGCCTTACACTCAACTTCATTAGATAGACCAATCTCTCCTTATGGAAAACACTTGGTTAATAAAGAGACTCTCTTGATTTGGTCATCCTTAATAGCACTAGGACTTTTTCACACTCGGGTGGTCTTACACTTCCTTAATCCTAGTGGCTCTTATATTATAGAATACATTTTTTGGTAACATGGCAATATGACTCTTTTATCAAAAATACAATGCCTTCATATATCCTCCTTTTCATTACTCGTTGTCAACCCTAACAAATCATTCTCTATAAAGAGGGTCCCGCTGGTGGAAGCAATGGTTAAATTTGATGCCCATATAGACGTTTTATATGTTTTTAATCATAAAATATAGACAAAATATTATTTACCATGCATCAAAGGATGGGCAATTTGTTTTACAAACTATCATATTGACGTTTACTTTATAAAATCAACCATTTCAAAATAAATATGAATAATATATGTTTTTGTAGTTTACAGTTGAGCCTGAAAATTTATTTTAAAACATTAATTATTCTTTGAATGCAGAGCTTGAAGGGAGCTTAAAGTGAGTGTACTTATAGCTCACGCACATGAATAAAATCGAGAGCGGGGGTAGAGCCCAATTTTTTGACTGCACCGGGCTAAAAATCATGGTTTACACACATGATGTTGGAAGGAAACATAGTCCTATTTTCAAATTTTGACAGATGGCAGAATGGTATTAACAACTACTAAATATTTATAACAGTTCTGACAGTTTTCAATTTTTGTTAGGTATAAAATAGTACAAAGTACAATGTTCTCTTCTCCACCCTCAACAACAAGGTGGATTGCTTAGAAGGCCTATAACATGGGCTCGCAAGCACAATTATGCCCAAAAAGGCATGCATTTAATTTGCATGTACACAACCCTTCAGTATGATATGGGGAATAGGAAGGCACGATTGTCGAAGAGTGACGGGCCTCCAGTTCCACTCCAGGCATTGCACAACTACCAATTGGAAATAATGACCATTCACGACTTGTCAAGTGACAGTAAATGTTGTTATGTGTCACTCCTTTTTGGGGATTTCAAGTTGCTGTCTTGTTGATTCAAACAAAAACTCACAATTGTTCCTTTTGGACTGTCTTGTTCTTGGCTCACGTGCCTTTTTAGATGATTCTCTCCGTTCAGCCTCCCATGACCACTGGATTGCTAAGGAAGGTAAAAATGCCATCTACCTCCTCTCTTTGTATTTCATATAATAGAATTTACATTGTATGAGAATGAGGAGTTGCAGTTTGATAATTAGTAGGGTGAAAACTAGTGGAGGGCTAAGATTGGAATGCTTTTTTGAAAGTGAAGAGTTTTGCAATAGGGATGGAGCTTTTACAACGGATTGGTTTAGTAGTAGAGGATGCAAAACATCATCTTGATGTTCACCTACAAGGGGGTCATTGGAACACAATCTCATCTCAGATATGGACTCATTCCATAGGTAAACTGCACATACTTTTTTTCATCCTTATGGGTATTGGGTTCTTTATTTTATTTGGCCAAGTTACATTGCATATTTTATTTTTGGTGGAATAGTAAATAATTGGGTGGGGATGTAGTTGGGCTGAGTATGAATGACTTCATTCTTACTACTAAAATAGACAAGATTAGCATATCAAACCTTATCCTTAGCAAAATGATTTGGACTTAGTCTTTTGCTTCAAAATGCGGTTTTGGTGCACTGCAATTTTTATGGGAAAATGGCTGAGTTCAAGCTTTAATTTCACAATTGTCCAAACTAATGACAAAAATAATATTCCTGTATGTCAATCCATTGATGAACCCACTTTCTTTTTTAACACAAAATTTTATCTTGCTCTCTAATTTTTTTGGGGATATTTTCCTATGGACATTATCAAACACCTTCAATATATTTTTGTGAAAAACTATTTTTTACAATTGAGATGTTTTCATAGCTATATATTCTTACATCCATACACTATTTAATGATTAAATTCTCAAACCCATACATTATTGAATGATTAAAAAATACCCTATTAATTTGTTTTGACGGAATGTAAATATATTGTCAACAAATTTTAGAATTGAAGGAAACTAAATAACTATATCTTGAAATTTAGATAATTCGGCCATATTCCCAACTCGCTTCGTGCATAAAAATCTAATCCTGATTTAATCAAGTAATGGAATCCAACTCTATGTAAGGAGGACAATTTAATATTATAACAATTATATTTCTACGGCCCACTGGGATGCAAGCATTTGAAACATGTATAATATAATGCTTTATACACTTTTAATTTAATATTAGTGTTGGCAATGTCAGAGTATGCTATTATATTAAACATTTTCTATTTTAAAGATTTGAAAATATTTTCATGTCCAATGTCCTCTTAGTTGTCCCCTGTGTCTTTATTTCATTTACTTTATGGGTGAAGGAAGGGGTTATATTTAATGCTCACTCTCGAATAGATTAAGTGTCAAGACAATGAAGCCTTGAAAGTTACAATTTTTTAGTTCAATTGATTCGGTGATGAAAAATTGTAAGTTCTTACTATTTTAGATTGTTGCTAACTTATTACATTTGATGTGGGCACTACACTATTAACTAAGTTGGAAAGTGGGAGATTATGATTCAATGTTGGGATGAGAGATCTTATACAACCTATAGGAAGTTGAGGAATTTAGAGAGCTCACCCGCCAAATTGAATGAGGAGTAGGGGATAAATATCATGCTTTTATATCAATTTCTTCTAGTGCATAATACTTGGTAAGAAGTTTTAATGCATTATTTTCCTATTTTTTTTCTTTCTTCTCAATTTTGAATGCAATGTTCCCTAGAAATAGATCGAGTACTTGTCATTGTTAACATCATCTCAATATCACATAATTATTGTAGAAGCAGATTTAATACAAACACATATTTCCAATGTTTAACAAGCAAACACGTAGAAGTAGATTAAATGAAAATGTACATTTCCAACATTTCATTTATAATCGCACTATGTGACTACACAAAACCCCTATATGCTCTACGGAATATCTTCAACGATTCCAAACCTACATGTTAGAAGATAAGCCAAACCACTTTCATGTATCATTTAGAAAATATTCACTATAACACATGTAGGATGTCATCGCATGACATATCCTTTTCATAGGTTGCATAATTTTTTCTTAAGTGGTGAAACCACTTTTACCATCCACTAATCTACTCAATGAGATGTGGATTTTATGTTAACAATATCTGTATTTTATAAGGTTTTATTATATAAAAATATAGATTTTAGTATTTATCCTAAAATCATGAAAGTCAAGACTAAAAAATTAAACGTCTATGTGCAAAGTGATATTATTTAAAAACCCACTCACAAATTTTTTTCTTAAAGCAAAAATAAAAAACTCGGTATTCGATTTACCGAGATAAGAGTCCAATTTTCTTCTGTCTGCCTAATTGTGCCAAATTGCCAATCTTCGTTTCTTAGGGCACACATTTTCCATGCTATTTTCGCGTCACGTGACGTAGAATTTCTGGAATACGGGAAGACGGGTTTACATTTAAAATCCTCGAAGGAAAACCGTGCGATATTATAAATGAAAGCTTGCACTGAATATGACGGAATTTCGCATCAACTTTCGTATTGTTTTACAGTCTGATGGATCAGTGGGGAGCAGGCCTGGAATTTCAAATTATCTGTGCCTGTCGAAATAAAATTTCAAAAACGATCTACAGCCTGTCAATTTTAGACTGTGGAGTCGGGACATACAATATGAGTTGTCATTTTCCTGCTTTTGAAGAGGTGTCTGGACATTTTAGAAAACATTGAATTTGCTGCGTTGACCCGTATTTAAAGAGACTTCCAATAAACCAAATGCCCACTACCAAATCCATATGTTTGAATCAATGCGTTGCCAGGCCTCCCTTTAAAATATTGAAGTAGTTGGCTTTTGGAAATAAAAATCTTTAAACTAGTATAGATACTTTAAATACATTTATTCAGGGGAGGTGTCCACCTTTGAAGGTGCTCTTGCTGAAAAGTGTCAAATTCTGTATACTGGCTTTTTGCCCCATCCATTTTATTTAATGTTACAGTGACTTAAAGAATGCGACAGAATCATCAGCTACAGTATACAACCCTATAATAGAAACCCCAACTTTGATTATATCATACATATTTTTGAATCTAATGGACGAGGATTTTACCGAGTTACTTTGATTGAAGGTCTCGTAACCCAAATGTTCAGACTCGGATAAATTTTAACGAAGTGTCAGTTCCTGCATTTGAAAGTACGGAATCCTCAGCTACGTGTCAAAGGATATGTTAAAGAACAGAAGATACCCTATAAAATCCTGGGTAGCTAGGTACAGCTAGGTAGATATGTCTGCAAAATCCTTTGGAGATATGCCTACAAAATGTGGAAGCCTGCACAGGGCATGTGAACAATTTAGCTAAATACCTAGCAAACATGCGGTTTCATGGACTAAAAAGATTGCATGATATGCGCAAAATGGTTTTGTTGAAATTGCTTTGGAACCTTTGAATTACTTTTAGCTGTATTGGCTTGTGCCCTTGTAGACACGCACGCACAATGTTGAAGCATACGTAATGCATGTAACCTGTTTGACAAAATGCCTTATATAGATGTGGTTTCATGGACTGTCTTGATCACAGGTTAAGTTTAGCAGGCCTTTAATTTTCGCATGTCAAATTGTTTTTGTCTTGTTATCCTGCACATTTTCTGCTAATGAGATTTATATTTGAGTTTTTGATATTCTATATTTACCATCAGGTCCCTCTGAATCATCAGGTCATTTATTGTTATGAACAACTCCCTCCAAATGTGTAATACACACACCTCTATTATCATCCGGACCCTCATTCCTAATAACTTCTAGGTTGTTTCTAGCAAGTGTTTCATCCCCTTTGAATTCATGTTATACCTCAGGACAGAGTTCTTTAAAATGTATTTCCAATAAGTTCCCAACCCATATCTGAGTCTCAAAATCCGAACCCGACACCACTCCTTGAGTATGCATTATTTTCTGTGGAACAAACACCTGGAATCATTTTATCACAAACATTTTCCTGAGCCAAGGCAATATCATTAGCATTTTGCATTATTTGATTTGTATTCTTCCGAATCTGACTACTTTCCATGCATACGAAGGTTTCCTGAGTAGCTCTCAAGATATTTGCATTGCTTTGTAATCTGCAACCTATTCTCATGGAATATGATAATTTTGGCTTGGACATGGGTATCCTACTGAGGCATTGATACGATTAACTTTCGATATTTACCAAACCTGTTAATAAAATAAATTAAACCTTAAGTAAAAATGAAAATGTAAATTTGATTATGACATTTTGTTGAGTTCATGAGAACAAAACATGTGTAATGTAGTGTTGCTAGTATATTCAATAATTTTTTGTTCCAAACGACCTTTGCTTTTAAAGTTTTCAACTTTGTACAGCTATTGTTTATGTTAGTTATTGAATAAAATTCATCACGGCTTTTAGACTTAAAATAACATGTATTCTTAGTTGACATTCACAAAAAAAATTAGAATGTTTTCCTGAGAGTCAATCAAATCATACATGTCTTTAGAGCATTTGATCCAGGGTCAATTACCTTGTAAAGGTAAGTCCACATACAACATCAAATTGGGGTACTTGGCAAACTACATACAATTTTTTGACTTATTGTAGCCTCTCTTAAATGGAGGTTTATGGTTGCAAAAATATATGGTCTATTAGTTTTCTAAATTGTTTGAAGTTGTAACTGTCTACTGCTTCCTGAAATTTTTACAACTCATAAATGATTTAAATCACAAAAACCAGTCTATAGACTGTCAATTTCCAGGTTGGACCCATAACATGTTCAAAAGCTCCCTACGTGACATGGGTTGGGAGCATGTTAGAAAGTGTTGTGGAGATTGACTTTAAACCCAACAATTGCATTTTCTTCACTGCATCAGATGTTGAGACTATTGATCGGTTCATCTTTGCTAGCATGCTACCAGCCTGTGTAAGATCGTCTCTCTCACGATTGGTGGATCAATTGTATTTGGATTACGGATTAATTGCCAACCTGACTCCAGTAAACTGAGCCTAGCTTAATTAACCCAAAATATTATGATGATTAATGACATGAGGGAGTTCATTTTTGATGGCCAAATCCCCAATTACCCACCACCGTGATGTAGAAAAAAACTATTATAATTGCCTCTATCTTTGGCCCTAGGACACATTTTGGAATTGGACATCCTTTTTCTGTAGGGTTGATTCAAACAAGGGAATCTTGGCAGAAATTAGTTCACCTTTTCCAGCACACTACCATCCTGTGCAAACATAGGAATTTTTAATCACGGTGTGGACATCCTTAAAAACATTATGAAGAAGAGGCATTCCGTATATTTTTAAGCTGCGAGTGCTTTGGCAGATATGTCTACAAAATATGGAAGTATTTGTATTGTGCAAATAAATTCTTAACAAATATGAACTCTCATGGATTGCAATGATTGTGGGATTCACACAAAAAAAGTTTGTTGAAAAGACCTTAGAAACTTTTAGGAAAATGCAATTGGGAGGAGTAAATCCTGATTCTAAATCCTTTGACAACATCCTCTCAGCGTTTGTCTAAATGGGAGATTAGAGCAAGGAATTTTCCTCCTTAAGAGCTAATATCTGCTTCCGTTGTGAAATACAGAGCAACCCCTAAATATGGCGGGAGTGGAGTGTTTTCTGCTATTTCGGCTTAATCAAATATAAAGGCAAATAAAAGTGAAGGCTTAAAATCTTTAATAACTATTAACTACAGAATGTGGATTCATACACAAGACACAAAAAATTTACTTTTTTTATGTTTTTAGTTTGTCAAAGTTTTTTTGAATTTCAAAATTTCCTTGTTGGAAAAGGTTACATTGATATTAAAAATGGACTAAAATTAAACAGTATCACTGAATGAAAACATTCCATTTGCATCCCCTCCGGTGTATCTTGCAACTCATGTGCAATTGCTAGTTTAAAATATGTCAAGAAGAGATATCAATCAGGAGGCACCTAACTAATTATACAAGTGTAGTATAAATATACCAAACAATAATAATTAAAAATAAATATAATACAAAAAAATGTATCTATGTGAAATACATCAACACATATCAATTTCAAGGTTCTTAGGTTTGATATTTTACATACCTCTTTAATCAATAACTTCATTAAATTTTGTATCAATTTCCCATTGATTTGTGGTGAATAGAATCATTGCACTACGTGATTGCGTGAGTCTTAAAAGTATCTATTCAAGAAAAAAAGACCAAAACATTACCACATGGCCAAGATATTACTATTTTAAAATTAAATTTTCCAAGAAAAAAGAAATGAAATTATTTAAGTGACACTCCAATAGAAGTCAAATTTATGAATGGACTGTCACATCACATTCATATGAATGAAAAATTTAATGTGGAGAATAAAATCAAACAACGCACTCCATTACAACTTTGCGTGCCATTGTAGAATGTTTCTCTCCACTTACGCCTTTGATTTGTCTAATTCTTTTCTTCCTTTTTATGTAGAGAGGAAACCCTGCTAAATAATGGAGAGGAAGGTCAACAATTGGTTTTGCTATCGTATTCATTTCCACGATTTAGCAAGTCAGGGGCAACATATATCTTACAATCTACATCCACATTCATTGTATCAATGCATTCAAGATTAAATCTGGGGAGCAAAGCATTTCAAATGGATATATTCCAGTATGAAATTATTGTAAGCTATGTGAAGAAGGGTTGATTTTGCATATGCTCTAAAAATGATAAATTTATATTACAAAGGTTCAATCTTTAAAAAAATATATAGAAAACACTCAACAATTTTACAATGGCACTGTTATCACCGAATCACAACACCCCTGTGCATATACTTGAACTCACGGTGTGATTGGATAACATGGGTACTATCTCCAAGTTGTGGGACTTGCTACTTGAGATAGACCTCCAGAGAAAGCTGGTTCTTGCTCCTAAACTACCTGCCACAATCTACTCTAATGCAGGATAAGCTAACTGTTCTAATCTAAATTTCCAAGGGACCAGGGAAAGAGAATGCATAAAATGAAAGCCTACACTAAAGCGGTGATACACCAGAAAAGGAGGATGTGAGAGTAGTCTCCAAATGTGTGAAATACAGAGGCAAAGTGCACACTAAAAGAGGTGATGACAGTTCTCCATAATCTAGCAAAATGCATTCACAACAATATTCCAAGCACACACAATGATAATGAATTCCTGCAAGAACATAATAATAGACACAATATTCTTGTAGAAAGATAAAAGGGGCAAGAAGAATGCAAGAAAACATAGCAGGGGAAGATACATCCACAAACTTGTATTTTATTGCTTCCTGGTATGCACAGTTCAGTCTATTACAAGATAAGGGCCTAGATCACCATGCAAGGAGTCCACTACAAGGGCCTGCAACACACTGGCTTCACAAAGCAATTTTGGCAGAGCTTTGCTACCCAAAAACTCTCCTTTTACAATGAGCCCAACACTCCAATTTATAGAAAAATGAGAAGGAAAAGAGAAGGGAAAATGGAAATCCTGAAATCTGTCCTTCAACCACCTGTAAGAGGCATTAAATTGAGTGAAATGGTTATCCATTACTTGAAAAAGGCTCCCCATACTGTCCCATGTGCTGCAGCAGAGAAAGAATGATGACCATGCCTCTTAATTGCACTCCCAGCTACCAAATAAAACACTGTTCTGAACCCGGCCACGTTTTCTCAAAAATCTCAATCAATTTCTGATCAAATATAGAATTTCTTGATTTCTGTACATTGGGCTCGGAACCATGATTCCAACGGTACCAATTTTGTGTGATTTCGTTGAGAAATGCAAAAGTTATGGCCTTCTGTGTGCGGGCAGCTATTTTGGGTCTGGCAGACGTTTTCTGTCATTTGACGGGAATGAGCATCAACTGACTGGAGCTGAATATGTTTCATTTATTTAAATATATCTACCCTCATTAAAATTAAGAAATCCAGTTTTTGTGGCTAAAGGACGTCATGCTCGTTCCAGAAAGTCTAATTTTGTGAAAATCGGAGCTCGGAGTCAAAAGTTATGGCCGTTTGAAGTTCCACAGGTCAAATGTTGACTTTTCTCCTCTGCCTTCGGCCGCTTCGGCTTTTCACGTCCCACGCGTCCCTTTGTCCCATTTTTCCTAGTGTTGAAGTTCCCTGTTTTGGCCGAACCGGCCGGTTCGCGTACTCGCGGCCCAGATGTCCCAAATGCTTTCGGACCGTCTGGGACAAATTTTCCCGATTCGCCCGGTTCGGCCGGTTCGCGTACTTTTGTCCCGCGCGTCCCGGACTGAAAGTTCTCATTTCGGCCGATCCGTCTGGTTCACGTACTTCAGGTACCTTTGGCCCAACTGTTCCGGGCTGCCTTGACTCATTTCGGCCGATCCGGCCGGTTCGCGTACTAATTACCCAGATGTCCCAGACTGCCTGTTTCAACAGTTAGTTAATTTTTTCCATTTTTCGGCTAGTTCGGATTTCCGCGTCCCGCGCGTCCCTTTGTCCCAAATGTCCCAAATGCTGCGCGGACCACCTAGCGGCCTTTCGGCCGGTTTGCGTCCAGATGTCCCTCATGTCCCGACTATTGCAAGGACTAGGACTTAGCCATTTTTCATGACTTTTTCTGGCCTGAGCCTATCTTCTACAACTTTTTTCGCATTTTCTCAGAGCTTGCTCTTTCCTTCTTTGGTCAGGGGAGTTAGAAAAAATCTGAGGGAACCCCAGAAACATGATGTTTGCTCTGAATCAATTATCTGCCTGGGACTTGAGAATTCTGATGCATGTTATCAAATTAACCCTGGGGGGTGAATTTTGGATAACAATTTGGCGACTCAGCGGGGTCATCTGCCTGCTAGATGAAGTTACCAGTTGCCTGAAGCATCCATTGGGCATGGAGTCCTGAGTTGTAACCTGCAACTAATCTGAACTTTGAAAACTTCCCTCTGAGCCACTTGAAACCCATTGAACCTGGAGTGTTCTCACCAAGATGCCACTGAAACGAACTGTGCAAGAGCAGAACCAACAACACCAAAACTATGTACAAAACTGAAAATCATACATGTCCCAAATGGAACATGCAGAGTGTGCACAAGCACTTCTTCTACTGAAAGCAAACCTACCTACTCTACTCTAACTGGAAGCAAAAGCAAGCTAAACAAACCCTGCAATTGGTTGTGAGAAATAGCTTCCCTTTCTCAAAAGTGGCAGCCATGCAATTGATTTGTCACTGATCATGGCTGTTTGGATGGATGGAAAATCAACAAGAAGCTGGTCTTCTATCCAAATCATCAAAGTATCAGCTAAAAAAAAATCCAATACCTCTTTTAGTTGCTCTGCATTTGGATTGAAGAGGTATGGTAGCTGATCCTTGGTACTTTGTAGCTCACCCTCATGCTCAGAAGAAAGCATGACTGGTTGTGACTTCTCCTTTGGCTCCAATGAAGCCAAATACTTGATTGGGCAAGGTATGGTCCTTTGAGTATGCCCATTGCTGTGATTTTCAACCCCAAGAATGGAGTCTTCTTGTAGACCTTCTTGAATGAATGGTGTGGAAGAAATGGTGAAATTCCTCTATCCTTTCTCTTCCTCCAATGAAGAACGTGAAAGATTAAAATCTTCCAATCTTGATTCCGAAGAGCTATTACAAGATGCTGGCTGTTGTAAATGAATGCCCTCCTTCATGACAGCAGACTCAAGTGTTTGGAGTGTGGATGATGAAAGAGAGAAAGGTGAAAACTCAACCGGCTCTTCTCCATCAAAACAGTCCTCCAAATCTGACAGGTAAACTGCCTCATTGCTGTCCTGCTGCTCGTTTTCAACTTCCTCCATGGTGTCCTCTTGATCTGCAACTTGACCACCATGGTTTCCTTCACTCTCCAATATTGAGTTTGAGAGGTCAAACTCCTCTTCAGCACTGGAACTTGAGAGAGGTGAAGTAGAAAGAAGAACTGAAGGTTCTCTTGTAGCCTGCTTTGTGCTCAGAGCTCTTGGGTCTGCACTTTTCTCCTCCACAACTGGGATGTGCTCCTCTTCTTTTGCCTTTGGAGCAGCTTCTCCCTCCTCTATTACTCGAGGGCAATCTTGCTCTTGATATAACTCTTCCTCCAGCATGAAGTTTTTAAAGTCAAACTCTTTAATCTGCTGCTCTAGAGGACAAGTTAGGACTGCCAAGATCTTCTTCTTCAAAAAAATAGTCCTCACACCATTTGTTCAACCTAGCCTCTTCTTTGTGTAGGTTTTACCAGCAAGGGATCTTCTCTAATTCCAAATTTAAGAGCCCAACTTTAAAATAATAACAAAAAAAAAAAGTATCTAATGTGTTAATACATCCAACACATATCAATTTCAAGGTTCTTAGGTTATGATATTTTACCTACCGCTTTAAATCAAAACTTCACTTACACTTCTGTCTCCAATTCTCCCCATTCGACGCTTTGTGCGTGAATAGTGCACATTGCACTACCCCGGATTTGCGTGGTCTTAAAACGTATCTATTCAAGAAAAAAAGACAAAACACTTACCACATGGCCAAATACTTACTATCTTTTAAAATTAAATTTCCAAGAAAAAAGAATGAAATTATTTAGTGACATAGGTGGATCCCAAATAGAAGTCAAATTATGAAAGGGACTGTCCAACACAAATCACAAGATCATAACATAATGATAAAATTTAATGTGGAGAAGTAAAATCAAACCAACCAAACGCACTCCATTACAACTTTGCGTGCCATGTTTAGAATGTTTCTCTCCACTTACGCCTTTGATTTGTCTAATTCTTTTCTTTTCCTTTTTAAATGTAGAGAGAAACCAACATGCTAAATAATTGAAGAGGAAGAGTCATAACAATTATGGTTTTGCTATCGTATTATAACATTCCCACGATTTAGCAAGTAAGGGGTCAACACTATCACCCTTGAAAAATCTATAAAAAACAGATGCTACACATCCACATTCATTGTATTCCATCATTCTATATTTTTGGAGACATACTGGTGAAGCAAAGCATTTCTAAATTGACTAAGATAATCCAGTATGACATATTATTGGTAAGCTAGTAAGAAGGGTTGTATTTTGGGGCTATGCTCTAAAATTGACTATAAATTTATATTCAAAAGTATCTTTAAAACAATATATAGAAACACTCAACAATTTTACAATGGCAACTTGTTTATCACCGAATCACAACACCGCTGTTGCATATACTGAGACTCAACGGTGTGATGGATAACATGGGTTAAACGTATCTCCAAGTTTGTAGGACTTAGCAGTACTATGTAGATATACCTCCCAGGTACAAAGCTGGTTCTTTCAAATCTTGGCTCCTAACTACCATTCCAACAGATCTCCTCTAATGCAGGATCAGCTAAATGTTCTAGGATCTAAATTTCAAGGGACCAGAAAGATGAATGCCTAAAGGAAGCCTACACGAAGAGCGTGATACCACCCAAGAAAAGGGAGGATGTGAGCGTAGTCCTCATAATGTGGGAATACAGAGGTCAAAGTGCACACTAAAAGAGGGTGATTGACATTCTCACATAATCTATTGCAAAATGCATTCACACAATATTCCAATGCACATAACCACATGATCGGTGAATTCACCCTGCAAAGACCATAATAATAACACAATATTCTTAAGTAGAAAGATAAAAGGGCAGAAGAGCAAGACACACATTAGCAGGGGAAGATATCACTCCACAAACTTGTATTTTATTGCTTCCTGGTATGCCCCGTTCATGTCCTATTACCAGATAACGCCGGCCGAGATCCACCATGCAAGAGTCCCACTACAAGGCGGCCCGGCAACACACTGGCTTCCCAAGCAATTTTGGCCTCGATGCTTTGCTACCAAAAATCTCCTTTTACAATGACCCAACACTCCAATTTATAGAAAAATGAGAAGGCAAAAGAAGGGAACAATGAAATCCCTGAAATCTGTCCTTCAACCACCTGTACAGGCATAAATCCTGAGCTGAAATGGTTTTCCCATTAACTTGAAAAAGGCCTCCCCATACTGTCCACATGAGTGCTGCAGGCAGAGAAAGAATGAGCACCATCGCCTCTTAATTGCACTCCCCCAGCTACTTCCAAATAAAACACTGTTCTTAACCGTGGCAGTACGTTTCCTTCAAAAACTCTCAATCAATTTCTGATCAAATATAGAAATCTTGATTTCTGTACATTGGGCTCATCAGAAACATGATGCTCAACGTACCCAATTTGTGTTGATTTCGTTAGATGCAAAGTTATGGCCTTCGGTGCGTGCGCGCACGCCTATTTTGCGGGTCTGCTCAGACGTTCTACCGGTCATTTGAACGGGAATGAACGCATCCAACTGCTCTCAGGCTGAATTGTTTCATATTTAAATATCTCTAACCCTCAATCTAAAATTAAGAACTCCCCCAGTTGTTGTGGCGTAAATGACGTCATGCTCGTTATCCAAGAAAGTCTAATTTTGTAGAAAATCGGAGCTCAGAGAGTCAAAAGTATGGCCGTTTGAAGTATCCACAGGTCAAATGTTGACCATTTCTCCTTCTGCCTTCTGACCGCTTTCGGCTTTTTCCGTCCCAACGCGTTCCCTTTGTCTTGTCCCATTTTTCCTGTGTTGAAGTATACCCACTGGTTTGTTGGCCGAACCGGCCGTTTACGCCAGACTCGTGCGCCCGATGTCCAAGCTTTCGGACGTATCTGGGACAAATTTTCCCCACGATTCCCAAGCCCGGTTTTCGGCCAAGGTTTCGCGTACTTTTGTCCCGCGCGATCCCCCGACTGAAAGTTCTCATTTCGGCCGAATCCCCGTCTGTTCAACGATCTTCAGGTACCCATTTGGCCCACTGTTCCTGGCTGCCTTGACTCATTTCGGCCGAAATTCCGGCCGGATTTTCGCTGTTATCTATTTAACCCTCAGACGTCCCAGACTGCTGTTTCCAACATTCGTTATTTTTTTTTCCATTTTTTCGGCTATTTTCGGATTTACCGGTCCCGCTCAGTCCCCGTGTTCCCAAATGTCCCACATCTGCGCGGACACCTAGCGTCTATTTCAGGCCAGGCTTTCGTCCAGATTGTCCCTCATTGTCCGCGACTATTGCAAGGACTAAGACTTAGCCATTATTTCATGACATTTTTTCTGCCCTGACGCCTCTCTTCTACAACTTTTTTCGCAATTTTCTCAGAGCTTGTCATCTTATCCTCTCCTTTGGTCCAGGCGGATTAGAACACCACATCTGAGGGAACCCCAGAAACATTGATTTTTGCTTCTGGATCAATATCTGCCTGGTGGGATCTTGAGAATTCTGATTCCTGTTATCAAACTTAAACGGGGCGCTGGTGGGTGAATTTTGGAGGGTAACAATTTGGCCTGATCAGCGGGGTGTCAGTCTTGGCCTGTCTAGCTGAAGTTCCTACCAGTGCCCTGAACCAATCCATTGGGGCAGGTGGAGTCCGTGAGTTGTAACCCTGCAACACTCTGAACTTTGCAAACTTCCCTCTGAGCCACTTGAAAACCCATTGAACCTGGAGTTGGTCTCTACCAAGATGCACTGAAACGAACTTGCAAGAGCAGACATCTCCAACAAACAACCAACAACTATGTCCTAACACTGAAAATTCATCAGTCCCAATGGACATTGCAGCTTGTTGCATCAAACCTTCTTCTACTGTAAAGCACACCTACCTACTCTAGACTCTACTCTACTGGAAAGCCAAAGCAAGCTAAACAATACCCTTAAACAACCCCGCATTGGTTTTTGAGAACTAGTCTTCCCTTTTCTTCAAAGTGGCATGCCATGCAATTCTGAATTTTGTCACGAGCTATGGCTTTTGGATGGATGGCAATATCAACAGCAGCTTGTGTCTTCTACCCAATGCTCAAATCTCACACTAAAAAAAAATCCAATCTCGTTCTTAGACGTTGCCCCTGCATTGGATTGAAGAGGGATGGTAGCGATCCTTTTGTACACTTGGTAAGCTCACCCTCATGCTCATTTGAGAAGCATGACTGGGTTGTTTTAGAAGGAGGGGGGTGCTTCTCAACTTTGTCTCCAAATGAAGCCAAATACTTGCTTGGGCAAGGTATGGTCCTTGGAGTATGCCATTGCTGTTATTTTCAAACAACCCCAAGAATGGAGTCTTCTTGTAGACCTCTTGCTTTGAATGTAATGGGTGGAAAGAAATGGGTGAAATTCCTCCTAAATCCGTTCTCTTCGCTCCAATGTCACCGAACCGTTAAAGATCATTACAAATCTTCCAATCCTGACTTCCGAAGAGCTATAAAGATGCTGGCTGTTTGTAAATGAATTCCCTTCCTTCATGACAGCAGACTCAGTGTATTTTGAGTGTGGATGATGAAATGAGCAGAACAGGTGAAAACTCACCCGGCTCTTCTCCATCCAAAACTATTCCTCCCAAATCTGACGGTAAAACTGCCTCACTGCTGTCCGTGCTGTCGTTTTCAAACTTCCCCATGGTGTCCTCTTATCTGCAACTTGACCACCATGGTTTCCTCACATCTCCAATTTGATGTTTGAAGAGCGTGTTCCTACACTCCTCTTCAGCACTGGAACTTGAGAGAGCGCTGAAGTACGAAAGAACTGACCTCTAACAGGTTCTCTATTGTTCCTGCTTTGTGCTAACAATCTCTGTGGTCTGCACTCTTCTCCTCCACAACTGGGATGTGCTCCTCTTCTTTCTGTTGCCTTTGGAGCAGCTTCTCCCTCTCTATTACTCGAGGGGCAAATCTTGCGTCTTGATATAAACCTAACTCCTTTCCACAGCCTGAAGGACATTTGAAATTCACTCTTTAGATCGGCTGCTCTAGGGACAAGTTAGACTGCAAGAGGTACTCTTACTCATAATCAAAAAAAAATAGTCCTCACACCATTTGTTCAACCTCAGCCTCTTCTGTAGGTTTTTTACCAGCAAAGGGATCTTCTCAATTCCAAATTTAAGAGCCAAACTTACTAGCTCTTAATCATTTCTCTTCTTTTCCTCTTCTCCTGGCTCTTCCTTTGCTGTCCTTGATGACTGATTTTTGCAATTTCTTCTTCCCCACATGGAATTGGGAATGCAAGAGGAGGGATGGGTTGGAAACTCAACTGATTTTACAATTTTTTGTGGTGGTGGAGGAGGTGAAACCTCTTGTTCTCTTTGGAGGAGGGGGTATTTCATTTAGCTCTTGTGGAGGGGGTTTGGATTTGGAAGAGAAGAGGGCGGAAAAACTGAGATGGGATGGAAGACTGAGAGATGGAGACATGGGATCAACATTTGGGACAGCAGATGAAAGTTTTTGAAACTTGACACTGCTGAAATGATACAGATTGGGAAAGAGGAAACAGAAAGGCATGAGATGGTGTGCTTACCCGTTGACAAGGTTGCTGAATACTCCTCTCATACACCTCTATTTCTTCAATCCACTTTGCAAGCAAAGGCAGCATTGCAATCATGAAGTCAAGCTTCTCCTGAGGGCTGTAATGCCTTGGAAAAGGTCCCACCCATGGACAAGGTGCTCTGCAAACCGATTCCAAATGCTTTCATCTGTGCCTGAGCCCTGGACTGCACTATGTTTACCTCCATCTTTTGGATTTTCTCCAACAGACCAGCATCTTGCATCTGATGGTCTTCATTGTATGCATACTGATCTTGAATCTGCTCAAAATGTTGATTTGGAGGATTTGTAAAACATGTTGGAGGTGGAATATACTACTGTTGTTGATGTGAATTCCATGATGGAAATGAAGTCATGATTGCACAACTTCATAGAATGAAAGAATGAAAGAGATGGAAAGAAGGATGAATGGAAAATGAAAAAAAAATGAATGGAAAGGAAGGTCTACAACTTCAGAGATGGGTTGTTGACCAGATGGAGTCGCCAGATGTGTTTGCAAGTGCCTCCAAAGGCTGAAATCTTCACAGGAACACATCAACCTGCAAAAGATGAAGTGGAAGACCTCTAAGGTCCCACCGGGCGTGCCAGAACTGTTATCACCGAATCACAACACCCCTGGAGATATACTTGAACTCACAGTGTGATTGGATAACATGGGTACTATCTCCAAGTTGTGGGACTTGCTACTTGAGATAGACCTCCAGAGAAAGCTGGTTCTTGCTCCTAAACTACCTGCCACAATCTACTCTAATGCAGGATAAGCTAACTGTTCTAATCTAAATTTCCAAGGACCAGGGAGAGAGAACGCATAAAATGAAAGCCTACACTAAAGTGGTGATACACCAGAAAAGGAGGATGTGAGAGTAGTCTCCAAATGTGTGAAATACAGAGGCAAAGTGCACACTAGAAGAGGGTGATGACAGTTCTCCATAATCTAGCAAAATGCATTCACAACAATATTCCAAGCACACACAATGATAATGAATTCCTGCAAGAACATAATAATAGACACAATATTCTTGTAGAAAGATAAAAGGGGCAAGAAGAATGCAAGAAAACACAACAGGGGGAAGATACACTCCACAAACTTGTATTTTATTGCTTCCTGGTATGCACAGTTCAGTCTATTACAAGATAAGGGCCTGGATCACCATGCAATGAGTCCACTACAAGGGCCTACAACACACTAGCTTCACAAAGCAATTTTGGCAGAGATTTGCTACCCAAAAACTCTCCTTTTACAATGAGCCCAACACTCCAATTTATAGAAAAATGAGAAGGAAAAGAGAAGGGAAAATGGAAATCCTGAAATCTGTCCTTCAACCACCTGTAAGAGGCATTAAATTGAGTGAAATGGTTATCCATTACTTGAAAAAGGCTCCCCATACTGTCCCATGTGCTGCAGCAGAGAAAGAATGATGACCATGCCTCTTAATTGCACTCCCAGCTACCAAATAAAACACTGTTCTGAACCCGGCCACGTTTTCTCAAAAATCTCAATCAATTTCTGATCAAATCTAGAATTTCTTGATTTCTGTACATTGGGCTCGGAACCATGATTCCAACGGTACCAATTTTGTGTGATTTCGTTGAGAAATGCAAAAGTTATGGCCTTCTGAGTGCGGGCAACTATTTTGGGTCTGGCAGGCGTTTTCTGTCATTTGACGGGAATGAGCATCAACTGACTGGAGCTGAATATGTTTCATTTATTTAAATATATCTACCCTCATTAAAATTAAGAATCCATTTTTTGTGGCGTAAAGGACGTCATGCTCGTTCCAGAAAGTCTAATTTTGTGAAATCGGAGCTCGGAGTCAAAAGTTATGGCCGTTTGAAGTTCCACAGGTCAAATGTTGACTTTTCTCCTCTGCCTTCGGCCGCTTCGGCTTTTCACGTCCCACACGTCCCTTTGTCCCATTTTTCCTAGTGTTGAAGTTCCCTGTTTTGGCCGAACCGGCCGGTTCGCGTACTCGCGGCCCAGATGTCCCAAATGCTTTCGGACCGTCTGGGACAAATTTTCCCGATTCGCCCGGTTCGGCCGGTTCGCATACTTTTGTCCCACGCGTCCCGGACTGAAAGTTCTCATTTCGGCCGATCCGGCCGGTTCGTGTACTTCGCGTACCTTTGGCCCAAATGTTCCGGGCTGCCTTGACTCATTTCGGCCGATCCGGCCGGTTCGCGTACTAATTGCCCAGATGTCCCAGACTGCCTGTTTCAACAGTTAGTCAATTTTTTCCATTTTTCGGCTAGTTCGGATTTCCGCGTCCCGCGCGTCCCTTTGTCCCAAATGTCCCAAATGCTGCACGGACTGCCTGGCGGCCTTTCGGCCGGTTCGCGTCCAGATGTTCCTCATGTCCCGACTATTGCAAGGACTGGGACTTAGCCATTTTTCATGATTTTTTCTGGCCTGAGCCTGTCTTCTGCAACTTTTTTCACATTTTCTCAGAGCTTGCTCTTTCCTTCTTTGGTCAGGGGAGTTAGAACAAATCTGAGGGAACCCCAGAAACATGATGTTTGCTCTGAATCAATTATCTGCCTGGGACTTGAGAATTCTGATGCATGTTATCAAATTAACCCTGGGGGGTGAATTTTGGATAACAGGCACTACATTAATACACTTTGATGGTAAGTAGCATTTTCATTTACAATTTATTTATAATATCAAAAAGGCAAGTACTCGTGCTACCATGGAGCCCTTGTTTATTTTTGTTTTTTGTTCGAATAAATGAGGGATTTGGGTGGCCCTACAACCAAGTTTGGAGTTTTAAGTTTGAAATAGTCGGATTTGAACTTAGGTAGATGAGTTGGAAAACATGTAACCCTCAATACCCTTCAATGTCAACTCGTGAGCATCATGTGGGTACTTATACACATCAACATTATATACTTATTCAATTCTAAACTTGTAAATATATGTTTTTTCATAAAGTATATTTGTGCATTTTGGAAAATTTTTAAGACTTAAAAATTCTTTATTCAATTTAAAAATTAACCCCACATTAGTTGGTTGGTGTGGTTCATAATAACATATAAACCCCAATATATCAAGATCCTTATTTTAATTGGGGTGACACTTTAATTAGAGTGGCCCTCCTACTAACACAATGTGGCTTACTTGTGTGATTAGTATATTTATTTTCTCATCCTTCCCTTCTCCTCATTTACGGCTTTGTAATATCAAACAAAAAAATCCCATTCAATTGCATTTGAATACATGTCTTACTACCCTAAATTGGATATGCCTCTTCAATTACATTTATTGTAAATTTCACACTAATTGGTGACGAATTTAACGTCAATCTAGCTACATCACTCTATCAAGCTCAAACATATTTTGAACTTATGAATAAATAGGGGCTCCAAACTTCACTAGATGGCCAAGAAATTATGATTTTTTTATTGGCTTCTCCAAGTAACAAAAAACTTCTTAATTTTCCATGTGACGATCAAATTGGACATTAATTTGAACAACTCACTACATTACACTCCACCACATCCCTTGCTGCCATTGTAGATTTCCATTGCTAAATAATATTTTATTAAAATTACTAGCTTTATAAAAACCTCCATGCATGTGAGAGAGTTTGTATCCAAGACATCCCTCCCTCTAGGGTGGTCCGAACCATGACATTCCCCATATTCCTTCTCATGACTCCAAATTTAGAGTCATGGGTTTATGCTTTCAACAATCATGTGGAATTGTGGTGACTCATTCTTCTTCTCATCGGGCTCTTTAGCGGAATTGATCACAAATTAAACTTAATTTTCATTATGGAAACACATTAGACAAATGAGAAGCCACTCTGTATCTTCTTAGGACACTCTTGGCTTTTAGTGCATTAGAAGGAACTTTTATTTGGCTCTAGATGTTCTAGTGGGATAACATGTCTTTATAAATCATACCTAGTTCCCTTTATCTTTCATGAATGATCACATGTCTATATTAGGTTCCTTTCCTTATCTTTAGAAAGGAAACCCCCTTCTAGTAAAATTTTCTTTGATGCATGTTATTTTCCTCTAACCTCACTAGGTTATATTATTTTAGATATTATCGACTCTCCCTTTATAAAATTACAAACAAAAAAACAAATTTCTTGGCTCTTGGTGGCTTTCTTATCATAGGAAAATTCAATGCACGAACCACTTGTATGCAATGTACAAGGCACCACCTCTATTAAAATATTGTGATGAGTCATGAAGCTGAATATCAAGGAAATGTTTTACATTGAATTTCATTAGATAGAACAATCACTCCTTATGGAAAACACTTAGCTAACCTGTGATATTCTCATGATTTGATCATCCTCAATGACATTAGTCATTTTCCATACTCCAATGGCCCTACATGCTTCCCTTATCTTGAAAACTCTTATGTTATGGATTACATTCTTGGTAAAAGGCCTCTTCTATAAAAAAATACAAGGCCTTTAGGTATCCTCCACACATCCTCCCCTCACTAACCATGTTATTTTATCTTTTCAGTTTCCAATTGGTTTCTTTCTTACCTATCATTGTCCTAATCTTCCTTTACAATCTATGGTATCATCTTACCACTAACTTGACGAAGCATTACACAAACTTCCTTAAAATAAGGTCTATTTCAGTTTATGATACCCATGATCGGATCGAGTGCCCTCTTTACTTCACCTAGTCCATTTGGTATAACAACCTAAACACTTCCCCTCATTCTGTCGACACTTCTAGAACTCCTCGTAATGGCCATTCTCCTCATAATGCTTGGTATGACTATGAATATAAGAACACTCATAACCTAACCAAAAATATTATGATGCATAGACCCTCAAAGTCATAAAAAAATACACAATTTTTATAGGAACATTATTAGAAAGGGAAAATAACTATATCTTGAATAATCACAAATTTGTTTATAACCGGCTTTGATTTACTCCAAAACTTATTTAGAGAGTCTTCCTTCACAAAAAATAATTGTGTTATATCTGATCTCCTTACTTGGGCTGACTTTGCTTCTAGCGTATACAATGTTGTCAATTAAAGCTAAAACCTTCTCATTGTCATTTCTTCTTTGATTTATTTATCCTTCATGTCATCCTTAAGCTCCAATCTAATCAATCTCATGATGTGGAGAAACTTAGAACTAAATTTTGTAAATATAGCCTAGAATTACTTGTAGTCCATATTACAAACATGTTTAACTACGTGGTGACCCATGGAATTCTACCTTTCTGGACCTCCCATGTATTCCATCCTATCTACATCGTGGATATTAGAATGATCCTAATAATTTCCTTACTATCGTGGTTGGACACACTTTAGCTAAGATATGTTGGCACGTGAATCTACACCTCTTGGAAATAGGTGTAATGAAAGTGGGTAAGTCATTGCAATGAGTTTTCCTTAACAAACAAATCTTAGATTTGAGGCAACAAAAAGGATGTGGTTACATCATTACTCTTAAGAACCTTGAAATAGGAATATATTATTATATCAAGAAAATGAGCACTATAACCTAGAAAACAAGCTTAACCATAATGTTTTCCAACCCAATTTATCGTCACTAGTAAGATAATCACGAGTTATTTACAATTAGGCAAAATTTAAAACACATACAAATACTTACAATGAATGATATATAGAATATGCAACCTCATTGATCTAAAGAAACACTTAATTGGCTTAAGGAAGTGCACATACCTGAATCAAAAGTTGTAATAGAAAAAATATCTAAAGAAATTTCTAGGATAAAAGGAGACCTCATTATGATATTAGGATTAAAACAAATAAGTAGAGATTTTGGTCTATTTAACTATGATAAATTACTTAAATCCAGTGGACAAATAACTCTCACAATTTAACACATCAAACCGATGAAAATTAAAGAGACACAATTATTTTTAACTCCATTATAATTTGAATTTGTAACGAGAAAATTTAACACAAACTTCTCATTATTTATCAGAGAAATGTGCCACAAATCATGAGAACAGAGCATTGACAACATTTGCAAAGAATACAAAGGACTAAGACTTCACACAAAAATTATAAGTCCACTACTTCAAATGACTACACATCAAAATCAATAGCTTCATTACCAAATAATGATATCAACACCCGTGACATCCATACAAATTCCAAAGATTGCTCATTATTCTATGACATATGACATGTGAAATTTAACATAATATACTAATGAGAGATTAAAATTGCAAAGAATGGAGTCCTTCAGACAATGTGGTTGATTCATGACCCAAAAGACTTGAATGAAAGGTTTATTCATCAATGTTTACACCTAAATTTAAATAAGTTTTTATCTACTTAATTTGGATTGAAGCTTGAAATTAATGCATAATCAACTTTCTTATATATAAATGCTCTAAGATTTTGACCTGTCAGTGCATGCAAATTCAAAAAATAGATGACATTACATTAGAGCAGATGCTAAAAATCAAATATAACATACAAGGATGAGATGAATTAACTTATTTTATGTTTCAAAAACTATTCTAGATATGGAATTAGGTTGAACAAGTTGTGACAGGGAAGAATATAGTTTGTCTCTAAAATAAAGCCCTAAAAATTCATTGAATGTTAGCGTTAGACTTAAAAAATAGCATGCAGAAATTTATTTTGTTAATTCTAGTGTCTAAACTTTTATTTGTTCTAGGTTATTTCATCATGTTGTCTTTTTTATTATTGGTAAATAGTTTTGAAGGGACTATACCCTGATTACAACGATGGCCTAAAAGCCAGATAATATACTAGAAGTTCCACAAAACAGAAGGATCAGAATCCAGAATAGGCATTGAATCCACAGGTAACCAAAAATGAGTTACAAAATAACAACAAAACAAAGTGACGGCTACTGCAACATAGCCAAAAAAAACAGCAAAAAAACCACAAAAAACATCGATGGAAGTCAACATCTGTCAACGAAGAACATCTCCTTACTTCTATCTTGGCAGCTCCTGTTGATTTTCTTGGATTTGAACAGTTTGCATAGAGTAATAAAGACACCGCCTCAGTGAGTGGGATCCTGCATCCAAATTTTATATGTTTGAAAAAAAGACTTCTTTCTTTATCCGTACCTCCACAGCTTTTTCGGATCTCACTAAAACAGGACATGCCACCTATAACATGCTCCTAGTTCATAAAGTCCACAAATTTGTGCTTCAAAATTAGCCAATGTTTATGATCATTGGCGATCCATTAGCTTTTTTCCCAGACAGTTGTCCAAGGGATTTAACGTTTTATAGATATCCTCAATTTGTGTTTGTCAAGACTCAAAATCCTCATTCACCTCTTTCCTTTTAACTTTTTGCTTATCAAGTTCTGAACTCTCTTTCAGCCTGAACAAGTCGTTTTCTAAGGCTTTCCAGCCGTTAGGTAGTACTTCTCTCGTCTGTGTGAAGTCCTCTGATGACCTACTTACTAATTGAAGGAGGTTT